>CM036758.1:73398865-73841365 GCA_020796225.1 Arion vulgaris
TGAGTGTGTCAGGATGGCGGTGGTGGTCCCCTAATGACAAACCATGTCGAGGTGGAAGGGGGGTATTCAGTCGTACTGTAGGTATTTTATTGTAGCCTTGATTTTTGCTGATGTTCATTTATTTGATGGTTTCCATTTTCGTGTTCATTAGATGGTATTTACAACAGTTATACGATGATACAACATAGGAAACAACCAAGATTTATCGTTCGATTTTCTTATCTTTATTGATGTTGACAGACAGACTATTATACGTCCATCAGTGTCTAATGGTTTATATCGTCTCCTTGTTTACTCATTCGTTACTAACACGTCACTATTTTTCTACACAAAAACGTCGTGTCTGAGTTATGTGTTGTACCTCTGCATAGAGAGTACAACACATAGTCTCAACTATTAAATAATCTAATTATACTACACTAACTATCTGGCTAACTGTCCATTCCTCCGCTGCCATCTGGGAACTATGACAATTGTTTTTCGCAGACATCTATTTTCAAATGCATTCAACTTGCTTTTTATATCTTTAGCCATTTTCTAACTCTTGCTGACATATGTTAGGAATGATACAACATTGGAGTTTTAAATTCTTAATTTAGTTTTAAAACTAAATAACTTGCAGTTCCATATTTTATTTAGACTAAAATGCACTTACTTTCATATATCTACCGAGTTCAACAGAGCAGTCACCACCAGAGTTACCAATACCAACAACAATAGCTCTCTTTCCATCAACACTACGGAGATCTTTGAATTCTTTCGAATGCATAGTCTTGAATAGTAGAACAAAAATATCACTTGAATATCATAAATATATTTCTAGTTCACTCATTAAATTGTAATATTAATGTACAATATTATGCAAACACTTCTTGTACTTTAACTCTTTCTTCTTTTTCCTTGAGCATTCAATATCGACCACTTGTTAACCACTCTTTGTGATGTGAATATGATCTGAGTTTAAAAGCCATTGTACGTTGTGCCAGTTATACACCAACAAGTAGGCTAGCATATCCTATTTTTGTGACACTTTTTATTTACTAGAGTAGCTTCCCTAGGCCTCTACCCGAGTCGCCTCTTATGACATGCATTGTAGGTCGCAGTGTTACTATTCTTTGCTCCCCTTGTGAGCCCCCAGCAACACACAGATGGAATAAACCTTTCACCTCCAGTTCTTCACTTATATTGTAATGTATACTGAATTATTCCGTATAGTAGCTTTCTGTCTTCTTAAAATTGACAGCGAGCCAGCGTATCGGCTCAGAAGTATGAAAGGGTTAATTCGAACACATTAACTAACACATTGAGAAACACTCTGTAGGCGAATGAACTCATTCCGCACTACTGCCACAGGGTGCGCCAAGATATTAAATTTCTCTAACTGCGGCACATTGCGCAAGCCGTGGACTCTGATAACATACGGCCGGCGGGCTCAGGTAAAAATTCTAGGAAATAAAACCACACCCGTCGTGTTACCTAGCATTCCAATATTGTTCTAAAACGACGAATTCATTTAAAAAACAACATAATATGCTAAACCAATGTTATATTATGTTACAGATTAAGTTTAACCACCAAAAACCGGTGATTAATTTACATCGACACATTCTGATCCAATTTCCACTTTTTATCTACGGTAAAGCTATCTATTTATTATTGAGATAAAGCTATCTATTTATTATTGAGATAGAGCTATCTATTTATTATTGAGATAAAGCTATCTATTTATTATTGAGATAGAGCTATCTATTTATTATTGAGATAAAGCTATCTATTTATTATTGAGATGGAACTATCTATTTATTATTGAGATAAAGCTATCTATTTATTATTGAGATGGAGTAAGGCTAGTCTGAATGCTGAGTGGCAATGATGATAAGGAAAGCAAGTGTTTACACAAAAATCAGCCAAATAGCGTTATGACCACGCCTAAATTCACAGCATGTGAGACAGGAAGAACAAATTATGGCCTGATGTGGGAAACAATTAGTAGAAAAGTGGCAGAACGGCAAACAATGGAAATGTTTTGTATAAACTTTATGTCCTAATTATAACATCATGAGGATATAGACAGATATATGTAAGATAAAGTTATCTCTATGTATGAAAGATAAAGTTATCTTTATATATGTAAGATAAAGTTATCTCTGTGTGTGTAAGATAAAGTTATCTTTATGTATGTAAGATAAAGTTATCTCTATGTATGTAAGATACAGTTATCTTTATGTATGTAAGATACAGTTATCTTTATGTATGTAAGATAAATTTATCTTTATGTATGTAAGATAAAGTTATCTCTGTGTGTGTAAGATAAAGTTATCTTTATGTATGTAAGATAAAGTTATCTCTGTGTGTGTAAGATAAAGTTATCTTTATGTATGTAAGATAAAGTTATCTCTATGTATGTAAGATACAGTTATCTTTATGTATGTAAGATACAGTTATCTTTATGTATGTAAGATACAGTTATCTTTATGTATGTAAGATACTTACAACTCCTTTAAACTTTTCCTGGCCAGGAAAGTTAGGAATGCTTGCTTCTCCATGGTGACCGTTAGCCACCAGTACAAAATCAAAGACCTCTGTGCTCTCCTGTCCTGATTTGTGATCCTTTAATTTTAGTTCCCAACGGCCAGTGCTAGTGGAAGAAATGTGGAAGAAATGTAGAAGTAATATGGAAGTAATGTAGAAGTAATATGGAAGTAATATGGAAGTAATGTAGAAGCAATATGGAAGTAATATGGAAGTAATGTAGAAGTAATGTGGAAGTAATATGGAAGTAATGTAAAAGTAATGTGGAAGTAATGTGGAAGTAATGTAGAAGTAATGTGGAAGTAATATGGAAGAAATGTGGAAGTAATGTAAAAGTAATGTGGAAGTAATGTGGAAGTAATATGGAAGAAATGTGGAAGTAATGTGGAAGAAATGTGGAAGTAATATGGAAGAAATGTGGAAGTAATGTGGAAGAAATGTGGAAGTAATATGGAAGAAATGTAGAAGTAATGTGGAAGTAATGTAGAAGTAATGTGGAAGTAATATGGAAGAAATGTGGAAGTAATGTGAACGAATATATCTGACAATGTGAATGTTAAACTGTACATTTATTCATCTGTAAATCTCTCTAATTTCCATTCCCGAAGGAAAATATGGCTGCAACTGATTGCTAAAGTATATATTAATGCTTAAATTATTTATAATACCATGTAACATTTTCATTGCAAGTTTATATGTATAGATTTGGGTTGTTTGTCATAACTCAACCAATACCCTCCAATTTCCATAGCTTTAGAAATATTGTCGAATAGGATACAAATGTGTACAGGTGGACTATTGATTAAACTTATGCATATTAAATTCAACTATTTGGTACCATCTATGTGAAGAACATAGAAGCACTAGCAAAATATTAAAATTAAAAATATTGAGAGCATGCATTTTCCCAGTGGCTACTTATGGTTGTGAATTATGGACTATTACACAAAAATTAGAACGAAAATCCAGTCCTTCGAAACTAAATGCTACAGAAAAATCATTCGAATACCATGGACAGAAAAAAGAAAGAAGACTGATGTCCTGAAAGAACTAAATGTTAAAGAGAATTGGCTGATAAACAACATACTATACAGAAAAATTACATACTTTGGTCACATCAAGCGTCACGATGGTCTGGAAAGAACAATACTAGAGGACAGGGTCCCAGGACTCAGAGGCAGACCAAGAAGAAGATGGCTACAAGATATTAAAGAAACCATCTCATTTAAAAAACAACATAATATCCCGTCATTTTTGAAGGATACAAACCACGCTTTGTCTGTCTTTTCTACCATTGAGTTGCTACCCGAGAGAACCTACCGTCTCTTCCTCCTTGATGTGTGCTCATTGTACACTTCTATACCTCATCCTGACGGCCTTATAGCTCTCCAGTTCTTTCTCAATAGGAGAACTAATCCACTTGTGTCAACTTCTGCTCTCCTTCGTCTTGCGGAACTAGTTCTCACTCTTAACTCCTTTCAGTTTAATGACCAATTCTTTGAGCAGATCAGTGGGGTTGCCATGGTTACTAAAATGGGACCTAGTTATGCTTGTCTTTTCATGGGCTATCTTGAACACCTAGTATGGACTACATATGATGGCCCCCTTCCGTCTGTCTATCACAGATACATTGATGACTGTATTGGCATCACTGATATGCCTGAAGCCGATTTGTCACGCTTCATTAATTTCATTAATGTTTTCAACCCTTCTATTCGTTTTACTTCTCACATCTCCACTACTTGTGTCAACTTTCTTGACATTACTATCACCTTACGCCTATCCACTATCTATACATCAGTATATTACAAGCCTACTGATGCACATAGTTTTCTCCTCTATACTTCTTCCCATCCCCGGGCTTTCGTGACTCTTTGCCATTCTCGCAGCTCTTACGCCTTCGTCGCCTTTGTAGTGAGGACGATGATTTTCTTGAGAGAGCTCGCGAGATGTTTGATTTCTTTCGTAGGCGCCTATACCCGGAGAGGTTGCTTGTCTCGGCTATGCATCGAGTTCAGAAAATCACTCCAGCAGGCCCTTACCAGTCAGCATAGGACTACTAACTCTGACAGAGTAAAACTTATCTTAACTTACCACCCCATAGTTCCCTGGTGAAAAATGTTTTATTCCGTCATCTGTCTCTCCTTAGATCAGATCCTGAGACCCGTTCTGTCTTCCCCAACTATCCTTTGGTGTCTTACAGACGGGACAGAAGTCTTAAGGATATGTTGGTACACAGTCGCCTTAAGTCCAATATCCTGACTCATTTTGGCACTGTCCAGTGTGGTCGTCGGCGTTGCAACACGTGTGTTTATGTGATACAGACGCGTACTGTATCTTTTCCTTTAGGCACGTTTCTTATTGACGATGGGTTCACATGCGAGTCCCGTAATCTTATCTATGCTATTATCTGTAAGCGGTGTAACAAGGCTTATATCGGCGAGACAGGCAAGAGGCTCAGTGACCGATTCGCCCAACACTTACGCGACATACGCCAATGCTCTGTGACCCCTGTAGCCACCCATTTCAATGACACTGGCCATTTAGGTGCTCACGATGTCCAGGTCACAGCCATCCGATCATGTTCCTCGGATGATCGCAGTCGATTTGCTCTGGAGAATCGGTTGATTTCTTTGTATGGTACCTTGCGACCACGCGGGCTCAACGTATTACATTCTTATGCTTCTTAGTACTTTCTCTTTCCATGCTTTGTAATCTATATGGGTATATGTTGCATGTATTCATGTTATATTCCATTCTTATGCTTCTTAGTACTTTCTCTTCCCTGCTTTGTAATCTATATGGGTATATGTTGCATGTATTCAAGTTATATATTTACTAGATGTTTCATTGTTTCTTTTCCTTTCTATTTCTAGTTTTTATGTGTGTTTTTGTGTTACATTTATTTCGTTATTCGTTTTTATTCCAGATTTTCCTTAGATACGTTTGTATTTGGTCGTCCATTTGTGTTTCATTTTAATTTGTCACTCCTGTTTGTTCGTTTGCTTGATAAAGGCCTTGTTGGTCGAAACGTTGCTGTATTTTTTCATTGTTTTTGTAATTTGTAAAACTACAGTACTTTGTAATTACGTGTTTTGCCAATCAAATAGTTTTACTGCAGTTCCATATATATATATAAGAAACCATGAACATGACCATCGACAAAGTGGGTGAACTGGCAAGAGACAGAGTGAATTTCAGATGTGCTGCAAAGAGAGCAACGTCCTATAAAGGATACGCACCTTGATGATGATGATATGGTACCACACATTATACTGTAGCATGGTGTCAGGCAGATCGGACTGGTCATAGTGAAGGCTGTTCGACCTGATTCATGTCCGCAAAAATGTTCTAAACTTTAATATAAATTTTCCCGCCCATGTAGTTCCGGGGCCCGCAAGGGAAGCAAAGAATAGTACTACTGCGACCTACAAGGCATGTCGTAAGATGTGGCTGAGATAGAGTCTGAGAAGCTACCTAGTCAATAAAAAGCGTTGCAGAAATCGTATGTGTTGGCCTACTTGTAGGCGCATAACTGGTACAACATACAATCACTCTTAGGCTCAGATCACATACAAATCACACAGAGTGGTTAACAAATGGTCGATACGGAAAGATCGAAGAAGAAATATCAATTTTCCTTCCCAAAATTATATCCTTCAAACTCACTCATTTCTCATGTTCATTCACAATAGCTTGTACGAGTATTTCCTTGTTTTTCTTTAATAATCATTTACATATATTAATCATAACGATCATTGGAAGCCACAGAGATGTGGTTTTACAGAAGAATGTTGAGAATTCCATGGACAGCAAAGAAAACAAACGTGGAGGTTTTAAATCAGGCCTGCACACAAAGAAACCTTATCAAAAGAATAAGAATCCGACAATCAAGGTTCTTCGGGCATATAATGCGAAGAGAAGGTTTAGAACATTTGGTGACTACAGGTAAAATTCAGGGAAGGAGAGATCGTGGAAGACAGAGGAGAAGATGTTGGATGGCCTGACATCATGGTTCGACAAAATATCGACGTCAGAACTGATTACATGCACCAAGCAAAAGAGTTGTGGAGAGACATGATCGCCTACGCCGGCAGGCATGGCACTTGATTGATTGAATCATTTACATGTATTATCTTTTCACATTATTTAGCTATCACATATCAATATAAGAAAAATTGCAGTAGAACTATGTAGCAATGGCGAAACACATAAAAACAAAGTACTGTAGTTTTACAAAATACAAAAATAACAACAATACACAGCAACGTTTCGACAAAGGCCTTGACAAGCAAAGGATACAATAGAAGTGAATTTCTTGATTTCTTACACGGCTATATATATTCTGTGCCGTGTAGGAAGTGAAGACATTCAAACGTTGCATTCATTCAGACTTCACATTCACCAGTTTACTTTAACCTTTTTGGGAGCTGCGATAGCATAAGCATACTTGCTTTATATGCGTAAGGTCCCACAATCAAATTCCATAGTGAGATTTGCATTTTTTCCAATAGTAACGGTTCTTAGGTGGACTCAACCTCAACTAGGTAGCTACCAGAGAAAACGTGTTGGTTGAAGACATGCTCCAATCGGGATTTAAATTATCTCATATACTCATATATACATATAAAGACCCAGATAGAATGATTGAAGGAGGTAGAGAGAAAGCTAATGACATTAGCATAAAAACCAGTGTTAAGATGTTCACAAAAGAATACCTGTTATATGAGCTATGCTTTCTCAGTGACACAACTTCTATGTTATGTTGAATGTACTTGTTGATACCAAAGTGCTTGCAATAATCTTGGAAATAAGCCTCCACCTTAAGAAATGCAAAACGAACAAGTGTAATATACATGCGGTGGCGTCTGTGGTTTAGGGGATAGTAACTTGGTCTGTGAATCCCGACGTTCTGAGTTCGAATCACGCTGCGGACAGTTTGGTGGCAAATTGTTTCGCGTGGATTTTAACAAAAGGACGATGGAACCACCCGTTCAGAAAGAAATGGCAAACTACTGAACGTAATACAGCCTAGAAAAATCACAAACAACGTTAAAAAAGCTGGGGTTGATTCGCAAAGTCCTGTAAAGGATATGCAATTAACTTAACATACATGCAGGGAAAGTCACTATTGTTGATGAAACCTCTTTTATTATATACTAACAGATGTACCCGTTCTTCGCACGGAAGTGTATTAGTTTAAGTCCAGTCGTAAGTGTAAGTAATTAACGAAACTGGATGTTGATTTACAAACACTTGTCTGCATTACATTACAATCGTGTGAATGTGACCATGAGTCATTTCTTATGGGAAAGTGTGATTTGTCTCGGCATGCCTTATGAAATATTGTGGTAATATATGTAACGTGTGGGAACTGGTACGGTCAGTCTCTGGACACTGTTGGAGATATTGCGAAGGAGACCGGAGCACATATGGACATGTCCGGAGTGCAATGAAGATATTTCAAACTGAAACTGAAGTAACGTGTGGGAATCTATGGAGAAATGAAATTTAACCAATGAGTTTTTGTACACAATATTGCAAGTTTGTCATATAATAGCTAACATGAATACATTGTCTTTCTTACTAACTATGGAGCAAGCAACATAAAGCTGGCCATTGGAAAAGCATAAATCCCGTAAATCAATTTCAGCTAATTTGAAAGGTTCCTTTACCTTTACGTTTTTATTAATTTGACCGTGCTTGTCACGAAGGGCTGTGAAACATAATGAGAAAGTGCAGTTTCGATACTGACATAATAAATACAATCAAAGCACTTTAGAGCGAGACAAGCAGTGCAGTATTCGTAAATAATGACATTGCTTACTTTTTTAAAGAACAAATGTAGGAGACCGCCAGGGCTGCATACTATCACCAGTGCTTTTCAATATATACGTAGAACATATTATGCAAGAGACACTGCAAGACCATCAGACATCAATAACCATCGGTGGCCGACCTCTTTGTGATCTACGATTTGCTGATGATATTGACTTTGTGGCAAGCACTGAAACAGAACTCCAAGAGCTGACCTCAAAATTAGAGACAGCGAGCAGAAAATATGGAATAGAAATTAATACCGAAAAAAGTAAGATACTGGTGAATAGGAGCAACAACCACCAGCACACCAATATCTGGCTAAACCAACACAAGCTGGAGGAAGTGGAACCTTTAAATACTTCGGGTCTTACATATATAACGATGGAAACTCTGGTAAGGAGATCAAGTCAAGACTTGAGATGGCTTCAGCTGCTATGTCTCGGCTAAACGTGATATGGAAAAGCAAAATCAGTACTATGACAAAAATCAATTTCTACAGATCGCTGGTGCTATCCATTCTTTTGTACGGTTGTGAGAGCTGGATGCTCAATGCAGAATTGGAGCGAAGAATTCAGGCCATCGAATATAAGTGTTACAGACGGGTACTACGTATTAGTTACATAGAACATAAGACGAACATTTATGTAAGAGACCAAATAATCAACCTTGCAGGTCGACAAGTGCGATTCTTGACATTCGTGAAAAGGCGTAAACTTGCGTGGTTCGGGCATGTGATGAGACATGGATCACTCTATAAGACTATCCTACAGGGAACAGTTGAGGGTGGAAGAAAGAAAGGAGGGCAGAGAAAAGCCTGGTTTGACAACATCAAGAGCTGGTCAGGACAGTTTCTCCACACTTGCTCGAGGAGTTGAAGACAGAGACTCATGGCGTGCTTTTGTGCTGATGTCTCCACGCTGACACTCTACAACCCTAACGGGTTATGGGTTTATTATTATTATAAACAGACTATAACTCACTCCGCAAATTGGCAAAATTGAAAATACTGCAGTAACTAGACAGGTGACTAAAATAAGTTGTCAGGAAATCAAGTTTTGAAGCACTTAAATTTTTCTGAATCTAGCAGTTCAAGAAATTGCAGCTCCCCAGGCCTCTGCTGGGCTTTCCAGCTTTTCTGCACATTTGGCTTGTCCGCTTCCTCCCCACGTTTGCCGCATCTTTTCGTCACTTCATCATCAGCACGCGTGTCTACCCCACCAGTGGGCTCACCTGTGTGTATGAGTGTTTGCTTTACTTTGGTGCCTACTCACCGTGTTTATCAGGCTTCTCCCCGTGTTCACATTTACTATGCCTCGAGACTGTCAGGACATGCCACCCAATTCGGGCCCCCACATCAGTGCTCCGAGTTTCGCCCCGTGTGGGCTCACGTCTCTCTCTGCATGCACCCTCATCCTTTACGTTTATTTGTTCAGTTATTCCCCTCGGCCAGGAGAGAATCCCTGTCACTCTGGGATTTTGTTCATCTGTGTTGCGAGCGGATCTCATCCAACGTAACTGCGTCACATAACTACTTATACAGAGTAGCTCTCCCCCGATCCCTACCTGCTTATTCAGACAGGAACCGTTGTCTGTTTCGGGGTCATCACTGGAGGTGGGGTAGGATCTTAGTTAGTACCAGTTCACTAATCCTGGCGCGACGTTGTCACTATGCACCTTTGACCCCAAATTCCGAAACAATTCGATAAGTATTGATACACAACTTCTACCGCATTTATAATAAGGTTAAGCGAACATGTCACAACATTCATTGATTGGGTCTATTGGACTATTAATAGTTGCGTGCAAGTGGGACCTGCACGACCTTGAATTTTCAGCTGAAGGGGGAAGCGGATGGTTCTCAACCCCCCAATTTGACTTGGAAACCAAACCCCTCCTTCTGACTTCTCAGCGCCCCTCGGTGAGCGGCAGCGCCCCCGTTGGGAACCTATGATTTATAGCATAGATTCCCAAACGTTTTCGGACCAACGCCCACTTTGCACGACATAAACTTTGTAACGCCCCCCTTCCCATTATAACAGTTTGCCAACGCTCCCTCCTTCCCTACATAAATAAATGCTCTATTTGTTCTTTGACATGGACAATTTTTATATTTTTCTGTCATATATGGTCAATTTTCAAATGACTATATGCATGAACTAGAAAATTGATGAAAAAATGGATCGTGAACAAATTACGGGCATAAAATGAATTAAAATGCAGAATTCAAATTTTAAATGATTAATCAATCGCAAAATCACGAAAATAATTTATTTTAAAATATGTATTATTAATTTCTTCTATAAGGAGCCACCGATCCCTACTCGCCTGAACGCCCCACCACCACCGCCCACTTTGGGAACCTTTGATTTAGAGCGTTAATGCGTTTCGATGAATCGGAAACGAAATTAAAATACCACCCAGTGTCTTAAAAAAATATCTTGCATTCTGATATATGGGTTCACTGACTGTGAAAGAACAAGATTGAGTCTGTGAACATAACAGTAAATGAAAAGTGCAATAGGCAATCTTTTTTTTAAACAAACGATTGTACACAATTTAAATGTCCAGAAAATGTAGCGGTTTCATCTAACCCTTGTTCTACGAGTTTCTGCTCACTTCCGAAACGAGAGGATTTGAAAAATATGCTAACTGAAAACAGTTGCAATGCGATCGCTGCTGACATATGTAAAACCATTAAATGTTGTCATTATTTACGTATCGAAGGACTGTCGAAAGCTGAGAGAGCTTTGCAATCAATATCCGTAGTTTCGTCCAACATTATTGCTAGAAAAAATGCATCATTTAATTCCAATTTAATCTTGTTCAGAATGACATCACCAGCGCCTCAAATTAGCTTAAACTTAATAGGGTCTATTTCTATCTCTTGTTCCTTCAAATCTGCTTCTACTGCTCTCTTCCCTGTCAGTCATAGTCCTTCGCTTTCATACTCTAAATACCTCTTAACCGGTCGCAGGATTTACACAAGTACATTTTTTTTGGTTGTTGTTGCTAACCTCAATGTTCTGAAAAAAGGCAATGTCAAAGTCTATAATGTAGTGTTCTGTGACATTCGTTACTTTTGTTATATCGTTTGCTTGATAAAGGTCTTTTTGGTCGAAACGTTGCTGTCTATTGTCATTGTTTTTGTAAAACTACAGTACTTTGTTATTACGTGTTTCGCCATTCTACATAGTTTTACTGCACTCTCCATCTATATTGAAAAAGGCAAAAAACGTATACTATAGATGCTCATAGTACGGTGTTAATTCTGTTAATATCTTGTTGTTAAATATGTAGACCATATTGTCAATGTCACATATAACGATTGTTATCACTTCTTCCAAGATAATTCTTCATTCAAGCATCAATTATCCTTTCTTTTAATCTATTTAATCTAATAGGTTAAATCGCTTGATTTCTTAAACCACGACTGGTGCCCGCTGCCCAGTGTGTTCGTCGCGCGTTGGACGACACGTGACAAGCCCCCTGTGAGTGCTGTTCAATTCCGTGGACTGCCAGAAAAGCCACAGGTTCTCCAGATTTACAGTGTTCGTGGCACCGAACGGAAGGGTTACGATGGCTATGGCACCGAGCCGAAGAGCTGAAAGCTCAAATGCTTCTGGATCGAAAAAACCAACAAAAAAAACCACTACTGGTAAGTTTTCTAGAATATGTCTGTTTAAGCAGGCAATATATGTCAGATTTCTAATGACTTAACACAAACTACCTCTAAACTTAATTATCTTCATCTAGGAAGTGTCCTGTATTATGAACTCGGCAATTCAAAACGTAAAACAAACTAATTATGCCTGTCCCTTGTTTACTCCGGTCTCTTCCTCCATCTACACTTTTACACTAATACAACTTGAGATGTTTTGACCAGTGGCGGCTGGTGATCGTTTTTGTTGGTGGGGCCAGACTCAAATTTTCGGGAAAAATCATGGTCTTGGGTTAGGTTATACTTTAATTTATTAACTACTAAATACACGTTACACATTATTTTTGGTGGGGCCTGGTCCTACTGGCCCTTAATGACGAGCCGCCACTGGTTTTGACTATTTCATATTGGTTTCACTCAAGCTAGTGATGCGGTTGTTGAAGTTCTTATCGCTAGAACTGTTTAATCTACGGTCATTACAACTGGACAAAATACTCACTTCTCTATGGTGACAGAAATTTGGATAGTAGTCCGGCATAGGATAGTCTGAATAACACATGAACTCTTTGCTGGTATTGCTGACAGTTGACCTGTTCACACAAGCCTCGTCGGCCCAGGAAGCACTCTGAAAAATTAATGGAATAATGGAGAAATTTACAGACAATTGTTGTGATCGTTGACCTGTTCACACAAGCCTCATCGGTCCATGAAGCACTCTGAAAAAAAGTATTAAGGTAATGTAGTAATTTACAAACTACTTTTACATTACGTATTAACATATCATCATCATCATCAAATAGCTTGTTCTGGGTGGAACTTTGCCACCCCAACATTTCTTCGGGGTTTCTCTCTCCGTCAAAGACCAGATGTCCGCCTCTGCTGACGCCATGTTCATATCATCAGTCATGTCCTGATACAATCTACTCCGTGATCTTCCTTTTCTTCTCTTTGCCAGGATTAATCATGTCATATTGGTCTTATCGTACACCCCATGTCTTTGTATATGCTCAAAATACTTCAATATTTTCATTCTTACTTGCAACATCAGCCAGTTTTCTTTGATTTTGAGTTCCCTCTGGATGGTTTTGTTTGTTCTTTCTCTGTTCATAGTATACAGAGGGCTTTTCTGTGACACTTATATTCACCAAACACATCCAAGCACATATATGTTTTATTAATATATATGTGGGCATTGAAGTGGGATGCAAAGGGTTCAAGAAAGAGAGGACGACCTAAGGAGACCATGAAACGAACTTTGCTGAGAGAGGCAAGACATATCGGTCTCAGTTCCATGGAGGAGATTGAGCGAGTTGCTCGGGATAGAACAGTATGGAGAAAGTACTTGCAGGCCCTATGTAACTTATAACGGTACGAGAGGAATTATTATTATAATATATAGGTGGTTAAATTAATATCACTGTCAACTGTCCAATTCATAATCATGTAACATGCCATTTGCAGTACATCGCTCTCAACACAACCATTTTGAAAGACTCTCAATCTCTTGATAGTTATCCCGCCTTCTCCATTATCAAGGTTTCAATAATGTCCTGTTTCTCTCGTCGTCTTGGTCTTCTCCTGCCTCGTCTTCCGGAACCATACCCATCATTATTGCTGTTTCTAAGCCATGGTGACGTCTAATGTAATCAAAATGTTTCAGTTTCCAACATATGATGTTGTTTATGAGCCAATGCTACTCGATGTAATAAACTAAACATCCATGTCAATGGCATTACAATCAACCAAGTGAAAGAATTCAAATACTTAGGAAGCATATTTACAGAAGACGGAAGACTAGATAGAGAGATAGAGGCTAGGTGAAAAAGCAAATGCTGTAACCTACCAGCTAGCTCCATTGTTAAGGCACAAACAATTTCACAGGCAGCTAAACAACAGATGATCAACAGCATTTTCATACCTACTTTGTGTTATCAGAGCCAAACATGGACAATGAATAAAACGCAGTCACAAAAAATAACTACATGCGAAATGCGCTGCCTGCAAAAAGTTACCAACAACATCAGAAAAGACAGTCACCAACATCAGCATAAGAAAGAAAGTTGACACAGAACCTTGCTTGAATTACATTGAGAAACAAAGAATGAAGTGGTTTAGCCACTTAATAAAAATGCATCTAAGCTCCACAGTATACAGTCTTCTAAAACAGAACATTCACAAAATAGATGAGACTGCAGTAAAACTATTTGATTGGCAAAACACGTATTTTGTCATTGCTTTTGTAATTTGTAAAACTACAGTACTTTGTGATTACGTGTTTTTTTAAAACAGAACATCAGGAAAGAAGACGTGAGGAAGACCACAAAAAAAGATGGTTACATGGCATAGCAGAATCCTGTGAAACAGCAAAAATAACAATCACCCAATCCACCAGAACAGCGCAAGACAAAAACAGAAAACCACGACACTGGGCAACAACCTGATAGCAGTGTGACAACAAAAGAAGAAGCTACTCAATGTTCAGTTTTAGTAGGATCTATTTAGTTCATCATGCAATAAGGAGCGCCTGATTTGTTGAAATATTTTAAATTGTTGCCTGAGCTACTTCGAAAGTGCGCTACCTCTGACACTTTCATTAGAGTTGAAATGAATTGACCATACATAAGAGTACCCTGAGCTGTATCAATTTGACCAGTTTTTACTCTTTTTTTTTAAACGGCGCTCCAGTTTGAAAGTTGCGTTCGAATCCGTATTCCCGTAAACGAGAGATGGGTGTCCTTATCTACTTGACCACACTGCTATATGGCTATAATGATAAGCTATACGCAAACAGGCTAGCCCTTATGCGCAAGACCTCTTTCAGTGAGACTCATAGATTAATTAAATAGAAAAGTGCAGAGCACAGTCTTCAGACTTGAAACGGGGCACTGCAATCTCAGAGCCCACCTCAATAGAATTGCTCTCAGGGACTCGGCTGCCTGCACTTGGGAGCACCAAAGCAGTTCCGAAAGCACATTCCGCACGAATGTCTCAGCCTGAGAAAGCGTGATAATAGAAACGTTGCCAACAGCAACAACCCTTCAGGACACACTATGGGGGAACCAGTGAAGACCTCAAACGTACCGCCCTGTTTATGACACATACCGGAGTAGTCGTACAGCAGAAGAACTCAAACCTAACAATCTTGACAGTTAGATTTTAAACGTCTCTTTACAATATACTTACATTTTCTTTGAAGTGCCATAACCCACCTACGACGTCCCTGCGCTCGTAACACACAATGTCCGAGAACCCAGCATCTTGGAAGCATTTGACTGCAGCGATTCCTGAAGAACCAGCTCCAATGACAACAACTCGTCGAGACATGACTGCTCTTCACAACTATATCATGATGAGAGAACGATACACATGGAAAATCAAAAGTCAAAGAATCTCAATATAATGTTGTTTAAACACAGCATTCACAACATCATAAACAGCAAATACTGTACGCCACACACAAATATGATATACAAATATTTATGTCACATGTCCAGGCTTCTAAGTCACATTAACATAATTAAATAACATCAAAACTAAAGCACATAGAATAGAAGACGATATAAGAGATAGGATACAAAAAGTCTGTCAAGAATTTGACATGTTAAAAATCATACTACATTCAACAATAATAATATTGAATACTAACTTCTTTACTGTCTGTAATACCTCTTTTAGAGCGATGTGGGACATGGGGACTTGAGACTGGAATTTAATGACCGCTTGGCTAGAGCAGTTGTCGCTAAACTGTTCAGGTTAGAATGTTATCTTTATGCCCTCACAGAAAAAAATGAACCGGAAGATTGAACACGGGGATTGAACCCAGGGATATAATCCGGGGCTTGAACTCTGGTCTCTTGAATGGGAGCCCGCGCCCTAAGACATTCGGGCAGTTGCTCCACTTAGTAGAAATAGAAAAGTAGTGGGAAATAGTTTGGGAACCCCTGAACGAACTTAGCAAACATCAAGATAATGTCGAGGAAAACAGCTCAACTCGACTCATAAAAATATCTTTGGCACGGGCTGATTTATGATGTTGTTGAGCCATAGACGACGAGAGTTATGAGACAGTCGGAGAAAGTACCATGACCGATATAGTCTGAGAAAGGACAGCGACTGAGATAGTCTGAGAAAGGACAGCGACTGAGACAGTCTGAGAAAGGACAGCGACTGAGACAGTTTGAGGAAGGACAGCGACTGAGATAGTCTGAGAAAGGACAGCGACTGAGACAGTCTGAGAAAGGACAGCGACAGTCTGAGAAAGGACAGCGACAGTCTGAGAAAGGACAGCGACTGAGACAGTCTGAGAAAGGACAGCGGCTGAGACAGTCTGAGAAAGGACAGCGACTGAGACAGTCTGAGAAAGGACAGCGACTGAGACAGTCGGAGAAAGGATCATGACCGATATAGTCTGAGAAAGGATAACGACGATAGAGGCCAAGTCTTTTGATCTCATTTGAAAGACAGGAAAGTATCAGCGTACATACACAGAGAACTGTCATTTGTGTTGTTTTTACGTTTGGCAGTCTGAGTTTGCCGAAAACGTAACTGACAGCAAATAAACATTGCTAAATTGGCTTCAAGTGTAGATGTCTTATCATATTTCTTCACAACGAAAGTTGTAAGGAAGCACTTTGACATGGACTAGCAAGTTTATGTTTCTTTGCTTCACAATGACTTGCTAACAGATAATACTTAGCTAAAATGTCATATCTACAATACTTGCAATGAGCTTTAGATGAATCAGTTGGTACTTAAGTAACCACTTTGCAAGAGCAGGAACTTTTAACCACTAATTCGAAATTTGTACGGATACGTTGGTTTAGCTTTACTCATTTCTGAATGAGGGATTCACTTTATAATTTTAACACAGTCCTTCTTTGGTTTGGAAATGATTATAGCACTTAAGAACAGTCACTGATGAACTGCGAGCAAATACAGAAACTGGTGGCAAGCCAACAAGATTGAATTGTTTGTTTGTTTGTTTAGTAGGGGATTAAAGCCTCTTTAAGCCGAGGCACGCCTTTTTCAACCTAAGGCGAACCTTTTATTGTTTATATCAGAGCGTGTTGTTGTTTGTTTAGTAGGGGATTAAAGCCTCTTAAGCCGAGGCACGCCCTTTCAACCTAAGGCGAACCTTTTATTGGTTATATCAGAGCGTGTAGGCCAACAAATATGAAAAATAAGAATTAACTTCTTTCGGAGAATCCAAGAGTTTAGACATAATAGTATCAGAGCGTGTAACAAGTTACATCTATATCTAAGTCACACGCGTGGACCTCAGAGAGATAGACCATGTACGTCCCACATTGAGAATTTCATTACTCAATCTCGCTGTAGTAAATGTTCTGTGTTTGTCCGTCTTGTTTTTGTCGATGTTCTGATTCATGGACCAAACTAAAAGAAATGCTAAAAATGCTAACTAATTGATTTTAATGCTAAATTTCCTGCTAGATGCTAGATCCAAATTTGTAATGCTAAATCACAAAAAATAATGATTGATCTAGCAATAAAAATGCTAGAATGGCAACACTTGTTATATAAATAATTCGACTGTTGACATATTTTTACTGTCCAATGTCAACTGTACTTTATCGTCTGACTTTGCAGTTTTTATTTTGTTTTTTTCTTTTGATATTTTTTCTGACATTTTTCTCCTGATATTTTGCGCTTGATCTAGGTTTTATGACTATAAGTGTTATACATTGATACGCACCAATTGCAACGGGTTCATCACATCGCCATGGGCGTCGATAGGTTAAGGCGAGTGTGGTGGTGGTGGTGGTGGTGTGGGGCAAGTATCACCCCCTGGAAAAGGACTTTTTGATAAAACAGTTTTTGTGACTATTCTAAAAAGCTATGGTTTAAACATTTATATGCCCGGCTGCCCATCGTGTTCGTAGCGCGTTGACCGACTGGCAACAAGCCCCCTGTGAGTGCGATTGAATTCCGCGGCCTGACAGAAAAGTCACAGGTTCTCCATATTTACGGTGCTCGTTGCACCCAACCGAAGGGTTACGATGTCCTTGGCACTGAGTCGAAGAGCTGAAAGCTCAAGTGTCTCTGGAACGAATCCCACCCCCAAAAAAAAAAACCACACCATTTATATGACTTTAATATTTCAATACATGGAGCCTGTAATTGAATTCTGATCTGTATCTGGTCTTTTTCCCGTAGTAAACTATCAGCTACGGTTTTTTGTGTGGATTCAGTTGCCCTACTCTGGAAAAATTCATGTAGACGCCTCTGCACAGCATATTGGTTATTGATTATAAGTTACTGAACTGACGTCATTGCACTCCGGGCAGACCTATAGGTGCTCAGTCTCCCCCAACATATATCGAAGAGTATGCATATGATAGTTCCCGTGGCTCGCTGATTAAACACACCTCTCACTCTGCCCTCAGGCATCCAGTTCTACTTGTACAACGGGTAACCCCAAACTGCCTAAGTCGCTTGATCGATTCAACATCTATTTTAGTGTCCTCATCCAACAGACAGTTGCGAAGAGACCGAAGACACCCCCCCCTTGTCCATCTTCAACTCCCCAACAATCAATGCTGTTGAAGCAAGCCTGTCCGCTCTCTCATTACCGTAAACACCCGCATGCCCATGACAGTATATCCACGTAAGCCGCTGGAGGTTAGAAACTTCTATAAACGACATCCGCTCATACCGAAACCTGCCCTTCTGTATCTTGTGAAGCATCGACTGAGACACAACAACTGTCCCAGTAAATGAAGTCCCAGAGATCCAATGGAGGGTAGATGTAACGGCCTCAACCTCCATCCTCATACTAGAAGTAGTTATCCTGTATGCCCCACTTTGCTCTGCAACAACCCTACCATGCGCATTAGCCAAGAAACCCCATCGGTTTTCTCACCACGTTGAACGACCCATCGGTATATACAACAACATCATCATCCCTTGCATTATATTCTATCAGCTGCTTAACTGCGAGATCAGCCTTCATGTTGCTCCAATCTCTACATTCTCTTCCAAGAGTAATGATAACGTTGAGATAGTTGGTCATGCTACCATCTGTTGGGATCCATTCTTCCCTTTGGTAGGGTCGCAACTGTAGTAACCTGGCCAATTGTTCTCTCAGCCTGCGCCATCCACGACATGCCCCGCTTGATTCTCGTGTCCTTAACATCATTATTGCTCTTGTGCAGTGGATGTCTCTTATCCGTAGTAACCCGCAAATACGCCTTGGTTTAGGCGATTGCATGACAGGAGCGTAGTGACAGAAGGACAAGCATATATCTCATCTTCACAATAGGGGTATCTCTAGTGCAGCCATAACTATACGGATACCTTCATTCTGAACAGATTCGAGTCGTTCACAATGTGATCTTGATATCGCAAGAATGACTAGACCGTAATCTACCACGGACATAACCAGTCGATCGAACAAAAGGGCACTGCACAAGGCGTGCGGCTACCATAACTTTGAGAGCCGCAAGACCACGCTTGCAACATTATATCGTCTGTTCAACATGGTGTTTGAAAGATAGACTACGATCAAAGGTTATGCACCTATATATATATATATATATATATATATATATATATATATATAGTGTGTGTGTTAACTAATTGAAATTAAGGTTCAGTACCTACCTTTTTTTCTCGATTTGTGTATATTTTGTGTGAATATTATTGTGTTGCTATTTAGGTTATTACAACTATTTTAGCTGTTCCATGTCGGTTATCTTGACTGAACCATTCGCTCTACATCGCAGAAGCGAATTTGGATGTTCTTTTTTTTAAAGGACTGAGGAATTGGAGATGTTTTATGAGGGGAAAAGTTGTTTAAAGTTAAGAAAATTGTAGTGTTAAGAAAACATAGGCTGACCCCTGATGTGATGAACGCTCAACGTGTTAAAGAAAAGAATGTCCTTCTAAAGTTCGTAAAAATGATCAAACTAATTGCAGTGACATCCATGCAGCTGAAATGGAGACAGTTTCAGTTTCAGTTTGGAATATCTTCATTGCACTCCAGACATATCCATAGGTGCTTCGATCTTCGCAGTATCTCCAAGAGTGTCCAGCGAAAAAATGTACTAGTTCGATGTTGACTGATGAGACTACTCATATACTTGTTGTTCTTTTCTTTTCTGGCCACTTCAATCTTCATTCCAAACTCTTGCAATCTAACAGTTGGCGTGGATTGATTGAATAAAAATACTTTTGCGGCCATTGATTCATATAAGGAGTGATACTCACAAGAAAGTAATTCATAATTCATACATATCTTAATATGGTGTTGCTAGACACATGTAATACAGATGCCATTGTAAATGGAGTCAAGAATGAATTAGCTTGAAAAGAAATTGAGCATTACAAATCTTCTACAGGGTGTTCAACTTAAAATCAGCCCATGAATGGAGCTAATCTGGCATATATGTATGGAAATGAGAAGGTTCAGTTATGACGTAGTATAGGTCAAGGTTGTGTGATGGTGTGTAATTGTAGTGCGGAAGGGGCGATGAACAAATATAACGTAGGACGAGCTAGTCAGAACCGGTTTAAATAGTAAATTAAAACACAACGCGATAGATTATCTGGCAACTTTCGATTTGTCAATGGGGCTGGAATTATCTTGAACAGCCTGTAGCTATAGGCACTAACAACGCCAGTGTAATGGTAATGACAAATAACGGCGTTTTCAAGAAGTAAAAGGAAGGAATTCCTGGATTAATCTGATTTGAATGTAAATGTCACTCCATACAATTATTGTACCAGAGTGAATAAGGTCAAAACTGGTCACGGTCATCCAGATTGAAAGGGGTCTGTTGTAGAGGGAATACTCTGCCTCTATACAGGTCATCATCATCATCAAGGTGCGTGTCCTTTATAGGACGTTTCTCTCTTTGCAGCGCATCTGAAATTCACTCTGTCTCTAACCAGTTCATCCACTTCGCCAATGGTCATAAACTACGAGGGTATATATAATGTCAGCTCTATCCATTGGCTGACCACTGATATGGTGGCAGAGCCAGAGAGCCTGTCTGCCCTCTCATTGTCATCTGCAAAGAAGTCATTGAGTATGAACAGCGCAGGCATCAATAAACAATCACATGCTGATGGGAGACAAGCAATAGATGCGCCAGCACCCGTTATAAATTCAGACGTAGATAAGGCGCCTATATAGCACCACTGATTGATTTTTTTCGTGAAGACTTGATTTCCTTATCACCTTGTTCTTTGTCATTCGAACAAGCCTTACTCAGACTTCAGAGGTATATGAGTTGTGAATAGTGCACATGAAGATGTGTGACACATGAAGATGTATGCACATGAAGATGTGTGACACATGAAGATGTGTACACATGAAGATGTGTGCACATGAAGATGTGTGCACATGAAGTTGTATGCACATGAAGATGTACGCACATAAAGATGTGTGACACATGAAGATGTGTACACATGAAGATGTGTGCACATGAAGTTGTATGCACATGAAGATGTACGCACATGAAGATGTGTGACACATGAAGATGTGTACACATGAAGATGTGTGCACATGAAGATGTATGCACATGAAGATGTATGCACACGAAGATGTGTACACATGAAGATGTATGCACATGAAGATGTGTGCACATGAAAATGTATGCACATGAAGGTGTGTGTACAGGAAGATTATGCTCAGGAAGATTGAGACAGATTGGTCTATCAAATAATGGATGGAGTCGCTAAGGAGGTCTAGGTTGACAAAAATCAGTTTTATTTGTGTGCCAGGGCATGCAGGTGTTAGGGGAAATGAGCGCGCCGATAGGCTAGTAGGTATGGCTGCTGTAAATGGAGGGTGTGAATGGACCAGGCTGATATGGTATATTCCCTAAGAGAAAGATGACGTGTACATGATTCAAGTAATAGCTATGCATTTACTAAATTTGCTACAACACTAACCAGACTACAAGAGCTCCAAGTCAAGTGTGGTGTAGCTGGACAAGAACATTATGCTGGTAGCCAAATAAGAATAGTAAACCAACACAGAACCGGTGTGGTTAGTCATCACACACTGAGAGACATACTGAGAACTGATCGGAGCACTTATGGACTAATTGGTTCGACGTGTACTGATGATGATCTAACGACTAAACAAAAAACTAAGCTATGAGTTGTAATTTAGAACCCCAAGTTAAGTCTCTGGGACCATGTAGTCCGGAAGCGTATCGTGTGCACATTGAAAATGTTTCGCCATAGTTGGCATCGAGCCACGGGATTTCTACTGCACGTGGTTACTAGGGAAGCGTCTTATCGGCTTCGCAATCAGCGCTCCCAGCCAGCATTGATAAGACTAAAGGAGTTTTGAACCACGCATGGTACCAACACGGAGAAACGTGAGAGATGGCACGGTTTATGCGCTTGTGTAACCAGCGTGTAACAGGAATTACTTCATCTTCGAACGCTCCAAATCAACCACTCTTTGTGAACTGTATGTGATCCGAGCCTAAGAGCGATTGTACGTTGTGCCAGTTATACACTTACAAGTAGGACAGACCACATCCGAGTTGTGCGACGCTTTTCATTTACTGGAGTTGCTTCCCTAGGCCCCTACCTCAGTCGCCTCCTATGACATGCAGTGTAGGTCGCAGTGTTACTATTCTTTGCACCATTGTGAACCCCGACAACACAGGGATGGGGACGGGAACAATTTGAATAATACCATTCAGCTGAAGAAGACTGAGCACATATAGACCTACTAAGAATACAACACTGCCAGTTCTTAGTTATCGAATAGTGTATCGATAGGTCTACCCAAAGAATCATATGAAATGTTCGGGGTCAAAGGCGCAGTTCTAGGGACAACGTCGTGTCAGGTTTAGTGAACTTACTATTCAGGATCCTACCCCTACCTCCACGTGGTGACCCTGGAAATAGACAGTGGATCCTGATTGGCTAAGCGAGTAGGGATCGATGAGGAGCTACAGGTAGTGGTAGTAGTGCAAGTACAGAAAAGTAATGCAGGTCCAAAAACCCTGAACAAAATACACGCATCTCCTGGCCGAAGTACGATGAAAAGTTGCCCAAATAGTTGATAAAACGTAAGAAATAGCAGCGTACGAGTCGTCTGTGAACGAATGCCAACTCTCTTGGAGCAAATGGTCAAAACTGCTAGCTGTGGGGCAAGAATCAATGCGATCCATGCGTAACGAATCAACAGTCTCGGCAAGTGTCTCTGAAAACACTGTAACCTATCGTGACGACACATGGGAAGATTGCAAAACACTGACACGCGCCCCGAAACGGCTGAGAATACTCCTACTCAGGAAAAACTCACTGTCGATAGAAAAGTAAGGCCGATAATGCAAATACTTGACTGGTACAAACCCAAGCATTGACTAAGGACGATACTTTTCGGACGCCGATCATACTTCTCTAGCAAGATGACGTCCAAGTGGCAAACAGATCCGTCCCACAGTTCCAGGGAAAGCTAGCCTAGTAAATAAAATGCTAACACTAAATCAGATGTGCTAGCCTAATCACTATAGGCGCATAACTTGGCAAAACGTACAATCGCTCCTAGGCTCAGATCACATACAAACCACAAAGAGTGGTCTAATAAGTGGTCGATATAGAGCGATATAGAGCGATATAGAAGAAGAAGAATATGAAACGTTCTGATACAGAAGATGTTTTGGTGCACAAAAAACTTTTAAGTCAGATTTTCTTACACACAAAAGACTTTCTGCTACACTGATATATGTTTTCTTTGTTGAACGTTTATTTTTTACTATTTGTCTTCTATTTCCTTCGGCAAAAACCATCAGCAAAAAACATCGCCATATGACACTACAAAACGGAGCAAGAACACCCAAAACACAACAAGGATGATTGATATTACCAACTGTCAAGAGGCGACCAGACTGTCATACTTCGCCTTCGGACGAGTCGCAACAGAATGAAACACCACATGTACGCTAGATTCAAGATAGTCATCAACGACCTCAACCCTTGTGGCTTGGCGAGTTCTCGATTTAGTGTGAGAAAATTTAGAGATAACACTAGACAAATCAATTTCTCTAAGTAAATTGCTTTCAATGTTTATTAAAGTGAGGTTATTTAGACGATCTTGTCCCATCGTGTTCCTTAACTCACTTTATGAACATTCTGAAAACATTATTTACTATTGTAACACAAAGATAATTCATTCCTGTCCATTTTCATATATAGAAACGTTTGTGGGTCCTCGTCAGCAAAATGTAGTTAAAAGGAAGTCCACGGTAATGTAAAGTTTGAGAACCGATGGTCTATAACTTCTAGATTTTTGTCTGTTGTAATAATAATAAGAGTTGGTTATTAAAGAACATAAAAACACAGGAAAATTAAATATTTAGGACACATTAAACGACATGAGTGCCCGAAGAAGATAATTCTAGAAGAAACGATGCCTCAACAAATTACGGATTGAAATAGTTAAACATATACCGAATTCATATACCGAATTCATATACCGAATTCATATACCGAATTCATATACCGAATTCATATACCGAATTATGCACATTAAGAGATACCGTTACCTACAATATGGTTACTACAGGGTCCAAAGGCGAAGCATTGACTTCATTATATCAGGATTTCCCCATATGGTTCCACCTCTGTCGTCAGAGATGGCATATCATCTGCCGAGAAAATTGCAAAAGCACGATCTCCGTAGCTCTGCAACGATCCTAAGGATCTCATGACAAAATTGCACATGTGTCTCGGCCTGGATTCAATCCCACAACCTTTAGTACGACAGGCAACTATTTCACGATTGAGACCCACCTATGGTTACTTTAGTACAACAGGCAACTATTTCACGATTGAGACCCTCCTATGGTTACTTTAGTACGACAGGCAACTATTTCACGATTGAGACCCACCTATGGTTACTTTAGTACGACAGGCAACTATTTCACGATTGAGACCCTCCTATGTTTACTTTAGTACGACAGGCAACTATTTCACGATTGAGACCCTCCTATGTTTACTTTAGTACGACAGGCAACTATTTCACGATTGAGACCCTCCTATGGTTACTTTAGTACGACAGGCAACTATTTCACGATTGAGACCCTCCTATGGTTACTTTAGTACGACAGGCAACTATTTCACGATTGAGACCCTCCTATGGTTACTTTAGTACGACAGGCAACTATTTCGCGATTGAGACCCTCCTATGGTTACTTTAGTACGACAGGCAACTATTTCACGATTGAGACCCTCCTATGGTTACTTTAGTACGACAGGCAACTATTTCGCGATTGAGACCCTCCTATGGTTACTTTAGTACGACAGGCAACTATTTCGCGATTGAGACCCTCCTATGGTTACTTTAGTACGACAGGCAACTATTTCGCGATTGAGACCCTCCTATGGTTACTTTAGTACGACAGGCAACTATTTCGCGATTGAGACCCTCCTATGGTTACTTTAGTACGACAGGCAACTATTTCGCGATTGAGACCCTCCTATGGTTACTTTAGTACGACAGGCAACTATTTCGCGATTGAGACCCTCCTATGGTTACTTTAGTACGACAGGCAACTATTTCGCGATTGAGACCCTCCTATGGTTACTTTAGTACGACAGGCAACTATTTCGCGATTGAGACCCTCCTATGGTTACTTTAGTACGACAGGCAACTATTTCGCGATTGAGACCCTCCTATGGTTACTTTAGTACGACAGGCAACTATTTCGCGATTGAGACCCTCCTATGGTTACTTTAGTACGACAGGCAACTATTTCGCGATTGAGACCCTCCTATGGTTACTTTAGTACGACAGGCAACTATTTCGCGATTGAGACCCTCCTATGGTTACTTTAGTACGACAGGCAACTATTTCGCGATTGAGACCCTCCTATGGTTACTTTAGTACGACAGGCAACTATTTCGCGATTGAGACCCTCCTATGGTTACTTTAGTACGACAGGCAACTATTTCTCGATTGAGACCCTCCTATGGTTACTTTAGTACGACAGGCAACTATTTCGCGATTGAGACCCTCCTATGGTTACTTTAGTACGACAGGCAACTATTTCGCGATTGAGACCCTCCTATGGTTACTTTAGTACGACAGGCAACTATTTCGCGATTGAGACCCTCCTATGGTTACTATATCATTTCAACTTTCTATGACCAGGGTTGAAAGTTGCTCTCTCCATGCCACGTTAGATTGAAATTTAAATGAAATTTAATCAAAATAACACAAATACTCGATTTGCAGACGCAGTTAAGTTTGATGAAATCTGCTGGCAACACAGACGAGCAGAATCTCAGAGTATTATTTCTTCACGTTTCTGTCGGCCGATGGCAAAAGCTGAAAAAAAATATAAAAATAAAAAACAAATCGTAAAATTGACAAGGTACATCAATGCCTGCTTTGGCATTCTTTGATCATTTCTTCTCACAGTATGCCCAACATATCTCCATCTTATCCTTCTTGATAAACAGTAACAATCCTTCGGAATGTCTCTCATAGACCAGGTGTTCCACCTCTGCAGCTATCATGCTCAAACCATGGGTCGTATCCTGAATCCATCGTCCCTGTTTTTTTCCCCTTACCTTCTTTGCCTGGAAGCTTTCTTCCATAATGTTCTTTGCCTGGATGCTTTCTTCCATAATGTTCTTGCCTGGATGCTTTCTTCCATAATGGTCTTGCCTGGATGCTTTCTTCCATAATGGTCTTGCCTGGATGCTTTCTTCCATAATGTTCTTTGCCTGGATGCTTTCTTCCATAATGTTCTTTGCCTGGATGCTTTCTTCCATAATGTTCTTTGCCTGGATGCTTTCTTCCATAATGTTCTTTGCCTGGATGCTTTCTTCCATCATGTTCTTTGCCTGGATGCTTTCTTCCATAATGGTCTTGCCTGGAAGCTTTCTTCCATAATGGTCTTGCCTGGATGCTTTCTTCCATAATGTTCTTTGCCTGGATGCTTTCTTCCATAATGTTCTTTGCCTGGATGCTTTCTTCCATAATGGTCTTGCCTGGATGCTTTCTTCCATAATGTTCTTGCCTGGATGCTTTCTTCCATAATGTTCTTTGCCTGGATGCTTTCTTCCATAATGTTCTTGCCTGGATGCTTTCTTCCATAATGTTCTTGCCTGGATGCTTTCTTCCATAATGGTCTTGCCTGGATGCTTTCTTCCATAATGGTCTTGCCTGGATGCTTTCTTCCATAATGGTCTTGCCTGGATGCTTTCTTCCATAATGTTCTTGCCTGGATGCTTTCTTCCATAATGTTCTTTGCCTGGATGCTTTCTTCCATAATGGTCTTGCCTGGATGCTTTCTTCCATAATGTTCTTGCCTGGATGCTTTCTTCCATAATGTTCTTTGCCTGGATGCTTTCTTCCATAATGGTCTTGCCTGGATGCTTTCTTCCATAATGTTCTTTGCCTGGATGCTTTCTTCCATAATGTTCTTTGCCTGGATGCTTTCTTCCATAATGTTCTTTGCCTGGATGCTTTCTTCAATAATGTTCTTTGCCTGGATGCTTTCTTCCATAATGTTCTTGCCTGGATGCTTTCTTCCATAATGGTCTTGCCTGGATGCTTTCTTCCATAATGGTCTTGCCTGGAAGCTTTCTTCCATAATGGTCTTGCCTGGATGCTTTCTTCCATAATGTTCTTTGCCTGGATGCTTTCTTCCATAATGTTCTTTGCCTGGATGCTTTCTTCCATAATGGTCTTGCCTGGATGCTTTCTTCCATAATGTTCTTGCCTGGATGCTTTCTTCCATAATGTTCTTTGCCTGGATGCTTTCTTCCATAATGTTCTTGCCTGGATGCTTTCTTCCATAATGTTCTTTGCCTGGATGCTTTCTTCCATAATGTTCTTTGCCTGGATGCTTTCTTCCATAATGTTCTTGCCTGGATGCTTTCTTCCATAATGTTCTTTGCCTGGATGCTTTCTTCCATAATGTTCTTTGCCTGGATGCTTTCTTCCATAATGTTCTTTGCCTGGATGCTTTCTTCCATAATGTTCTTTGCCTGGATGCTTTCTTCCATAATGGTCTTGCCTGGATGCTTTCTTCCATAATGGTCTTGCCTGGATGCTTTCTTCCATAATGGTCTTGCCTGGAAGCTTTCTTCCATAATGGTCTTGCCTGGATGCTTTCTTCCATAATGGTCTTGCCTGGATGCTTTCTTCCATAATGGTCTTGCCTGGAAGCTTTCTTCCATAATGGTCTTGCCTGGATGCTTTCTTCCATAATGGTCTTGCCTGGATGCTTTCTTCCATAATGGTCTTGCCTGGATGCTTTCTTCCATAATGGTCTTGCCTGGATGCTTTCTTCCATAATGGTCTTGCCTGGATGCTTTCTTCCATAATGTTCTTTGCCTGTATGCTTTCTTCCATAATGGTCTTGCCTGGATGCTTTCTTCCATAATGTTCTTGCCTGGAAGCTTTCTTCCATAATG
Source organism: Arion vulgaris (assembly GCA_020796225.1). NCBI lineage: Eukaryota > Metazoa > Mollusca > Gastropoda > Stylommatophora > Arionidae > Arion > Arion vulgaris. The sequence continues at coordinate 73,427,292 of CM036758.1, forward strand.
TTCTTTGCCTGGATGCTTTCTTCCATAATGGTCTTGCCTGGAAGCTTTCTTCCATAATGGTCTTGCCTGGAAGCTTTCTTCCATAATGTTCTTTGCCTGGATGCTTTCTTCCATAATGTTCTTGCCTGGATGCTTTCTTCCATAATGTTCTTTGCCTGGATGCTTTCTTCCATAATGGTCTTGCCTGGATGCTTTCTTCCATAATGTTCTTGCCTGGAAGCTTTCTTCCATAATGGTCTTGCCTGGATGCTTTCTTCCATAATGGTCTTGCCTGGATGCTTTCTTCCATAATGGTCTTGCCTGGATGCTTTCTTCCATAATGTTCTTTGCCTGGATGCTTTCTTCCATAATGTTCTTTGCCTGGATGCTTTCTTCCATAATGGTCTTGCCTGGATGCTTTCTTCCATAATGGTCTTGCCTGGATGCTTTCTTCCATAATGTTCTTTGCCTGGATGCTTTCTTCCATAATGTTCTTGCCTGGATGCTTTCTTCCATAATGTTCTTTGCCTGGATGCTTTCTTCCATAATGTTCTTGCCTGGATGCTTTCTTCCATAATGGTCTTGCCTGGATGCTTTCTTCCATAATGTTCTTTGCCTGGATGCTTTCTTCCATAATGGTCTTGCCTGGATGCTTTCTTCCATAATGTTCTTGCCTGGAAGCTTTCTTCCATAATGGTCTTGCCTGGATGCTTTCTTCCATAATGGTCTTGCCTGGATGCTTTCTTCCATAATGGTCTTGCCTGGATGCTTTCTTCCATAATGGTCTTTGCCTGGATGCTTTCTTCCATAATGGTCTTGCCTGGATGCTTTCTTCCATAATGTTCTTGCCTGGATGCTTTCTTCCATAATGTTCTTTGCCTGGATGCTTTCTTCCATAATGTTCTTTGCCTGGATGCTTTCTTCCATAATGTTCTTGCCTGGATGCTTTCTTCCATAATGTTCTTTGCCTGGATGCTTTCTTCCATAATGGTCTTGCCTGGATGCTTTCTTCCATAATGGTCTTGCCTGGATGCTTTCTTCCATAATTGTCTTGCCTGGATGCTTTCTTCCATAATGTTCTTTGCCTGGATGCTTTCTTCCATAATGGTCTTGCCTGGATGCTTTCTTCCATAATGGTCTTGCCTGGATGCTTTCTTCCATAATTGTCTTGCCTGGATGCTTTCTTCCATAATGTTCTTTGCCTGGATGCTTTCTTCCATAATGGTCTTGCCTGGATGCTTTCTTCCATAATGTTCTTGCCTGGATGCTTTCTTCCATAATGTTCTTTGCCTGGATGCTTTCTTCCATAATGTTCTTTGCCTGGATGCTTTCTTCCATAATGTTCTTGCCTGGATGCTTTCTTCCATAATGTTCTTTGCCTGGATGCTTTCTTCCATAATGTTCTTTGCCTGGATGCTTTCTTCCATAATGTTCTTTGCCTGGATGCTTTCTTCCATAATGTTCTTTGCCTGGATGCTTTCTTCCATAATGTTCTTTGCCTGGATGCTTTCTTCCATAATGGTCTTGCCTGGATGCTTTCTTCCATAATGGTCTTGCCTGGATGCTTTCTTCCATAATGGTCTTGCCTGGATGCTTTCTTCCATAATTGTCTTGCCTGGATGCTTTCTTCCATAATGTTCTTTGCCTGGATGCTTTCTTCCATAATTGTCTTGCCTGGATGCTTTCTTCCATAATGTTCTTGCCTGGATGCTTTCTTCCATAATGTTCTTTGCCTGGATGCTTTCTTCCATAATGGTCTTGCCTGGATGCTTTCTTCCATAATGTTCTTTGCCTGGATGCTTTCTTCCATAATGGTCTTGCCTGGATGCTTTCTTCCATAATGTTCTTTGCCTGGATGCTTTCTTCCATAATGGTCTTGCCTGGATGCTTTCTTCCATAATGGTCTTGCCTGGATGCTTTCTTCCATAATGGTCTTGCCTGGATGCTTTCTTCCATAATGGTCTTGCCTGGATGCTTTCTTCCATAATGGTCTTGCCTGGATGCTTTCTTCCATAATGTTCTTGCCTGGATGCTTTCTTCCATAATGTTCTTGCCTGGATGCTTTCTTCCATAATGGTCTTGCCTGGATGCTTTCTTCCATAATGTTCTTGCCTGGATGCTTTCTTCCATAATGGTCTTGCCTGGATGCTTTCTTCCATAATGGTCTTGCCTGGATGCTTTCTTCCATAATGTTCTTGCCTGGATGCTTTCTTCCATAATGTTCTTTGATTGGATGCTTTCTTCCATAATGTTCTTGCCTGGATGCTTTCTTCCATAATGTTCTTGCCTGGATGCTTTCTTCCATAATGGTCTTGCCTGGATGCTTTCTTCCATAATGGTCTTGCCTGGATGCTTTCTTCCATAATGGTCTTGCCTGGATGCTTTCTTCCATAATGGTCTTGCCTGGATGCTTTCTTCCATAATGGTCTTGCCTGGATGCTTTCTTCCATAATGTTCTTTGCCTGGATGCTTTCTTCCATAATGTTCTTGCCTGGATGCTTTCTTCCATAATGTTCTTGCCTGGATGCTTTCTTCCATAATGGTCTTGCCTGGATGCTTTCTTCCATAATGGTCTTGCCTGGATGCTTTCTTCCATAATGGTCTTGCCTGGATGCTTTCTTCCATAATGTTCTTGCCTGGATGCTTTCTTCCATAATGGTCTTGCCTGGATGCTTTCTTCCATAATGGTCTTGCCTGGATGCTTTCTTCCATAATGGTCTTGCCTGGATGCTTTCTTCCATAATGGTCTTGCCTGGATGCTTTCTTCCATAATGGTCTTGCCTGGATGCTTTCTTCCATAATGGTCTTGCCTGGATGCTTTCTTCCATAATTGTCTTGCCTGGATGCTTTCTTCCATAATGGTCTTGCCTGGATGCTTTCTTCCATAATGGTCTTGCCTGGATGCTTTCTTCCATAATGGTCTTGCCTGGATGCTTTCTTCCATAATGGTCTTGCCTGGATGCTTTCTTCCATAATGGTCTTGCCTGGATGCTTTCTTCCATAATGGTCTTGCCTGGATGCTTTCTTCCATAATGGTCTTGCCTGGATGCTTTCTTCCATAATGGTCTTGCCTGGATGCTTTCTTCCATAATGGTCTTGCCTGGATGCTTTCTTCCATAATGGTCTTGCCTGGATGCTTTCTTCCATAATGGTCTTGCCTGGATGCTTTCTTCCATAATGGTCTTGCCTGGATGCTTTCTTCCATAATGGTCTTGCCTGGATGCTTTCTTCCATAATGGTCTTTTCCAACCCTTCAAACCTTTTTATATGTGCCAAAATACTTAAATCTCATTAATTGTAACATTAGTCAGTTTTTTAAATAGTTTTTTTTTGAGTTCCTTCTGGACAGATCTGTTTGTTCGCTTCTCTGTCTATAATACACATAGGCCTCTTCTGTAACACTTATATTGAAAATCACATATATTTTATTCCACTGTCTTGTTGAATGCCCATGTTTAACACCCCTACGTCGCAACTGAAACTATGCATGCTTCTCGTATTCCTTTGTTTTCCTATCAGTTCCATTCCATAATGTGTTTTAGTAGTTTTAAGTTGTTGTAAGGCCATGTTATCATTAACTAACACATGAAAATTACCAATATAATTAATTTTACTTACATTTTTCACAAAACTTGAAATTACGTCTGAAAATATTACAACAAATGGAATCGTCTTTCTTCGGTTTCTGGCCTGGTACAATTTCTCCACAAGGTCCAACTACTTTTGCCGCACCTTTTAAACATCACCAAATAACCTTGACCGTATAAAATACAAAATAATTACAGGAGTGCTGTATTGCTGACGAATGATATAACCTACTTTTAGTATATATATATGGAACTGCAGTAAAACTATTTGATTGGCAAAACACGTAATTACAAAGTACTGTAGTTTTACAAATCACAAAAACAATGACAAAATACAGCAACGTTTCGACCAACAAGGCCTTTATCAAGCAAACGAACAAACAGGAGTGACAAATTAAAATGAAACACAATGGACGACCAAATACAAACGTATCTAAGGAAAATCTGGAATAAAAACGAATAACGAAATAAATGTAACACAAAAACACACATAAAAACTAGAAATAGAAAGGAAAAGAAACAATGAAACATCTAGTAAATATATAACTTGAATACATGCAACATATACCCATATAGATTACAAAGCATGGGAAGAGAAAGTACTAAGAAGCATAAGAATGGAATATAACATGAATACATGCAACATATACCCATATAGATTACAAAGCATGGGAAGAGAAAGTACTAAGAAGCATAAGAATGTAATACGTTGAGCCCGCGTGGTCGCAAGGTACCATACAAAGAAATCAACCGATTCTCCAGAGCAAATCGACTGCGATCATCCGAGGAACATGATCGGATGGCTGTGACCTGGACATCGTGAGCCCCTAAATGGCCAGTATCATTGAAATGGGTGGCTACAGGGGCCACAGAGCATTGGCGTATATCGCGTAAGTGTTGGGCGAATCGGTCACTGAGCCTCTTGCCTGTCTCGCCGATATAAGCCTTGTTACACCGCTTACAGATAATGGCATAGATAAGATTACGGGACTCGCATGTGAACCCATCGTCAATAAGAAACGTGCCTAAAGGAAAGATACAGTACGCGTCTGTATCACATAAGCACACGTGTTGCAACGCCAACGGCCACACTGGACAGTGCCAAAATGAGTCTGGATATTGGACTTAAGGCGACTGTGTACCAACATATCCTTAAGACTTCTGTCCCGTCTGTAAGACACCAAAGGATAGTTGGGGAAGACAGAACGGGTCTCAGGATCTGATCTAAGGAGAGACAGATGACGGAATAAAACATTTTCACCAGGGAACTATGGGGGTGGTAAGTTAAGATAAGTTTTACTCTGTCAGAGTTAGTAGTCCTATGCTGGCTGGTAAGGGCCTGCTGGCGAGTGATTCATTAATGTTTTCAACCCTTCTATTCGTTTTACTTCTCACATCTCCACTACTTGTGTCAACTTTCTTGACATTACTATCACCTTACGCCTATCCGCTATCACTACATCAGTATATTACAAGCCTACTGATGCACATAGTTTTCTCCTCTATACTTCTTCCCATTCCCGGGCTTGTCGTGACTCTTTGCCATTCTCGCAGCTCTTACGCGTTCGTCGCCTTTGTAGTGAGGACGTTGATTTTCTTGAGAGAGCTCGCGAGATGCTTGATTTCTTTCGTAGGCGCCTATACCCGGAGAGGGTGCTTGTCTCGGCTATGCATCGAGTTCAGAAAATCACTCGCCAGCAGGCCCTTACCAGCCAGCATAGGACTACTAACTCTGACAGAGTAAAACTTATCTTAACTTACCACCCCATAGTTCCCTGGTGAAAATGTTTTATTCCGTCATCTGTCTCTCCTTAGATCAGATCCTGAGACCCGTTCTGTCTTCCCAACTATCCTTTGGTGTCTTACAGACGGGACAGAAGTCTTAAGGATATGTTGGTACACAGTCGCCTTAAGTCCAATATCCAGACTCATTTTGGCACTGTCCAGTGTGGCCGTTGGCGTTGCAACACGTGTGCTTATGTGATACAGACGCGTACTGTATCTTTCCTTTAGGCACGTTTCTTATTGACGATGGGTTCACATGCGAGTCCCGTAATCTTATCTATGCCATTATCTGTAAGCGGTGTAACAAGGCTTATATCGGCGAGACAGGCAAGAGGCTCAGTGACCGATTCGCCCAACACTTACGCGACATACGCCAATGCTCTGTGCCCCCTGTAGCCACCCATTTCAATGATACTGGCCATTTAGGTGCTCACGATGTCCAGGTCACAGCCATCCGATCATGTTCCTCGGATGATCGCAGTCGATTTGCTCTGGAGAATCGGTTGATTTCTTTGTATGGTACCTTGCGACCACGCGGTCTCAACGTATTACATTCTTATGCTTCTTAGTACTTTCTCTTCCATGCTTTGTAATCTATATGGGTATATGTTGCATGTATTCAAGTTATATATTTACTAGATGTTTCATTGTTTCTTTTCCGTTCTATTTCTAGTTTTTATGTGTGTTTTTGTGTTACATTTATTTCGTTATTCGTTTTTATTCCAGATTTTCCTTAGATACGTTTGTATTTGGTCGTCCATTTGTGTTTCATTTTAATTTGTCACTCCTGTTTGTTCGTTTGCTTGATAAAGGCCTTGTTGGTCGAAACGTTGCTGTATTTTGTCATTGTTTTTGTGATTTGTAAAACTACAGTACTTTGTAATTACGTGTTTTGTCAACCTACCTTTAGTGTGACCTCATCGTCTTCTTCTGCGAACGCGCGATGTCAATTCAGGCGGTAGTCATGACGTCTGGTATTGTGGTTTTGACTGAGTTATGTGTGAGGCTTACTTACCATTTTACCGGTGTCCCTCGCCAAGCGGAGAGCCTGCGCCTTCTTCAGAGGTACTTGAAGATTAGATCCTTCAAGTGTGATCGTTACAGGAAACCTGTTGTTCATGAAACTCTTGCCTTGAGTTCTCGTACTAACGGTACTTTTATGGCCAGTGTTTAATTAGTGAAGTGTGGCTTCTTTATCGAATTTTCTGCTTTTTTGAGGTCGTTCTGTACGCATCGTATGATAATATGAAGGGTATACTACGATTTAAATTTCATACTTTCTTCCCTCACAAAGTTTGTGCTTAACGACTCTCTCCTCTGAGCTGAAATAGTGACTCGCAGTATTTTTTAAGATGCATATCCAATATGTTTAATGAACATAAAATGGAACGAATTCAGAAGTGATGAAATCAGAGAAATGTCTGGTCAACCACTAGTAACAATTGTTATAAGAAGAAGAAGATGGAGATATGTTGGACACACCTTGAGAAGAAATGATCAAATAATATTAAAGCATGTATTGAAGTGGGATGCAGAGGGTTCAAGAAAGAGAGGACGACATAGGGAGACACTGAAACGAACTTTGCTCAGAGAGGCAAGAGATCATGGTCTCAGTTCCAAGGAAGAGATTGAGCGAGTTGCCCAGGATAGAGCGGTATGGAAAAATTGCTTGTAGGACCTATGTAGCGTATAATGGTACGATATGAATTAATATAGTATATGCATTGCACTATAAATGCGCCTGGGAGTAAATAAATAATTACGTAGTGAAAAGTTAAGCTTAATAGCATAATGTGTTTTTGTAGCATCTATGAATCATCAGATTACCTCCATGTTTCAGACCAGGGCCGTGTGGTATATTTTCTCAGTATGATGCAAGTCTTCGAAATGCCACCCTTAAATGTTTTTTCTTTAAAATAACCTTCGATTGTGATTTATTTAAAACTGGACAAAATGTACGAATACTATTTTTATTTTGAAAATATAAACTACTTTAAAATAATGATATCAACTATCAGCTACAACAATCTACTATAATTTTACACTTCTAACTTTAACAAATTCATTAATTAGAGATGTTTAGTCAAGAGTGACAGACAATGTAGATTTAATATAAATTAATGACATATTTCTAAGTTTTGTTTGACTTATTAAGCTTCAGAGGCGTGCAATAAATAATAAATTGGATAACATCAATATCGGAATAACATAGATCAATATAGAGAAGCGTTGCGTAAAGATTTCTAATTATTGAATGCTTCAAATTGTATTTTGATTTCGCTGGTAGTGCCGCTCCCTTATGGTGCGACCTAATGACACCGCCTCTGTATCATAACACGGCCCTGTTTCATACAATTTCTTGTTTTGTATTCACAACTGTAGACAACACTATGCTACCAGTGTCAAACATGGTCAATAACAGCAGATAATGAGCGGAACATCATAACTAATGAAATGAGGTGCCTTAGAAGAGCCTCAAGAGTGACAATAAGAGACAAAATTAGAAATTAAGAAATCAGAAGACGGTGTGAAACATTTCATTAAAAAAAAAAATTACCGATTAAATGGTTTGAACACCTGACAAGAATGTCTTTGTATCGACTACCACAGACAGCCACACTGAGAAAGTATAACGAGTATAGAGCAAGAGAAAGACCACGCAAAAGATGGAGTAACGGCATCAAGAACAGCCTTAAGAAAACGAATAACTTAAAAAGTGCATTAGAATAAGCAAACACGAGACCACTACATCCCCACCCCCAGACGTCTATAAAGAAGTAAGTGGTGCAAGAGAACAACAAGACAAAATACACAGCGAACTATTAAACGTGATTCTACCTCATCATCCTGTGCCATGTCGATAGGTGAAGGCTGTCATTGTTCGAAATCTCACACAATCACCTGAGTACCTTTACGATTCCTGAGTAATGGTTGCTGGAGCTACCAAGTTCGTGCTTCATGCAGACCTCTCGGTAGTCAGTTTGGCATTTCTGCTGTTAGTGACCGGGTCATATGGGGACAACAAGTGCAGTGACGTAAATCCGTTACCTTTAGACCTCTATAGTGTTCTTAGTAACAACTTCCAAAGCTCGAATGACAATTCAATGACCCTGAATTCGCAAGGGGAGCAAAGAATAGCAACACTGCGACCTACAAGGCATCGTTTGATGTAGGGCCTAGGAAACTACTCTAGTAAATAGAAAGCAGCGCAGAAATCTGATGTGCTAGTCTATTTGTAGGCGCATAACTGACACAACGTACAATCGCTCCTAAGCTCAGATCACATACAGATTACAAAATGTGGTTAACAAGTGGTCGATATGTAGTAGTGGATTTGTACACTACTAATATCCCTGGTCACGGTATCAAAAGCTTGTAATAGTGGTTTTTGCTACTTCTTCTACTATATTCTTGTATCCTTGTCGTTTCGGTATCAACTTAAACCAGTAAGAGTTCTGTGTCCTGGTCACTAATATTATCTCAATGTTCATACATATCAATCTGAACATTCATATCCAGACATTCTCCCTCTGTCTTACCCAAGTCTGAATCAATTTTAATATATTTATTTAAATCCTTTATTTTCCAAAACAATACATTATTACAAATAACATAACTACAACCAAATTAATATATATAAACAAACATTTAACACATAAAAAGAATGTCTCTAACTAAGTATTTTCTAAGTAATTTTTCCATATACATTATTCTCTACACAAACCTACCAAAAGTTCAACAATAACTTATCTCTACTGGAAGTGAGACACAACTTGATTTGGTTAGCTGGAGAGTCTCAAAACTATCTCTTCGATGATGATGGAAACTTTAAAGTCTTTGGGAGACGGTTGTCACAGATCGATGGTATAAGAATATGTTCTCTATATGGGTGGATTATTTGGTGAAGTTGAAGACTTCGCGTGAATAGGAGACAGTTGTCCCTGACTATAGCATAAGTGTCTTCTGTGATCAGACTTCTCTCTGACTGACACTGGGTATCTATGCCTCTGTGACTGTCTCAGACCTGTCGCTGGGTCTCTGTATTCTATCTCTGATCTGATGTCTACTGATGAATATTAACTGTTGAGGTCTAATTCATTTAGACAACCCCTGATGATGATCACACAGCACTCAACGTTCTAGCAACTGTGATGAGACTATAGCCTCTGTGATCAAACTTATAGTCTCTGTGATCAAACTTCTAGCAACTGTGATTAGACTTATAGCCTCTGTGATCAGGCTTATAGCCTCTGTGATTAGACTTATATTCTCTGTGATCAAACTTCTAACTACTGTGATCAGACTTATAGCCTCTGTAATTAGACTTATATTCTCTGTGATCAAACTTCTAACCACTGTGATCAGACTTATAGCCACTGTGATTAGACTTCTAACCACTGTGATTAGACTTATAGCCTCTGTGATCAGACTTATAGCCTCTGTGATCAGACTTATAGCCTCTGTGTTTAGACTTATAGCCTCTGTGATTAGACATAGCCTGACGGACACTGGGTATCTGTGTCTGTGACTGTCTCAGACCTGTCGCTGGCTCTGTCTCTGCGTATGTCTCCGTCTGATGTAGACTACACTTCCTGACTAGTCAAGTCTTTCTATCTGTAACTGTCTCTGTCTCAGACTACTCTCTATGACTGTTCCTGGGTCTGTTTCTATGTATCTCTGATTGATTCTTTGCCTGATGTGTTTCTATCTCTGATTGATTCTTTGCCTGATGTGTTTCTATCTCTGATTGATTCTTCACCTGATGTGTTCCTATCTCTGATTGATTCTTTGCCTGATGTGTTTCTATCTCTGATTGATTCTTCGCCTGATGTGTTTCTATCTCTGATTGATTCTTTGCCTGATCTGTTTCTATCTCTGATTGATTCTTCGCCTGATGTGTTTCTATCTCTGATTGATTCTTTGCCTGATGTGTTTCTATCTCTGATTGATTCTTCGCCTGATGTGTTTCTATCTCTGATTGATTCTTCGCCTGATGTGTTTCTATCTCTGATTGATTCTTTGCCTGATGTGTTTCTATCTCTGATTGATTCTTTGCCTGATGTGTTTCTATCTCTGATTGATTCTTCGCCTGATGTGTTTCTATCTCTGATTGATTCTTTGCCTGATCTGTTTCTATCTCTGATTGATTCTTCGCCTGATGTGTTTCTATCTCTGATTGATTCTTCGCCTGATGTGTTTCTATCTCTGATTGATTCTTTGCCTGATGTGTTTCTATCTCTGATTGATTCTTTGCCTGATGTGTTTCTATCTCTGATTGATTCTTCACCTGATGTGTTTCTATCTCTGATTGATTCTTCACCTGATGTGTTCCTATCTCTGATTGATTCTTTGCCTGATGTGTTTCTATCTCTGATTGATTCTTTGCCTGATGTGTTTCTATCTCTGATTGATTCTTTGCCTGATGTGTTTCTATCTCTGATTGATTCTTTGCCTGATGTGTTTCTATCTCTGATTGATTCTTCGCCTGATGTGTTTCTATCTCTGATTGATTCTTTGCCTGATGTGTTTCTATCTCTGATTGATTCTTTGCCTGATGTGTTTCTATCTCTGATTGATTCTTCGCCTGATGTGTTTCTATCTCTGATTGATTCTTTGCCTGATCTGTTTCTATCTCTGATTGATTCTTCGCCTGATGTGTTTCTATCTCTGATTGATTCTTTTGCCTGATGTGTTTCATCTCTGATTGATTCTTCGCCTGATGTGTTTCCATCTCTGATTGATTCTTTGCCTGATGTGTTTCTATCTCTGATTGATTCTTTGCATTATGTGTTTCTATCTCTGATTGATTCTTCGCCTGATGTGTTTCTATCTCTGATTGATTCTTCGCCTGATCTGTTTCTATCTCTGATTGATTCTTTGCATTATGTGTTTCTATCTCTGATTGATTCTTTGCATTATGTGTTTCTATCTCTGATTGATTCTTCGCCTTATGTGTTCCTATCTCTGATCCCAGACTACCTACACTGACTGTTCCTAGGTCTGTCTCTGAATGAATGTCTCCCTGAATGATCTGTTTGATTCTTCTCCTGATGTGTTTCTATCTCTGATCCCAGACTACCTACACTGACTGTTCCTGGGTCCGTCTCTGAATCATCTGTTTTTTTTAATCTAAAAAATCTAATCTATTTATCATATTACATTTGTCTTTGTTTCCAATCGGTCATTGGCCTGTAAAAACTCCCACAGCCGAATCTACGAGTTGCAGGTTGGAAAAATCCAGTGGAATTGGTATTCTGATTGGTATTCTGACCTAAGCGTTTGTTAAAAAGAATATAATTAATCAAAACATGGCAGTAGGGGACATAAATCAGAGCAAAAATTCAACTTTTCTATAATTAACAATCCCCTTGCTAATATATCTTGTCTGTTATTGTACGCTCACAAATTTGGCATATAGTTACCCTTTGTTCTATTGTAAATACACGCCTAGTTGGAGCTTGTGATTAAAATAAAGGAAGGGGAAAAACCTGGTAACCTATTTCACTGTTACAGATATGGACCTCTCGAAGAAGAAGACACAATGATTACACCTCAATTCATAACGGGCAAACGAAAAAAGGAATTACTGGCACCAATAGCGTGCGGCTGGTCATTGAGCAATACGGGTTTTACACTGCAACACCCAATATACTTCATAATATAAAAACACAATTCTTTACTTTGCTTGTAGTAAAGTAAAGTAAAGGAACCCTTTCATACCTCGTGGTATATAGGTCAATACAGTTTAGGCCTGTATTTTCATTGACCGTCGGCTACACGATGGGTGATGTGGTCAGCATCACGCCGGCCGCCTTTACTTTCCCAGAGCATGTCTGGTACCCAGTTGAGGCTGGGTCGACCTGAGAAGCCGTCGCGGTCAGGGAAAAATTCCACGCACATTGCGGAGCTGAACCCAGACCACCAGCCTTGCGAAGCGAGGTTCACTAACAACTACGCTACAGCGGCTCTCAATTTGCTTGTAGAACGCAACTCAATTCCAACTGCATATTCAAGCATTACTTTTTTTGGTATCTTCATCTGATACAGATCTCTTTTGTTTCATTTTGCTGGAAGCAATATCTATAATATCTATAATAAACCCTGGATAAGCGATGACACCTGGAAATGTATTCAGAAAGAAGAAAATGAAACTAGCAATATTTAATACTAAGGAGGCAACAGATGAAATCCAAGCTAAAGAGGAATATAGACTAAAAGACAAGAAAGTGAAAAGAGCGGCTAGAAGAGATAAAAGAGCATATGTCAATCGACTGGCCGAAGAAGGGGAAAAGGCAGCTAAGACTGGAAACAGTAAAATGCTATACAACACACTAACACAACTTACTGGAACATTTGTTTCAAAGGGTGGCCTAATCAAGAGCAAAGATGGTAAAGTTCTAACATCAGATACCGAGCAGAAGAAAAGATGGGCAGAACAATTTGAAGAAATATTAAATAGACTAGATGCCAGAAGGCAAATGCAGTGACATACCAACTGTCACCACTATTAAACATCCAAGCATTAACATGGCAGTCAAACGACAACTGATAAACTGAGATTTATTCAACTTCTGCATCAATGCCAAACTGGCTGACTAAACACAAGAAAGAAGATTACAACATGTGAAATGAGATGTCTAAGAAAAGCTGTCAACGTTACAAGGCGAGATAGAGTGAGAAACGAGAATATCAGAAGCATCGTTGGTACTATACCATGCATCAAGTACATCGAGAAGCAGATTCAAGTGGTTCGGCCATTTAATGAGAATGGAACCACATTTACTACCATCACGTGCCTATAATAATCGACACTCAGGGCGCAGAGCACGAGGCAGGCCAAGAACAAGATGGATAGATAACATCTCAGAGTCCCTGCGAAAGCATGGACTGACAACGTCAAGCGCAACACACCTGGCACAAGATAGGAAACTAACTCTCCCACGACGCTTCACGGCAAATTTGGTTAAGATAAGATAAGATAAGATTAAATAGACCTGATCCACCAGTACTACTCAAGTTTGACGAAGAGGCAAGAAACAGCTCCTACCAATTAACGAAGAAATGATAAGTGTAGCTGAGGTCAAGGAGGCAATCAATACCTTGATAAACAATAAGGCAGCAGGTGATGACAACATTACTGCAGAAATGCTCAAAGCGGCTGATGATACAACTATTAGCCAGGTGCAAGAACTATTTAATAAAGTATGGAAGAAGAAACTGTCCCAGATCAATGGAAGAAGAGAATAATTGTTAAGATCCCCAAAAAGTGATCTCAAAGATTGCAACAACTGGAGAGGGATCACCCTATTATCAGTAATGACCAAGACTTTCTGCAAAATCATTCTTAATAGAATCAAAGGAGCAGTGGACAAAACCCTGAGAGAAGAACAAGCTGGTTTTAGACCTGGGAGAAGCTGTTTAGACCAAATAATTACCCTACGACTAATTTTGAGGAACATATTGAGAAGCAACAGCCACTCATACTAAATTTCATCGATTTAAAAAAGCCTTTGATAGTCTACACAGAATCTCTCTGTGGAATATTCTGAGATGCTATGGAATACCAGACAAAAAATAATAAACATTATTAAGAGCCTCTATGATGGTTCACAGTGTGCAGTTCGCACTGATGGTGGACACAGCGACTGGTTTATGGTTGAAACCGGAGTAAAGCAAGGCTGTATTCTATCTCCGCTATTGTTTGGAGTGGCCATTGACTGGGTGATGCGAAAATGTTGCAGGGCGAAACTGGCATCGATTGGGTAGAAAATAGTCAACTAGAAGATTTGGATTTTGCAGATGATATTGTCTTGTTAAGTAGAAACAACCACGATATGCAAAGAAAAACAGACAACTTGTCATCTATAGCATCAAAGTTGGACTGCAGATAAGCTATGAAAAAAAAAATAATGAAGACACCTATGGCAAGTAATGCAGATATCACACTGGAATCTAAAATGATAAAAATAACAGAGCAGTTCACCTATTTAGGTAGCAATTTTGATTGCACGGAAATGTTAAAAAAGAATTATGATACGAATTGGCAAAGCAACATCAGCTTTTAAAAGTCTAAATAAAATATGGAACTGCAGATTATATAGTATTAAAACTAAATTACGAATTTTCAATTCAAAGGTTGAATCAATCCTAACATATGCTAGCGAGAGTTGGAAAATGACTAAAGATATAGAAAGCAAGTTGAATGCATTTGAAAATAGATGTCTGCGAAAAATAATGAATATAAAATGGAACGAATTCAGGAGAAGTGATGAAATCAGAGATATGTCTGGTCAACCACTAGTGACAACTGTTATAAGAAGAGAAGATGGAGATATGTTGGACACACCTTGAGGAGAAATGATCAACGAATATCAAAGCAGGCATTGAAGTGGAATGCAAAGGGTTCAAGAAAGAGAAGTCGACCTAAGGAGACCCTGAAACGAACTTTGCTGAGAGAGGCAGGAAATATCGGTCTCAGTTCCATGGAGGAGATTGAGCGAGTTGCCCAGGATAGAGCGGTATGGAGAAATTACTTGCAGGCCCTATGTAACGTATAACGGTACGAGAGAATTATTATTATTATTTAATATCTATAATGTAATCAGATTTTTGGTTTCAATATGAAAGCTTCCAATTGTTAATTTTAGATCAAGCGACCTGGCGCCAGTTGTCTTGACGATCATATTTTTCTCCCATCCATGTCTTTATAATTTATCAAGCAAATCTTTTCGAATGTTTTAGGTAAAATTTACTAGATAGAATATGTGGTTTACTTCGACATTTACGCTGTGTAGATGTTTGTAGGGTGTTGATGTTTGTAGATGTTGATGTTTGTAGATGTTGGTTCGAGTGAGGAGTTCATGGTTTGTACCAGAGACAGACCGATGTGGAGATACATGATAGTCTACGCCAACCGGCACGGGGGACTTGATTGATTGAGATGTTTGTTGTGCGCTCGTACTTATCAACCAAGTTCTTGTGATCTGTATGGTTTGTGTTGAGAACGTGAGTATGTTGCGCCTTTGCTAGACTCTTACGGCAGTAGGACAGAGTATCTGAATTTCGGTCAAAGTCTGTGTATAATATCCAATAGGAAACATATTTGTACAGACGGGTAGCTGTCAGATTTTACCAACTTCTTCTTCTTCTTCGAGCGCTCCATATCGACCACTGGTTAACCACTTCTGTTTGAGTTATATGTGATCTGACCCTTTAGAACGATTGTACGTAGTGCAAGTTATGCGCCTTCAAGTAGGACATCACATTCGATTTCTGTGATGCTTTTTATTTACTAAGGTAGCTTCCTAGCTCCTACATGAGCCGCCTCTTACGACATGCCTTGAAGGTCGCAGTGGTACTATTCTTTGCTTTCCTTGCGGGTCCTGGCCCCACACAGGCGAATAGATTTGAGGTAATCTGTTTTCAGCAAGCTAAACATATTAACTCCTTCACCCTTCAGAGCTGATATACTGGCTCATTGTATTGTTTAAGTTGGCTCGAAGTCAGTACACTGGCTAATGTAGTATACATTGCTATAAGCATCGCCCATGTGTTGCTGGAGCTCTCATGGGGAGCAAAGAATAGTAACACTGCAACCTAAAAGTCATTTCATAACCAGCGACTGAGGTGGGGTCCTAGAGAAGCTACCTTAGTAAATAAAAGCTCGCAAAAATCAGATGTGCTGGCCCACTTGTAGGCGCATATCTGGCACAATGTACAATCGCTCTTAGACTCAGATCACACACAAATCACAAAGAGTGGTTTAACACGTTTTCTTTTTCGAATACTCGATCTCCATAACTTGATAACCCCTCTCTGTGGTTTGTATGTGATTCGAGCATAAGAGCGATTGTACGTTGTGTCAGTTCTGCGCTTACGAGTAGGTCAGGTCAGAACATCCGATTTCTGCAACACTTTTTATTTACTAGGGTCCCAAGGCCCCAACCTCATCGCCTCTTACGACATGCCTTGTAGGTCGCAGTAGTACTATTCTTTGCTCCTCTTGATAGTCCCGGAATCACACGGGCGAACAAGTGGTCGATATGGAGTGTTTCAAGAAGAAAACGAAGCTATAAAATGCCTCAAGAGGTACAAAATAAAATAGGTATCGAAAGGGTTAAATGGTGATGTATTTCGTCTATTTCTTACTTGGGCACAATCTAGTCATCAATCAATCAAGTGACATGCCTGCCGGCGTAGGCGATCATGTCTCTCACAACTCTCTTTGCTTGGTGCATGTAATCAGTTCTGACGTCAATTATTTTGTCGAACCATGATGTCAGGCCATCCAACATCTTCTCCCTCTGTCTTCCACGATCTCTCCTTCCCTGAATTTTACCTGTAGTCACCAAATGTTCTAAACCTTCTCTTCGCATTATATGCCCGAAGAACCTTGATTGTCGGATTCTTATTCTTTTGATAAGGTTTCTTTGTGTACAGGCCTGATTTAAAACCTCCACATTTGTTTTCTTTGCTTCCATGGAATTTTCAACATTCTTCTGTAAAACCACATCTCTGTAGCTTCCAATGATCGTATTGATTGTTTGTTCATTGTCCATGATTCGCTGCCATACATAAGTATTGGTTCAATATAGCACTGGAGTACTCGTTTTCGCTATGTCATTGGTAGTGAGTTCACGCATAGTGTGTTCTTCATTTTCATAAAAGCTGCTTTCGTTTGAGCTATTCTACTCCTAATCTCTGTTGTACATCTTCCATCTGATGTTAGGAATGTTCCCAGATACTTGAATCGATGGACTTGTTTCAGTGTTGTGTTATTTATTTTGATATTATATGTTGGTGTTTCTTGTTTCTTGGAGACAACCATAACCTCTGTTTTCTTTATATTCATGTTTATATTCATACTTCTTCTTTTCATCTAGTCATAAGCGAACGATAACTATTTGTTACTCACATTTTCGTTCTTACTTGGATCTGAAAGTACTCAATAACATCTAGGAAAAAAAGTATTAATTACTTTATAATTAATAAATCATCATCTTGTGCCATGTCCACATGGAGGTTGACTTGACAGTAATGGGATCACAAAAAAATTATGTTTTATATCCTGATGGTATGTTCTGACAGGTTACTGCCCGTACATGTTTTGATATTCTCTTCCTAATTACATAACTGTCATATCATATAAAAAGATTAATAGGTCCGCCTGGTGAAGGACACCCGTCAAATGGTAAAGCAGGTTTTCCCGCAAAAATCGGTCAGAAGCGGTAAACCAGGCGTCATAGCTAACGCCAGAATTCCCAGCGGACGAACGAAGAAGAAGAAAGATTAATTAATGTCTGTAGTTCAGATAGTTTCGAATACTCTATACCCTTACGAATACCTCTCTCGCTCTGATGACTTTTTAACCCAGATTGGAGCATAGTTCTAATCAACTCATACCAAGTCTTCCTATCTTTAACTACCTCATGTAGCTACCTACAGCTCTTCTGTATATTTTTATTCCAGGTGCCAATTCTAGAGCTTTTCCTAGATAAAGATAATCTACATTGTAGAATCCTTACGTCTTTCTTTGCATAGCGCTGTACATCTTCTAGAAGAGCTTCCTTTTCTGTTGGTTAGCAGTTTAAAAAAAATTTGACTTGTTCATAGTTGGTTGGATTTTATGGCTAAAATGTTCTACCGGATGGGTAGCCAGCCCTACGCTAAACACTACTTTATCCCCTTTTTACGACATGAATTGTAGATCGCAGTGTTACTATTATTTGCTCCCTGGAAGCCCGCAACACACAGGGAATAACTCTATGCAGGAGTAATCAGTACATTTCGTTATATGGTACCTTGACCTCATGGACTCAACGCACTACATTCCTATGCTTCTTAGTACTTTCTCTTCTCATGCTCTATATTCTATATGTATATATGTTAAATGTATGTAAGCTATATATATATATTTCATATTTAATTGTTTCTCTTCTTTTTTTCCACTTCAAGTTTTTTTTCCATTTATTTCGTTATTCGTTTTTAGTCACATATTTTCATTTAAGGGCCGTTAGGATGTTTTTGTCGTAGTCTATATGTATTGTGCTGTGAAAGAAGTGAAATTCGTCACTCCTTTAGTATCCTTGATAAAGACCTTTTGGTCGAAACGTTGCTGTGTATTGTTATGGTTTTTGTATTTTGTTAAACTACAGTACTTTGTTTTTACGTGTTTCGCCATTGCTACATAGTTTTACTGCAGTCTTCCCTATATCCACAAAAGATCTCCATTGTTATTGTTCTGTGGCCATTCTGCAAATTGTTTCACAAGTCAGGCCACATCTATCAACTCTTTTTCCACAATTATGCTCCATGTTTCCTTTGGCCGTCTCTCCACATCCGCTGTCCACTGGAGAGTTGTCCTAACCAATACCTCTAATATACAACATACAACATACATGCCCCATTCCACCTCTATCTTGTCTTTTAATGATGGTCTCCAATGTTGCACACTTTGCTGGTTTTAAAAGAACAATTACTTGACTTTTATAAAGAGGGGTCGGGACATATGACATTTTGGTAACCACTGCTCTATCATAACGATTCTACCAAGCAGCAAACATTTCTTTTTTCTCAGGTTCCCGCTCAATGCGTGGATCCTAGTTTTCACGTGTTGTGGAATTATTTTATTTCAACGCTTTCTCTGTATGTAGTAACTTTTTAGAGAATAGACGAAACAAAGAAAGGAGGAAAAAATGTCAATAATTTGTGTTCATTCAACATGTTGAATTCTGAACGTTCGACTTCCTCTTAGATTAGACATGATCGTGCCATCACACAAGTAAGTCAGTTGTACATACCACAAGTGTTAAATGCTTCATCCTAGCCAAATTGAATAAATATGAACTCAAGTTATATAGTATTAACTAAATTACAATTTCAATTCAAAGTTGTATCAATTAACATATGCATAAGAGTTGGAAATGACTAAAGATATAGAAAGCAAGTTGAATGCATTTGAAAATAGATGTCTCTGAAAAATAATGAATATTATTTGACGATCAGAAGATGTAAGCTTTTCGCTCTTCGGCGTGCCATGGACATCTACTTCGTTCGTGCGACGAACACGAAATCTGGAATCGGCTTTCTGCCATCGCTGAATTGAACGCACACAGAGGATAGTCACCGTAGTCAACGCTACGAACACGCTGGCAGATGGCAAAAATGAATATAAAATGGAACGAATTCAGGAGAAGTGATGAAATTAGAGAAATGTCTGGTCAGCCACTAGTAATAACTGTTTTAAGAAATAGAAGATGAAGATATGTTAGGTGTACCTTGAGAAAAAATGATCAAAGAACACTAAAGTAGACATTGAAGTGGGAGGCAAAGGGTTCCATAACGAGAGGACACCCTAGGGAAACACTAAAACGAATTTCGCTGAGAGATGCGAAAAATATGAATTCAATTCCATGGAAGAGATTGAGCGAGTTGCTCAGGACAGAGTGGCATGGACAAATTACCTACAAGCCATATGTGACTTATAACGGTACGAGAGGAAATATATACTATATATATATATATATATATATATATATATATATAATCGTAGTGATAATGATACTTTCGGAATAAATTAATGTAGCTTTTTTCTATCCTTCATCTCTTGATATCTCCTTTTAGTTTATAGTTGGCTTTCTCTCGTCAGCTTCTCACTAGTTTACTAAACCTCTTTGTCACGAGCAGTCTGACGAGCCTCCATATTACCAATCAGACCTGATATCATGCTACAGTATAACTCCAGATGTGCTACTTTAAAATGGAGTTCTGCAAAATACAAAAACACTAACAATACGTAGCAACGTTTCGACCAAAAGGCCGTTATCAAGCAAAGGAAAGACACAGAAGTGAAGAAATCTACGTCTTACCAGTCTTCCCTTATACCAATTGATGAATTGAATCCAGACTAGAGTCAAAGGCGCATAGGGACAATAACGAGCCAGGATTAGTGAGCTGGCACTAATCAAGATCCTACCTCACCTCCCCGTGGTGAACTTGGTAACAGACAACCGATATTGTCTGGCTAAGCGGGTAGGAATCGAGGGAGAGCTACTCTGGTATAAGTAATGATGCAGACGTGGTCACGTTGGTTGAGATCCGCTCGCAACAGAGACGCGTGGAATCCCAGAGTGACTATTAATGCACATCTCTGCCGGCAGATGGGAAAAGCTGAACGGATAAACATAAAGGGATGAAGGGTTCATCCAGAGAAGAGAAGTGAGCCCACGTGGAGCACAACTTTGGCCCGAGATGAGTTGCACGTAGGCCTTCATAGGGCGAAACTGTGCAGACAGACTGGAAAGTCCAGCAGAGGCTTGAATCAAGTGCGCGTTTCCGCTCGCAGGAAACTACTACTGCCTTGTAGTTAGATTGGGGACAATCAAAGGCTAGCGGAGCAAACCGTACACAAAACTGGACCATAGGCAAACCAAGTAGTCAAAAAAAGACCGGTAACCCGGGCAGATAACGTTCAACATCCCGGGAGGGTAAGTTGTCTAAGGGTCGCTACCCTAAACGAAAATAGCAATCTGCTGCCTTGCAGGTCGGCTGGGGACAGTTAAAGGCTGACGGAGAGCGAACCCAGTAAACGCTGGTTGAAATCGGACACATCGCCGAAGGACAAGCACCAGAGCTCCAAATGGTACTGAAGGTGTGACGTAAAACAAACGTTCTTGGCAAAGCTGTTTATATATCACAACAATAATGATCAAAATGGATGAAAAAGAGCGTTTGAGAGATAGAGAGAGAGAGACCCAGACCACTAGCTTAAGAAGCGAGTTCACTAACAACTACGCTACTGAGGCTCTGACTTTTATTCTGAAATATGCAATTAGTATCTGATGATCTGTCTCGCATTGCTGCTGGGATTATGTCACCCATCTTTGTATTAGAATGTTATTTATTTAGTGTCTAGTTGTCCCATCTGGTTATGTCCACGTATAAACCCTTCTGGGCTGTTGTTTAAATATGGTATTTATGATAGAGAGATTATTCCGTTAGCATTAATCAATTAATTTTTCTACTCTCTCGTTTCTATGTTCTACACCGATTGTTAATAGCATTTTTTTCTGTTTGTTCAATGTTCAATGCCAATTTTTGCGTGAAAATTGCTTATAATTATCATGTTCTACCTTTTTCCAACACGTTTTTAAAGGTCTCAAATAAGCTGTTGTAAAGAGCTTCATATTTATAATTGTCTGCTGTAGCTGTCGTAAAGAGCTTCATATTTATAATTGTCTGCTGTAGCTGTCGTAAAGAGCTTCATATTTATAATTGTCTGCTGTAGCTGTCGTAAAGAGCTTCATATTTATCATCTTCTGCTGTAGCTGTCGTAAAGAGCTTCATATTTATCATCTTCTGCTGTAGCTGTCGTAAAGAGCTTCATATTTATCATCTTCTGCTGTAGCTGTCGTAAAGAGCTTCATATTTATCATCTTCTGCTGTAGCTGTCGTAAAGAGCTTCATATTTATCATCTTCTGCTGTAGCTGTCGTAAAGAGCTTCATATTTATCATCTTCTGCTGTAGCTGTCGTAAAGAGCTTCATATTTATCATCTTCTGCTGTAGCTGTCGTAAAGAGCTTCATATTTATCATCTTCTGCTGTAGCTGTCGTAAAGAGCTTCATATTTATAATTGTCTGCTGTAGCTGTCGTAAAGAGCTTCATATTTATCATCTTCTGCTGTAGCTGTCGTAAAGAGCTTCATATTTATCATCTTCTGCTGTAGCTGTCGTAAAAGCTTATATTTATAATTGTCTGCTGTAGCTGTCGTAAAGAGCTTCATATTTATAATTGTCCTGTAGCTGTGTAAAGAGCTTCATATTTATAATTGTCTGCTGTAGCTGTTGTAAAGAGCTTCATATTTATAATTGTCTGCTGTAGCTGTCGTAAAGAGCTTCATATTTATAATTGTCTGCTGTAGCTGTTGTAAAGGCTTATATTTATAATTGTCTGTTGTAAAGAGCCTCTATGTGTCATATTCTGATGTAGCTGTTGATGTATATAACCTTGTATAACTGTGTCCTTCTATCGTTCTCTCCATTATAAGCATGAGAATTTGGTCATCGACTTTGCTGTACTTAATTTTTGGGAGGGGAGATTTCTGTGGCGTAGACATTAGATGCTTGCGTCTCGTTCCAAATGTACTCTGTTCGCTCTCTCGTGGAATCATTGAGATATTTTTCCAGAGATCCCTGATCTCAGTGTACGTGAGATCAAGTTCCTGGTCCTATTGGAGACCGACGATATAACATAGGTCCCGGGTTTAAACTGAACCCGTCCAAGAACGCTTGGCAGTTCAAAATCAAAAGAGTAGGCTGAAACACCGCTGCCCGGGCAATATTCTTTAGTAAGAAAAATTAAAATTTTCTACAAAATATTTTTATTATCCTCTAAATGACATCTTGGCCCCTCGCTGGTGCTACAGAGTTCTTACACTGCTACTGAGATCTTCCTGTGTGAAAGAGATCGGAGCACACATGGTTACTCACCGAAGTGCAATGATGGTGGTTCTATCAATAAATACATGTACTCAAGTTGTGCTATAGATGCATTGACTGCCAGGAGGTCATCATCACCAATTTATTTCTCTGAATATCTT
The DNA here is from genome assembly GCA_020796225.1 of Arion vulgaris. NCBI lineage: Eukaryota > Metazoa > Mollusca > Gastropoda > Stylommatophora > Arionidae > Arion > Arion vulgaris. The sequence continues at coordinate 73,450,241 of CM036758.1, forward strand.
CTTCTTTGCGTTCGTTCTTTACAACCAATTTTAATCACCTTTGTGATATGTTTAATCTTTGCCAAGAACATGTATACGTTGCACATTGGTTTGGTAGGCCCCTAATCGCATAGACTTCTACACGTTTAGGACATGTGCATCCGTTTTCAGCCAAACCTCCTGAGCTGCCTCTTACGACATGCGTAGCAGGTAACAGTGATTATATTCTTTACACCTCATATTTGGGCCCAGGTAACCACTCGGGCGTCTGAATATCTGAAGGTTCACCTTGATTGAGTAACGATATGATCTTGACCTGTCCGATCATCTAACATCTTGACAGGAGTCAGATTTGACCGCTTCCCCATGACCATTCAATTCAGATAACATGGTACAGCATAACTACAGATATGGTACTTTAAAGTGGTGCTTTTCTGTTTGTAAAACGAGTGTGATCATCTGTAGTAAAAGTGAGCGTCTGTAGCTTAAGAGGTAGTGAGATCGATCACAATCCAAGCGTACCTGGTTCAAACTCCGTGGCCGGCAAGCTTGGAAGAAAATCCATCCCTAGGATTTTTACGAAAGGTAAAAATAGACCTCACCGATCAGAAAGCAATGGCAAATTACTGAACGTATAAATGGTTGTTAGAAAATCGATGAATCGATTACTGTGGTTGATTGCTAAGTCTTGTAAAGGATACGCTACGATTTTCATATCAATCATAGTTTCATTTCAAGATCATAGTGACATGTCTGTACACATTTGAGTCTTACTGGATAAAATGCATACACTTTCCCGAAATACGAATGCCTGGTCCTGCCATCTTGGCATGAGTCAGCTCTCACGGTCTACTTATGATTAATCCGACCAGACACCATGTTAAGTATAACTCCAGATGTGGAACTTTAACATGGAGTTTTCTGTTTGTTAAAAGCTTAGTTACCCGTCTATACAAATTTGTGTTCTGTTGGATAATATGAAAACAATTTGAACAACATTTGGATGCGCCTGTCCTACATTCCGTAGGTGTCTAAAGCAAGCACAATAAACTGCAAACATCTCAGATCGCAAAGAGGGGTCAATTAATTTAAAAAGAACGAACGCAAACATAAACAATAATAATCTATCATCTATATTATCGTCGGTGTGTTGCCAAGACTCGCAAGGGGAGCAAAGAATAGTAACACTGCGATCTACAAGGCATGTCGTAAGAGGCAACTGAGGTAGGGGACTAGGGAAGCTACCTAATAAAAAAAGGGTAACTGAAATTGAATGTGCTGGCCTACTTGTAGGCGGGAGAGCCGCGGTAGCGTAGCTGTTAGTGAACTCGCTTCTCAAGGCTGGTAGTCTGGGTTCAACTCCCGCAGTGTGCGTGGAATTTTTCCCGACCCGACGGCTCTCAGGTCGACCCAGCCTCAACTGGGTACCAGACATGCTCTGGGAAAGTAAAGGCGGCCGGCGTGATGCTGACCACATCACCCATCGTGTGCCGATGGTCACTGAAAAATACAGGCCTAACACTGTATTGCCTATATACCACGAGGTATGAAAGGGTTCCTTTACTTTTTACTAACTTGTAGGCGGTACGTACAATCGCTCTTAGGCTCTGTTCACATAAAATCACAAATAGTTGTTAACAAATGGTTGATATGGAGCGTTCGAAGAAGAAGAAAAAGTCTGTATTATAACATTCCTCAAATGTCTGTATTATAACATTCCTCAAATGTCTGTTTTAATTAATTCAATTTCTTAACCATGCAAGAACAGTTTCCCATGACATAAGTTTTGTTTTTAAATACAGAGTTTTAGGCGTGAATATATGAATAATCGAATATAAAATAGCAAACATTATAAAAATCAAAAGATAAAGCACAAAATATGGAACACAAAATGTTGAACACAAAATATGGAACACAAAATGTTGACACAAATATGGAACACAAAATGTTGAACACAAAATATGGAACACAAAATGTTGAACACAAAATATGGAACACAAAATGTTGAACACAAAATATGGAACACAAAATGTTGAACACAAAATATGGAACACTAAATGTTGAACACAAAATATGGAACACAAAATGTTGAACACAAAATATGGAACACTAAATGTTGAACACAAAATATGGAACACTAAATGTTGAACACAAAATATGGAACACAAATATTGAACAAAATATGAACACAAAAATGGAACACAAATGTCGAACACTAAATGTCGACACAAAATGCCGAACACTAAATATCGAACACAAAATGTCGAACACTAAATATCGAACACAAAATGTCGAACACAATGTCCACCCGTGTGGTACCGGAACCATAGTACCATATCCATAAATAATAGTACCAGTGCGACCTACAAGGTATGTCGTAAGAGGCGACTAAGGTAGGGGTCTAGAGACCCTACCCTAGTAAATAAAATCAATAGCAGAAATCGGATATGCTGGCCAACTTGCAAGCGCATAACTGTCACAACGTACAATCGCTCTTAGGCTCAGATCACATACAAATCACACAGAGGGGTTAACAAGTGATCGATATGGAGCGTTCAGAAGAAGAACAAAGGAAGAACGTAGAATATCAAACAGAAAATAACAAGGAGGAAATATCATACATAAAATATTCAGACATAAATGAAAGGTTGCTTTAGAAATTACATAAAACAGACTCAGCCCAAGCTTGTCATTACACTTTTGTGTAATAATATTTCTCTCCTGCGGCAGATAACAAGTGTCGATAAACGATAAGAGCTAATGATCCGCTCCGGGAGATGATTGTATATATTAGTTCACAAGATATAATAACAAATAATCCTGATTGTGCCAACATGTATCACCCAACCCCGTTTACTGAACTCACACCACTGTTATCTGGGCGACTATCCTTCCTTCCATTCAGTGGCGGCTCGTCATTAAGGGCCAGTGGGGCCGGGTCTCACCAAAAATAAGGTGTAACGAGTAATTATTATATTATACATTAAAATATAACCTAACCGAAACCATGATATTTCTGTCTGGGCCCACAAACTAAAATGATCACGAGCCGCTTCTGCTTCCATTTGTTCTTTGGTGGGAGGATGTGAGAGTCTGGGTTGAAGAGGGATTTTTTCTTGGAGATATATGGGGTTGAGAATGGGTGGTTGGGGGAATGTGGCATCGAATACTAGATAGTAGCCATCTTCCGCTTGAAGATATCACCGAGCCGCCAGGTGATAACATCAATGATTAAAAACTAAGAGCAGACACATTTAAACATATCGACCAGGTTGAAAGGCTGGGAATATTTATTAATGAATTCGTTATAACAGTCGCTGTCTAACATGTGTATATTAACTCGTTCACCATTCTGATCCGATATATTGGCTATCTGTATTTATTTGAGATGACGCAAAGCCAGTATGCTTGCTAATTCAATATAACTGGAAAAGAAATTCGTCCGGAGGTAAAAAAAACACACCAAAATGACGGAATGAAAGTATTAATGTTACCAACGATTTGTGATTTACTATTAAAATATTGTTACCTGCTAAGACAAGATTGTTACGTAGATAATGTGATTTATTGCTTGGATTTGTTACATGAAGAGTGTGATTTGTTACATGGATGCCTGCAAGGGAAGCAAAGAATAGTACCACTGCAACGTACAAGGTATGTCTTAAGAGGCGCCTGATGTAGGACCTAGGGAAACTACCTAGTTTGTAAAAAAGCACCGTAGAAATCGGATGTGCTACCCTACTTGTAAGCGCATAACTAACACAACGTAAAATCGCGCTTAGGCTCAGATCACATACAAATCACACAGAGTGGTTAACAAGTGGTCGATATGAAGCGTTCAAAGAAAAATAAGAAGTTACATAGATAATGAAGTGTGCTATAAATTGAATGTGCATTGTTACATCTGGAATTCTTGTTGTTACGCAGGGAGTTTAATTTGTTTTGTATAGTTTTTTGTTTTGTTACTTAAAAAGTTTAATTTGTTACATAAAAAGGTTTTAAAACCGAAGATTGACTTATTCACCGGGTTTTACCCATATGGCTCGGTCCCAATCAGCAGAAATGACACGCCGCCTGCAGAGAGTATTGCACAAAGCACGAACTCCGTAGCTCAAGCAATAATCCTAGGGGTCTCTGGAAAAATTGACTCGTGAACAGAACGCGCGATCCGACTCGAACCCACGACTTCGACTCAGTGGGATTAACCACTTAGTTACAGAGAGCCCCTTGTTGTTACATAAAGTTTCATGTGTTAGCGTGTATCTCTTCTCCTCTTCCACCATTGATTTCTTTATTGATTAATTGATAGGACCATTGCACTTGGATGAGTAACCATGTGTGCTCCGATCTATTTCTTACACAGGAAGATCTCAGCTGCAGTGCACGATCTCTGTAGTGCCGACGAGAGTCCCCGATGTAAGTTTGAAGATGGTGAAGATATTTTTGTAGGAATTTTATTTTTAAATCTTTTCAAATGAATTTTGCCAGGGCAGCGGCTTTCCAGCCTGCTCTTCTGGATTTTGAACTACCAAAGGTTCTTTTACATGCTCAAATGGAACTCGGGATCTACATTTTATCGTCCGTCTCCGATAGGACTAGGAACTCGATTTTACTTACACTGAGATCAGGGTTCTCTGGAAAAATATCCAGATGGCTCGACGAGGGAGCGAACCTGGTACCTTTGGCACGAGAGAAGACCACCTAACATCTATACCACAACAGAGACCCACAGCGACTTCTTGATATAAGTGTTGAGGGGTGGGGGGGGGAAATGTAGTAATCTTGTGTGTGTGTGTGTTCTAAGGCACTTTGTAAGCTTTTATTTATGTTTTAAGTTTATTATTATGCCGTCGCTCCATCTTTTGCGTGGTCTTCACTTGCTCTGTACTCGTTATACTCTTTGAGTGTGGCTCTCTGTGGTAGGCGATACCAGGGCATTCTTGTCAGGTGTCCAAACCATTTAATCTGTTGTTCTTTTATGAATTGCATGACTGGTTTCACATCCAGTCTCCTTCTGATTTCTTCATTTCTAATTTTGTCTCTTATTGTCACACCTGCAGCTCTTCTAAGACACCTCATCTCTGTCGTTATGATTTTCCGCTCATTAGCTGCTGTTATTGGCCATGTTTGACACTGGTAACATAGTGTTGACCAGAAAATCATTCTTATGAGATTTGTTTTAGTTTTTAGCGGTCATCTCTTTATGTGGTAACAGTGGTGTTAACTGTCATAGTACCTGGTTAGCGTCATCTCTTTATGTGACAACTGTGGTGTTAACTGTCCTAGTACCTGGTTAGCGTTATCTCTTTATGTGGCAACAGTGGTGTTAACTGTCCTAGTACCTGGTTAGCGTTATCTCTTTATGTGGCAACAGTGGTGTTAACTGTCCTAGTACCTGGTTAGCGTTATCTCTTTATGTGGCAACAGTGGTGTTAACTGTCCTAGTACCTGGTTAGCGTCATCTCTTTATGTGACAACAGTGGTGTTAACTGTCCTAGTACCTGGTTAGCGTTATCTCTTTATGTGGCAACAGTGGTGTTAACTGTCCTAGTACCTGGTTAGCGTTATCTCTTTATGTGGCAACAGTGGTGTTAACTGTCCTAGTACCTGGTTAGCGTTATCTCTTTATGTGGCAACAGTGGTGTTAACTGTCCTAGTACCTGGTTAGCGGTATCTCTTTATGTGGTAACAGTGGTGTTAACTGTCCTATACCTGGTTACGGTATCTCTTTATGTGGTAACAGTGGTGTTAACTTCCTAGTACCTGGTTACGTTATCTCTTTATTGGTAACATGGTGTTAATGTCCTAGTACCTGAGTTAGCGGTATCTCTTTATGTGTAACAGTGTGTTAACTGTCCTAGTACCTGGTTAGCTTTTGTGCATCAATTGCTGATTTCTCTATCGATATTTCGTATGTATTCTCTAAACCCAACAAACAGAGAATTCTTGCTCGGTATAAATATCGCTTACTGAACTGCTTTTGTTTCTTTATTAAAGTTAATTGCATATCCTTTTACAGGACTTTGCAAATCAACCCCAGCCTTTTAACACTGTTTGTGATTTTTCAAGGCATTATTACGTTCAGTAGTTTGCCATTGCTTTTGAACGGGTGGCGCCATCTCCCTTTGTAAAAATCCACGCGACAACAATTTGCAACCAAATTGTCCGCAACGTGATTTGAACTCAGGCCACAGACGTCACTTGTTTTTATTACAATGACTAAATATTTATTGTAACAGATGAAACAGTTAAAGCCTGATTAGTAAAGAAATTGAATGACTCTTATTGTGTTACAGCAACTTTGAAAAATATTGATTATAAAGTTGGAATTTTGCAGCTGTTACAACATGTCTAATTTTAAAAGTTTGAGGTAGCTACTGAGGTAGAAAGAACACGGATGTCCTGAAAGAACTAAATGTTAAAGAGAATTGGCTGATAAACAATATACTACACAGAAAAATTACATACTTTGGTCACATCAAGCGTCACGATGGCCTGGAAAGAACAATACTAGAGGGCAGGGTCCCAGGACGCAGAGGCAGACCAAGAAGAAGATAGCTACAAGATATTAAAGAAACCATGAATATGACCATCGACGAAGTGGGTGAACTGGCTAGAGACAGAGTGATTTTCAGATGTGCTGCAAAGAGAGTAACGTCCTATAAAGGATACGCATCTTGATGATGATGATGTAGCTACACATAATGCCTAAAGAAAGATCTAATAACAAAGAATTGACTTCATTATTCTATATGGCTCAGTCCCTCTCTGCAGAAATGGCACGCACCTGCCGAGAGTATTGCACAAAGCACGATCTGCGTAGCTCCGGCAACAATCCTAGGGGTCGCTGGAAAAAATATCTTCGTGAATAGAACGGCGCGATTCGGATTCAAATCCCTCACCTTCTAAACGCAAGGCAAAAGCTTAACCACTTAACCACAGAGACCCCTAAAGAAGACATGAAGACGAAGAACATGCACATACTGAGATTGGTTTGATAATATCAGAAACAACGAATACACTTATAGAAGGGAAATCAATAAAGCTAGATCGATAACATCAAGATTTCAGTCAAAGAAGAGACTCCACCATTAATCAATTCAATGTATGAACTATCAACACAGAGGAAGCTATAAAACTAGAATTTTATGATAAACTCAAAGAAATACTTGATGTAGCCACCAGACGAGACACTAAGACAGTTAGTTATGTGAAATGAAAATATAGAGGTCGGGGCGGACATCAGCTGTGAATTGAATGTGGAGAAAAAAGGGAATCGAAAACATAAAGAAAAGTTTGATTTTGTATTTTTAAGGACCTGGTAATTGGAAAAGCCATCTTCCTGCATAGAAATATTCATAAGACCAAATGGTGTTCACCGGATGGAGAAAACAACAAATTAATAATCTCATAATAGAGAAGAAACTAACAATCTCTGCAAGATGTCATAACAAAGAAGGGAGCAGATGGTAGATAAGATCACGATCTCTACTCTCTCTCTCTCTGACTTTTAAACCCGGATTGGGACATAGACCCTCAACCAACTCATGCCAAGTCTTCCTATCTCTAACTATCTCCTACAGCTCCCTCCAGCTCCTCTTTATATTGTTAATCTCTGCCTCCAAATCCCGTCTCCATGTATTTCTAGGCCTCCTCTTCTTTCGTTGTCCCTGTGTATTCCAGGAAAGGGCTCTTCTTGTTATAGTCCCCTCTGGTTACGACCTCTATTATAGACAACAAACATAATATTACTATTATATGAAAAGTATTGAAACTTTATGGAATATCTTAGATATTTACAGCAAACATCATCTTCTTTCTCTATCTTCCATAATAAGTTTCCTTCCTGTATTTTACCCAGTTGTCACCAAATGTTCCAGACGTTCCATTTCGTATTATATTCCCGAAGAACATGGTCTTCTTCTTCTTCTGCGTTCTCACTACTCACTAGATTGGGATTTCGGACTCTCTAATAAAGGCAGCCGTCTAATTCGGGGCAGTTCTGTAGGATATAATTCCTAAAATTTCTGCTCCTTATTTGTGGCGACCTCTTCCGCAGTAAGTTTTGGCCACCCTTGTGATGGTAGGTCTGATATTCTTACTGCGTGGCTAAATCTCTGAGGCAGATTGACGACCGTAGAACCCATTATCCCATACCTCATTGTGAGGGGTCGAAGGACCATGTTATGCTCCTTACGGTGGTGCATCCGTTTTTTGCAAGCATTTGTTTCGGGTTAGCATTCCCTAGCGGACACGTGCATCCGATTTCAGCCAAACCTCCTTAGTCGCCTCGTACGACATGCGTGGCAGGTAACAGTGGTTCTATTCTTTACACCCCGAATTTGGCCCGGTAATCACTCGGGCGGAACATAGTCTGATTCTTACTCCCTTGATCAGGAAAAGAGAGAGATAGAAATTCCGAAGGACTTTTAGAATGACAAAGTTTTGCTCAGGACAAGCTATTTGACGATAATGATGAGGTTAAAGCCAGAACATTAAGTTTAAATTAATCACCTTCGAAAATATTCGTGTCAAAGTAAGTCTTCACGCAAAGATCAGTCAGAGGTGCCGTACCAAACGTCTCAATTCGTAGCTGACGAACGCAAGAAGACAAATTCTTCATTAAACTGTAATTTATCAATTCTGATTGATTTATTAATTTCTGATTGATTTATTAATTTCTGATTGATTTATTAATTTCGTTGATTTATTATTTCGATTGATTTATTAATTTCTGATTGATTTATTAATTTCTGATTGATTTATTAATTTCTGATTGATTTATTAATTTCTGATTGATTTATTAATTTCTGATTGAAATTAAAAGAAGAACAAACATGGCTTTACAAAAAATTAAAGAACTCAAAACAGTATGAAACGGAACTGATAAGAAAACAAAGATCAGAATACTAAGAGCATGCATATTCCCAGTGGCAACGTATTGGTGTGAAGCATGGACATTTAATAAAGCAGTGGAAAAACATATAAGTGCTTTTGAATATAAGTGTTACAGAAGAGTCCTTTGTATATCTTGGACAGAGAAGAGAACAAATAGATTATCCAGAAAGAACTCAAAATCAAAGAAAATTGGCTGATGCTACAAATAAAAAAGAGAAAATTGAGATATTTTGAACATATAAAAAGACATGAAGGGCTGAGAAGACCATATGGAAGGAGGCATACCGGCAAAGAGAAGAAGAGGAAGACCACGGAGAAGATGGATTCAGGATGTAACTGATGGTTTGAACATGACAGCTGCAGAGGCAGGACATCTGGTCTATGATAGAAAAAAATTCCGGAGGACTTTTGGGGTGGCAAAGTTCTGCTCAGGACAAGCTATTTGATGATGATTGTACACAATTTTTCTATCAACAATTATTTGTTATTTCAGGCACATTTTTTATATTCATCAAGTGAAATAACTAAGCACATTTGACCTGGTAGTACAACTTTAAACACACAATGGGATCGCATCAATTTCCGAATGTAATTCCTGGAGGAGAACGATGTGGAGTAGACAGCACCTTGTGGTAAGTCACATGACTGTTTTCATTTGTTTTCGTATGTTTATCGCGCCCGAGTGGTTACCGGGCCCAAATTGGGTGTAAGTATAACCACTGTTCCCTGCATGCATGTCGTAAAGGCACTCAAGGAGGTTTGGCTGAAATCGATGCATTGTCCTAAACGTGTAGAAGTCTTACCCGTTTAGGGGCCTGACACAACGAATGTGCAACGTATACAGTTCTGTGCAAATCAAACATATCACAAAGAGTGATTAAAATTGGTGGTAAAGAACGAACGCAAAGAAGAAGAAGAAGAAGAAGAAGAGAAGTCTGTTTATAGTTAGTGTCTTATTTCGTCTTTGTGGTCTTTTTCTTCTGCGTCCCGCCGTTATGAATTTAGTCGTAGTCAGTGCGGCATAACACGCTTCTGAACTGATTTTTGTGTGAATGCCCGCTTTCCTTATTATCAGAGCCTTCTCATCCATACAGGCGTACCTTCTACAACTTCAGAGGTACTTGTTAGCGGTAATATGTGATTAGCTAGCATCTGTAGCTTTAGAGGTAGTGAGCTCGATCACAACCCAAGCTTTCCTGGTTCAAACTCCGCTGTTGGCAGTTTGGAAGCAAATTAATTTCTGTGGGATTTTTACGAGAGGTAAAATAGACCTCATCGTACAGAAAACAATTGCAAACTACCAAACGTATTAGTGGTGCCTAGAAAATCAACGATTCGTTTACTGTGATTGATAGCTACGTTCTGTAAAGGATATACTAACATTGTAGTTCACGTGCAGTAGGAAAGCGTGTGTCTCTTTGGCTAAGTGGTTAAGCTTTGAAAGTCGAACGTTGTGAGTTAGAATCTGGACAGCGTCGTTCTGTTCACGAGTCAATTTTTTTTTTCCAGAGACCGCTAAGAAAGTTAGCGACTCGTTTACTGGGTTGATGGATACGTCCTGTAAAGGATATGCCACGATTGGCGGTTACAGAGGCGGTGTAACGGTTGGCATCACATAATTACTCTCGTGTTTTCATACTTGATGACCCCATGAGCATGATTCGTAAAGTCGAATCAGGAATGGTGAGATGAAACTGGGTGGAGGTACTGGTACAAACAGGGATCAGCGAATTCTCCTTCATTTTTGTCCCTGGGCACGAAGTAGTTAGTGGTAATGAATTACATTCCTAACGAATTGAGAGAGTTTTCCGAATAGATATTTCAGGTTTGTGAATCTCACTCGCTGATCAGATTGAGAGAGATGGGTGTCGATATTGATGCAGCCCGAAAAGAACGATTTACCAAATATGCAAAAAGATTGATTAATCAACATCGAACTGGCGTGTTGGGTCGCTGGACGCTGTTGGATTTGTTGAAGAGGCAATCTGAGCAGCTAAGGACATGTCCCGAGTGCTAATATTATGGTCTTCATATAACTGATACATGCTAACTGATGGAGGGGTTGACAATCTGAGGCAGACGGCAGCTTTTATGTGAGAATCCGAGATCCCAATCACTTGAGAACGCAGAAGAAGAAGTAGAAGTAGCAGTGGCGGCTCGTCATTAAGGGCCAGAGGGGCCGGGCCCCACCAAAATAATGCGTAACGTGCATTTATTATTTAATAAATTAAAATATAACCTAACCCAAAACCCAAATTTCCTCGAAAATCTTTGTCTGGCCCCACCAACAAAAAGATCAGGAGCCGCCACTGAGAAGTAGTATCTTAATTTTGTCAAGCACTCAAACAATAATCTAACGGAAGATAAAACTCATCCAAGATTGCGTTGAAGGTTTTATTCTCTCAATAAAATCAACTCACTCAGTCAGACATAGAACCTCGGTAGCTTTTGTGTCTCTATTTTTTAGGCTGTTTTAGTATAGTCTATTTTTAAAAAAAACTGTGTCGTGGGCTCTTTCTTTAGTATAGTCTATTTAAAAAAAAACAACAACTGTGTCCTGGGCTCTTTCTTTAGTTTAGGCTATTTAAAAAACTGTGTCAGTGGCTCTTTCTTTAGTATAGTCTATTTAAAACAACAACAACTGTGTCCTGGGCTCTTTCTTTAGTCTATTTTAAAATAAAACTGTGTCGCGGACAACTTCCATAGCCTTTGTAATTGATCTCAAAGTTCAGTGATAGAAATGAAAATTGTGACATATCCTTTACATGACGTTGCCATCAGCTACAGTAAACGAGTCGTTGATTTTCTAGACAACCGTTATACGTTCAGTAGTTTGTCATTGCTTTCTGAACGGTGAAGTCTATTTTTCTGTTCGTAAAAATCCACGGGAACAAATTTCTTTTCAAACTGTCCGCCGCGTTGTTTGAACCAGGTACCCTTGTGTTGTGATTGAGGCCACAGACGCCAATTTAGTTTTTCTTACAGCAAATTTGTTCTCATTTTTGAGAGAACGCTGAGCAAAGAATGAAGGCTGCGTTCCCGAAGCTGTCACCACGCATGTGAAGGTCATCGGTTTCTTCTTCTTCTTTGAACGCTCCGTATCGACCACTTGTTAACCACTCTGTATGATTTGTATGTGATCTGAGTCTCAGAACGATTTTACGTTGTGCTAGTTATGCGCCTAACAAGTAGGCCAGCACATCCGATTTCTGCGATTCTTTTTATTTACTAGGTAGCTTCCTAGGTCCTACATCAGGCGCCTCTTACGACATGTCTTGTAGGTTGCAGTGGTACTATTCTTTGCTTCCTTACGGGCCCCGGCACTACACAGGCGGCGTTTCATTCAAAACGTATTCTTCTGAATTAGAACCATTTGCTATCGATAATTTGTCATCTAATTTTCTCTCTCCCTCTCACTCTTCCCTCTCTCTCCCCCTTTCTCTCTCAATGACTGAATAAGCTGCGAGTTCTATACAACCGACTATCTTACCATCATTTTCATCCCATTAAGCAGAAAACCACAGCATGCGGTAGTACGTGTTCTTGACTACGGTCAGCTGCCACACGATGCGGCACTGCGTCAAACTGTGAGTTAATTAAACTGCTTCCAATCTCCAACGTAGCAGCTTCCTATTCTTATTATGACTGTTTTATTTTGATAATTTTCTTCCATATTTAGGTCCTCTCATTGCTTATTGGCGAAGCACGTATAAACAAAATACTGTAATTTTACAAAATCAATAACAATACACAGCAACGTTTCGACCAAAAGGTCTTTATCAAGCAAAGAATACAACAGAAGTGAAGACATTCACTTCTTACACGTCACACAACATATAGAATCAGACAATAAAATATCGTTGTTTGTTTTACATCTATTCCTACTCTTTATTTCTGTACTACTTCTGTACTACTTCTTACTACTTTCTGTACTACTTTTGTACTACTTCTGTACTACTTGTACTTTCTGTACTATTTTGTACACTATTTCTGTACTATTTCTGTACTATTTCTGTACTCATTTCTGTACTACTATTTCTGTTACTATCTGTACTACTTTTGTACTATATCTGTACATTACTACTTCTGTACTACTTTCTGTACTATTTCTGTACTATTTCTGTACTACTTCTGTACTATTTCTGTACTATTTCTGATATCTACTACTTTCTGTACTACTATTTGTACTACTTTGTACTATTTCTGCTACTATTTCTGTACTACTATTCTGTACTATTTCTGTACTACTATTCTGTACATTTAAAATTCTGTACATATTTCTCTGTACTACTATTTCTGTACTACTACTGCTATTTCTGTACTACTTTTGTACTACTATTTCTGACTACTTTGTACTCATTTCTGTACTACTATTTCTGTACTACTTCTGTAACTCACTATTTTTGATACTCTACTACTATTTCTGTACTCATTTCTGTAAATATTTCTGTACTACTATTTCTGTACTACTATTTCTGTACTATTTCGTACTACTATTCTGTACTCATTTCTGTACTACTATTCTGTACTACTATTCTATTATTCTGTACTATTCTACTATTCTGTACATTCTACTATTTCTGTACTACTATTTCTGTACTATTTCTGTACTACTCATTTCTTGTACTATTTCTTACTATTTCTGCTACTACTATTTCTGTACTATTTGCATTTCTGTACATTTCGACTATTTCTGTACTCTATTTCTGTACTACTATTTCTGTACTACTTCTGTACTACTATTTCTGTACTACTATTCTCCTGTACCTATTTCTGTACTACTATTTCTGTACTATTTTACTTATTCTTACTACTATTTCTGTACTATTTCTGTACTACTATTTCTGTACTACTATTTCTGTACTACTATTTCTGTACTACTATTTCGTACTTGTCACTATTCTGTACTATTCTGTACTATTCTACATTTCTGTACTATTTTGTACTATTTCTGCTACTATTTCTACTATTTCTACAGTGTACTATTCTGTACTATTTCTGTACTACTATTTCTGTACATTCACTATTTCTGTACTACTATTTCTGTACTACTCATTCTTCACTATTTCTGTACTACATTCTGTACTATTTCTGTCACTACTATTTCTGTACTACTTCTGTACTACTATTTCTGTACTATTTCTGTACTATTCTTACTATTTCTGATACTCTGACTATTTCTGTACATTCTTACTATTTCTGTACTATTCTGACTATTTCTGTACATTCACTATTTCTGTACATTCTTACTATTTCTGTACTACGTACATTTCTGTACTATTTCTGTACTATTTCTGTACTACTTCTGTACTACTATTTCTGTACATTCACTATTTCTGTACTATTCTTATTACTATTCGTACTACTCTGTACTACTATTTCGTACTACTATTTCTGTACTATTTCTGTACTACATTGCGTACTATTTCGTACTATTCTGTCACACCTGTACATTCTGAATTTCTGACATTTGAATTTGAATATTTTGTGGATACTACTAGCAATAATAATCTACTCATTTCTGAATTGCTGACTACTACTCGAACGTATCTATTCTGACAATTTTGACTATTTCTGTACTATTTCGTACATTCTTACTACATATGCCTACTGATTTCTTCATTACTACAGTCATATTTTGTCTACAGTGTACCATTTGCTATAGCATTCACAAGTGTTCTGTCTCAATACTTTGTACACAGGGCGCATACTGCCTCACGAAATTCAGTAAACTGAGGTCTTGAAATGGCTAGTTTTACTGTTACTTTCTAATTTATGTACAAAACTAACTTCAATGAATCATTTTATATCTATTTCTTCTTTTCCTTATTTCTTCTTCTTCTGTATTCTCGTATATATCTAATCTTCTTTCTGTCATTCTGTACTTCATTCGTCTATATCTAAACTTCTTCTTCTTACTTTTCTGTACTATATTCTAATTTTCTTCTTCTTACTATTTCTGTACTACTATTTCTGACTACTATTTCTGTCTTCTCTACTTTTCTGTACTATCTAATTTCTGTACTACTATTTCTGTACTCTATTTCTGTACTATCTTCTGTCACTATTTCTGTACTATTCTGTACTACTATTTCTGTACTACTATTTCTGTACTACTTCTGTACTACTATTTCTGTACTATTTCTGTACTATTTCTGTACTACTATTTCTGTACTACTATTTCTGTACTACTATTTCTGTACTACTATTTCTGTACTACTATTTCTGTACTACTATTTCTGTACTACTATTTCTGTACTACTATTTCTGTACTACTATTTCTGTACTAAGTGAGCGTCTGTAGCTTAAACGGTAGTGAGCTCGCTCACAACCTAAGCGTACCTGGTTGAAACTCCGCGGTGGGCAAGTTTGGAATCAAATTCGCTTCCGTGGAATTTTACAAAGGAAAAATAGACCTCACCGTTCAGAAAGCAATGCAAACTACAGAACGTATTAGTGGTGCCTAGAAAATCAATGACTCATTTACTGTGGTTGATGGCTACGTCCTTTAAAGGATATGCCACGATTTTTCATTACTACAGTCATATTTTGTCAGCAGTGTAGCCGTGCTATAGCACAAAAGTGTTCTGTCTCAATACTTTATGTAACAGGGGCGCACACTGCCTCACGAAATGACAGTAAACATAGAGGTCTTGAATGGGTTGTTGTTAGAGTTACTTTCTAATTGATGTCAACAAAACATAACGTTCAATGATATGTTTATATCTAATCTTCTTCTTCTGTCTATATCTAAACTTTTTCTTCTTCTGTTTTTATATCTAAACTTTTCTTCTGTTTCATCTAAACGTTTTTCTGTTTTATATAATCTTCTTCTTCTCTTCTTCTGTGTCTTTATCAAATTTTTCTGTGTTCTTATTTAACTTCTTCTTTTCTTCTGTGTCTCTATAAAACTTTTCTTCTGTTTCTATATCTAAATTTCTTCTGTGTTTAATCTAACTTTTCTTCTGTGTCTTTATATCTAAACTTTTCTCTTCTTCTGTGTTCTCGTTATATCTAAACTTTTCTTCTTCTGTGTTCTCGTTATATCTAAACTTCTTCTTCTTCTTCTTCTTCTGTGTTCTCGTTATATCTAAACTTTTTCTTCTTCTGTGTTCTCGTTATATCTAAACTTCTTCTTCTTCTTCTGTGTTCTCGTTATATCTAAACTTTTTCTTCTTCTGTGTTCTCGTTATATCTAATCTTCTTCTTCTTCTGTGTTCTCGTTATATCTAAACTTCTTCTTCTTCTTCTGTGTTCTCGTTATATCTAAACTTCTTCTTCTTCTTCTTCTTCTGTGTTCTCGTTATATCTAAACTTCTTCTTCTTCTTCTGTGTTCTCGTTATATCTAAACTTCTTCTTCTTCTTCTGTGTTCTCGTTATATCTAATCTTCTTCTTCTTCTGTGTTCTCGTTATATCTAATCTTCTTCTTCTTCTGTGTTCTCGTTATATCTAAACTTTTTCTTCTTCTGTGTTCTCGTTATATCTAATCACAAACTAACATTCAATGATAAAAGAACCCTGTCGTTACTGGATGAAGTACCGCATGTTAGGGCAGTGTAGGACAGGTGGGACGAGAGCCTGAGGAATTTAATGGCTGCATGGCAAATGCAGTCACCGTTTTCAGGTTAGGATTTCTCATTGATACCCGCAACAGAAAAAAAATCCTTAGCCTTACCGTGAGTTGAACACAGGTCTCCTGCATGGGAGCCACGCTCTAATCAATTCGACCAGATGTTTCTCACCTTCAATGATATGTGTGTCTATCTAAACCAGCGTTTCCCAAAGTCGGGGTACTGCCCCCACAGTGGGCGTTGATGCGTTCTTGGGGAGGGGGAGGCGATAGTGGGTTCAGAAGAATTTGGGTGGTGTTCAGGCGATTAAGAGTCGGTGGCTCCTTAAGAATAAATTAATAATAAATATTTTTCAATAAATTATTTTCGTGATTTTGCGATTGAATAATCATTTGAAATATGAATTCTGCAATTTAATTCATCTTATGCCCGTCTTACACAATCCATTTATTTCATACATTTTCTATTTCATGCATATAATCATTTGAAAATTGACCATGTATGACAGAAATATATATCAATTTTCTATGTCAAAGAGAAAACAGAGCATGTATATATGGGGAGGGGGCGTTGGCAAATTGTTATGATGTGGAGGGTCGTTACAAATTTTGTGTTGTGCAAATTGGGCGCTGGACCGAAAAAGTTTGGGAATCTATGATCTAAACCATACGAAACATTCATTGCTATTTATTTAATTGTAGTTTACTTAGAGAATTCTAAGCAACTGAATCATCTGTTAGTCAGTATGATACGTGCAAATAGTTATATATGATAATATTACTATGAATAATAGCAGCAATAATTCTACAGGGTGTTCAACTTAAAAGCAGCCTATGAATGGAGCTAATCTGGCATATATGTATGGAAATGGGAAGGTTCAGTTATGACGTAGTATAGATCAAGGTTGTGTGATGGTGTGTAATTGTAGTGCGGGAAGGGGCGATGAACAAATGTGACGTAGGATGAGCTGGTCAGAACCGGTTTAAATCAACGTGATAGATTATCTGGCAAATCTCGATTTGTCAATGGGGCTGCAATTATCTTGAACACCATGTACTGCAGTAATACGCCCAAGCCTGAATTCGTTCAAGGTTAACCATACAAAAAAGGAATTGATTTCTTTGAACACATTTTTGGTATCAGTTTGTCGAAGATATCTCATGTAACTTTGTCTGAAATATTTCAAGTGAAATATACTAAACAGTTTTGATTATCTTGATGGGGGAGGGAGTATCTGTGGATAAGTGGCTAAGCCTCTTCCTTTTTTTAAACCTTAGTATACGGCCGTTAGGAATTGATTGTCTGATTCTATATGTAGTGTGATGTGTACGAAATGAATATCTTCACTTACTTTGTATCCTTTGCTCGATAAAGGCTTTTTGGTCGAAACGTTGCTGTGTATTGTTATTGCTTTTGTATATTGTAGAACTACAGTACTTTGTTTCTACGTGTCTCGCCATAGCTACATAGTTTTACTGTAGTCTTCCCTTATATATATAAAGTCTCTTCCTTGCGATACGAAAGTCGTAGGTTTGAATCCAGACCGTACCATTTTGTTCACGAATGCATTTTTTTTCCAAAGACCCCTAGGATTGTTGCCGGAGATACAGAGTTCGTTCTTGATGCAATACAATCGGCAGGTGGCGTGCCATTTTTGCTGAGAGGAACCGAGCCATACGGGGCAAAAAAACCCCGGTGCAATGAAGCCAATCCTTCTGTCTTAGATCCTTTAAACTTTTAGTAATCTCAAGCTCTTGACATCGCTGGCTAGATTCAACATTGATTTTAGAGTCCTCATTCAACAGGCGGATGATTAGAAAACCAAAGAAAATCCCCTTATCAATCCTGAATTTCTGACGATCAATGCTGTTGATGCAAGCATCTACGCTCTCTCATTGCCTCAAACAACCGCATGCCCAGGACCGTAGATCAACGTAAACCTTTGGATGTTGAAAAACTCTATAGACGACATCCACTTATTCTTCTTCTTCTTCTTCCTTACTACAGTTCTTCATTGTAGAAATGTTTTAGAGAGTTTAAACCCGAAGGATTGACTTCATTGCACCGGGTTTTACCCCATATATCTCGGTCTCTCTCAGCAGAAATGGCACGCCACCTGCCGAGAGTATTACACAAAGCACGAACTCCATAGCACCGGCAACAATCCTAGGGTCTCGGGAAAAAAACTGTACTCGTGAACAGAACGACGCGGTCCGGATTCGAACTCAGCATTCGACTCGCAAGGCAAAGGGCTGAATATTTTTTTAAAATGTGTGGTTTTAAAAAAATGTCTGTGGGGGAAGGGATATACTGATCTTGTGTGTCTTGTTCTGAGACACTTTGTAAGCTATTATTCATTTTCTTAAGGCTGTTCTTAACGTCATCGCTCCATCTTTTGCGTGGTCTTCCTTTTGCTCTGTACTCGTCATACTTTTTCGGTGTGGCTCTCTGTGATAGTCGATACTATACTCATACTGCATAGCGATACTGCATAGCAATACTGCATAGCGATACTGCATAGCGATACTGCATAGCGATACTGAATAGCGATACTGCATAGCGATACTGCATAGCGATACTGCATAGCGATATTCAGAACAAGTCAGTATAATAATAATAATTCCTCTCGTACCGTTATAAGTTACATAGGGCATGTAAGCAATTTCTCCATGTCGCTCTATCCTGGGCAACTCGCCCAGTCTCATCCATGGAACTGAGACCTATATTTCCTGCCTCTATCAGCAAAGTTCGTTTCAGGGTCTCCCTAGGTCGTCCTCTTTTTCTTGAACCCTTTGCATTCCACTTCTATGCCTGCTTTGATATTCATTGATAATTTCTTCTCAAGGTGTGTCCAACATATTTCCATCTTCTCTTTCTTATATCTTTCTATAGTCAGTATGCAAGTATTTCCATCTTCTCTTTCTTATATCTTTCTATAGTCAGTATGCAAGTATTAAAAAATTAATTCTTCTATTATGATGACAATGGTCAGAAAATAACTTCATTTTTGTTCCTGGACACGAGTGAGTTAGGCGTAATGAACGAGCTGGTAGATTGACTGTCTTGGCTACCAGATCAGAGGAAGCTGCCATGGATCGAAATTACATTCTTCACGCATTAAGAGAGTCTTTCCGAACAGAGGAGTTTCAGGGTTGTGAATCCCACTCGCTGATCAGATTGATAGAGAAGGGTGTCAATGTTGTTGCAGTCCGAAAAGAATGACATATTAAATATGCAAAGAGATTGATTAATCAATATCGAACAGGCGTGTTGGGCCGCTGGACGCTGCTGGATTTGTTGAGGCAGAGATCGGAGCACTTATTGACATGTCCGGAGTGTTATGATGATAGTCCTCATATAATTGATTACTGTTTTTATATTATGTATGGTGTTCACTATCATGCATATATTGTAAAGTGGACGAAAAGTGGAACATTCTAAAATCTAATATATATGACTGTGCCATTGACTCCTTTGGAACCAAGAAATTCTCCAACAAAGACTGGGTGGAACAAATGAAACAACCCTAAGCCCTATACTTGAGGAAAAGAAAAGAGCTCTAATAAATTACAAAAATAACCCTCGCAAAGTTCCAAGGACCATCTTCGGCACACAAAATCAGTATTGCAACGAGAGTCAAGGAGGTGTGCAAATGAATACTGGTCAAATCTATGTTCTGCGATACAAAATGCTGCAGATATGGGCAACACAAAGGTAATGTACGAAAATATCATAGTAGCTCTGGGACCAAACATAACAAAAATTGCACCACTAAGATCAGAAACAGGTGAGTCAATAACAGATATGACCAAACAGCTCGAAAGATGGGTGGAACACTATTCAAATCTTTACTCTGTGGAGAAATCAGCACACCCAGTCCTCGATCAGATCATACCGAAACATCATGAACAAACCGAGCTGGATACCGAGCCCACAGAGTTGGAACTTTCCGAAGCAATCAACAAACTTTCAAATGGCAAGGCATCAGGACTAGACAACATTCCTGCAGAAATCCTCAAATACAATAGGGATGTCCTCCTGCCCCACCTCTACAATCTCCTTATTCAGTGCTGGAGAGAGGAACACTTCTCAGGACATGAGGGATGCAAAGATAGTGACACTATAAAAACAAAGGGGATAAGGGGATTGTAACAACTACAGAGGCATCTCCCTTCTAAGCGTAACAGGCAAAGCTTTTGCACTAGTCCTTTCAAACCGACTACAGAAACTGGCGGAGCGTGTTCTTCCAGAGTCACAATGTGGATTCAGAGCTGGACGGTCAACAACTGACATGATATTTACCCTTCGACAGCTACAAGAGAAGTGCAGAGAGCAGAGCAAGCCTCTATGTATTGCTTTCGTGGATCTGACTAAGGCATTTGACACAGTCAGCAGGCCAAGTCTTTATAAAATATTGAAGCATATTGGCTGTCCCCCAAAGTTGCTCCAATTGATTGTCTCCTTCCATAAGGGCATGAAAGCCAGCATACAGTTCGATGGCAGCACATCTGATAGTTTTGAGGTTTAGAGTGGAGTCAAGCAGGGCTGTGTCCTTGCCCCCACTCTCTTTGGCATCTTCTTCGCAGTCCTTTGAACCACGTCTTAGGGGACGCTGATGGTGATGTTTTCATCCGCACTAGATCTGATGGTTCACTGTTTAACTTGACTCGCTTAAGAGCCAAGACAAAAACGACGGAAATACTTCCCAAGGACCTCCTTTTCGCTGATGATGCTGCCTTAGTCGCCCACAGTAAGACTACACTGCAATGTCTAATTAATAATTTGTCAAAGGCATGCGACCTCTTTTCTCTGACAATAAGTGTCTCCAAAACAGTTGTATTATGTCAGGGAGGTAACACATCAAATATCACTTTAAATGGCAACCATCTAACACCAGTTCAAAATTCTGCTATCTTGGGTCCACGGTCACTGCCAGCCTTTCTCTTGATGAAGAAATCAACGCTCGTATAGGGAGTGCGGCTACTACATTAGGCATACTATCAAAGCGAGCGTGGGACAACAAAAAATTGACATTGTAGACGAAGACTCAAATATATCGAGCCTGTGTAATTAGTTCTTTACTATATGGCTCAGAAACATGGACAGCCTACTCAAGACACGAGAGGAGACTTAACATCTTTCACCTTCGATGTCTCCTCAAGATTATGAACATCAGGTGGTACGACAAGATAACCAACTCTGAAGTACTGCAACGTGCATAACTGCCTTCCATCATGGGCATGATCAGCAGTAGACGACTAAGATGGTTGGGACATGTGAGAAGAATGGAAACTTGCCGCATACCAAAACAAATGTTGTTCTGTGAACTTTCGGAGGAAGAGGCACCAGGGCAGACCACTGCTCAGATATAAAGATGTCTGCAAAGCCTCAATGACAAACTTTTCTATAGGTCCCAGCACATGGAAAGACTAGCTGATGACAGAGTTGTGTGGAAAGCCAAATTACGAAAGGGCGCAGAGTCTTTGAGAAGAGACTTATGTACGAGCTGAACGACAAGAGAGAAAAGTAAAAACTCAGAAGTTTTCACAGTAAAACACTTGCCAATTGACCGTCTGTAAAGATGAAAAGGGCCATATATATATTGTAAAGCCTGTATTAATGACATCCAGTTAGCAATGATAGTGACCTTCTGGTACAGAAATTCCACCATTATCTGAAATGTTTTCGAAACACAATTAATCCTACAATTGAATATTAATGTGTTACGTGTTGAACTAAAGTATTTATTTATTTGCTATTGAGATATTTCAATTCCCGGTCTTCGTTATCCTTTCAGCATTTTTAATCCATCGGTGTTCAACATGTCTGCGTGCTGTTTTATTTATTTATTTGCTATTGTTTTAATTGTTGTAGTATTTATGTTTTACTTTATTCTGCATGAGATGAGAATGTCAGTGTTTGGTTGCATGTGTTCTCAAGGAGGTATTATTGCTTAATACTGTGTTCAATTGGTAAAAATGTCATTGAGATTTGAGAAGTTTGTAAGTTTAGGGCCGCTCGTGTGTTGTCTGGGTTCGCAAGGGGAGCATATAATAGTAACACTTCAAAGTGCAAGTCATGTCGTAAGAGGCGACTGAGGTAGGGGCCTAGGCAAGCTACCAGGACCGTGCCGTGCTATGATACAGAGAGGCGGCGCATCAGGCGGCACCGTAATGGGGGAGGAATGGCATAAGCAGCAAAATCACAATTCAATTGAAGGTTATTTTAAGGAAAAAACACTTAAGGAGCGGCATTTCGAAGACTTGCATCATACTGAGAAAATATACCGCACGCTCCTGCAACTTACAGTAGTATATAAAAAGCGTCGCAGAAATCGGATATGCTGGTCTACTTGTAGGCTCATAACTGGCACAACGTACAATCGCTCTTCGATTGAGATCACATACAAATCACACAGAGTGGTTAACAAGTGGTCGATATGGAACGCTCGAAGAAAAAGAAGAAGAATTTTCGTTCTTCACATCGGCTGTAGTTTTAATTGCGGCAGTATGAATCGACCTGCTACCAATGGGTTGCCTTTTGTTATATATCACTACATTCATTTATCTTTTATTCACGTACAGCAACCTTTCTGTATATTCTCATTGTGTCTGTCTTTGTCTCTATATATTGATATTCTGCCTGTTTGTTTATTACATTTCTATTTGTGTCTCTCTGTCTGCATGCATGTGATCTCTATCTCTATCTCTCTATCATACTGGGATGTAAAACCATACAAGATCTCCAACTGCTAGCAACGAACCGCATCACATGGAGATCTAAAACCTCTTCCCTATGTGCCGCCTTTGGCACGAAAGGAACACACTAACTAACTATCTGCATGCTCTGCTTGCCTGTCTATCTCTGTGTGTCTCTTTTACTCCATCTGCATATTATTTCTCTCTCTAACTCTATATTTTCTGCCTGTCTGTCTTTATCTCTGTCTCATTAACTCTATTTGTATATTCGTCATGTTTAATCTGTATATTCGTCTTATCTATCTCTGTCTTTCTTACTCTATCTTCATGTTCTGCCTGTCTATCTCTATTTCTGTATTTCTATCTTTGTACTCTGCCTGCCTGTCCGATTAGCTAGCTCTGTAGCAATTTAGCGCCAGGCCCTAGGTTTACTGTATGATAATAAAAATAAACACAACTTTTACAAACAAACTTGTCTCGATGTGAGCAAATTTAGAGATAATACTAGACAAATCAATTTCTCTAAGTAAATTACATTCAATGTTCATTAAGATGAGGTTACTTAGACGATCTAGTCCCATCATGTTCCTGAACTCACTTTTTATACGCTTTAATGTTGAAAAGAACGTTCTCCGCTGCAGTTAGTAATCATTAAAAACAAGTAAATTCGTAAGACTATTTCTACATTTGGGAAACACGACTCTAATGAATTTTCCATTATAAGTTTATAAAATTGCAGTTCAAGAGCCTCATGTTTTTCGTTGCTAATAGCAGCAGCTACATTCGTTTTAAGAAGTTCAGTGAACTGCATAAGTTCGTCGCCTAGGCTTTCTTCAAATCCTCTTGGTAAGAGCTGACAATATTTGGAGTTCTTTTCAAGATCTCTTCTGTTGTAATAGATTTTAACTGCCGGAGTATTCCAAATACACCAGTCACTCTATGGTACAGCCTAAATCAATAACTTTGCAAACAAAACAGAACAGTTGTTCTTTAGTTTCGTTATAACACAACCAATCTCTCACGTGAGTTTTGTTTGTTGGTGTATGTGTGTATGTGAAAAACGACTTTCGACAAAATCATGGATTGTTTACTTTATGTTTTTGGTTTTTTAAGACAAGAAATCACTGTTCATATGTTGCACTTCGCTATTTTCTTTCACAATCCAATAATCTCAATTGAAGTTGTTTGGCCATTCACCAATATCGTTGGAGTACATTTTACTTTCGTTGTGTTTTTGGCTTGTAGATGATGTTGCTACATTAGAAGCATGTGCTGTGCTTTCTGACTCTCTTTGGCTTGAAGATGATATGGCTAAATTGGAAGGACTTTCTGCACATTCGATTTCAGTTTGTCTTGTGAAAATGTGGCTAAATCGTGAAGAGTTGCTGATCTTAATGGTAATATTGGTAAAGATGATTCTTCTATAGCACTGCTTTCATCTACTACACAGTGGGACACGTCTTCTGTATTTTCTGCTTCGATTTCGTTGGATTCGGCACCATCACATACAACATTAAAAAATTCAGACAGCGTGCGTGTTTTTGATATAACATCTGGTTATTTTTTCCATTTTAATCTCTGTCACATAGGCGCGGGCCCCTAAAGCGCGGGCCCGTAGCATTTGCTACTTCTGCTACTAGGCTAATCCGGCTCTGCTGCCTGCCTGTCTCTATTTTTGTCTCTGTATCTGCATACTCAGCCTGCCAGTCTATCTCTATTTACCTGCTTATCGGATGAGAGAAAAAAAATGAAACTAAATAACTTCCTAGATGCCAAAAGCAAAACAAAACACATACAATTAAACATAGAGAGACAGACAACTGGCAAGAACTGAACATATACTTCCGACATGTAGGAAACAAATCCCTTATTCTGCAACACTAATTGCAACATTGTTGCAGCTTGTGATCACATAAGTAATGATGCTCTGGATGGCATAAGTAATGATGCTCTGGATGGCTTAATCAATAAGTTGGAACTTTTGTCTTGAACGATTAATGTAGTCCATCACAGTGGCGGCTCATGATCATTTCTGTTGGTGGGGCCAGACATTTTTTCCCGGATAAATCATGTTTTTTGTTTGCTATATTTTAATTTATAAAATAATAAATAAACGTTATATATTATTTTGTTGTGGGGCCGGCCCATTGGCCCTTAAGACGAGCCGCCACTGGTCCATCCTTTGATTGTGTTTCACATCAGACATTTATCCATTGCCATCTAAAGTTGGCTGTAATGCGATATCATTTTTCTTGTTCTGCATGTATTTTATGAAAACTGAACTTTGTCAATATTTTGTATAAAATCATTGTAGATTTTCTTCTTCTTCTTCCCTCTTCTTCTTCGAGCGTTCCATTTTGACCACTTGTTAACCACTTTTGTGATTGTATTATCTGGCCTAATCTTCTTTGGTCCATATCGACCACTTGTTAACCACTCTGTGTGATCTGTATGTGATCTGAGCTGACTTCTTCTTCTTCGCGCTCGTTCTTTACGACAATTGTAATCACTCTTTGTGATATGTTTGATCTTTCCAACCCAATGATACTTGCACATTGGTTTGTAGCTCTAAACGCGTAGACTTCTACGTTTTAGGACTATGCATCCGATTTCAGCCAAATCTCCTAGTCGTCTCTTAGACATGCGTGGAGCTAACAGTGGTTCTATTCTTTACACCCCAAATTTGGGCCCCGGTAACCACTCGGGAAGATCTGATCCTAAGAGTTATTGTACGTAGTGTCAGTATTGCGCCTATAAGGAGGCCAGCACATTTGATTTCTGCGCTGATTTTTATTTACTAGGGTAGCATACCTAGGGCCAACCTAGTTGTCTTTTACGACATGCATTTTAGGTTGCAATGGTATTATTCTTTGCTCCTTGCGAGCACCCCCTCCCCACGGCACGGTTGGATTGTAAATCATTGTTTCTCAAACGTTTGGAAACTTTCCAACATTTCTTTAGTCGTGTTTGCACTGGTATCACAGTTATTTAACCCTTTCGCCCTTCCGAACCGATTTACTGGCTCTCATTATTTGTTAAGATGACACAAAGCCAGTATACTGGCTAGTTCACTATATATTGCAATTTAAATGAGTTTGTAAATAAATAAAGTTACGGAGTGAAAAGGTTAATAATGTTACAATTACTACCATATATAACTAGTTACTCACATTTAACTAAAATTATCATGGGATCCCTAGGATTATTGCTGGAGCTACAGAGTTCGTGCCTTGTGCAACACTCTCGGTAGGTGGCGAGGCATTTCTTCCGACAGGGATGGAGCCATATAGGAAAACCTGGTTCGATGAAGTCAAATCTTCGCTTTAAATTAAACCTGCTTTAGAAATAGAAATCAAAGATTTCATTTCTCACTATCAATTACGTGTTGTAATGAGCAAAGCAAGTCGAAAAAAATCGCTATATGTAAAATGCGATGCCGACGAAAAGCAACAGAAGAAAAGACTGAGTCACCAACATTTGCAAGAAAGTTAAGACAGAACCTTGCTTGAATTACATTGAGAAACAAAGAATGAAGTAGTTTGACCACTTAATAAGAATGCAACCAAACATTCTATATGGTTAACTCGCATCTGGTGCTAGACAGCATGGGTGCCCACTATTACGCTTCATTGACACCTGCAAGCGTGATCTAAGTTCATGCGGCATAGACAAAAACACTGGGAGCGGCTGGCCAAAGACAGGCAAGCATGGCGAGCGGCAGTGAGGGCGGCTCAAAAAGAAAAGAAGAAAAACAACATCACATGTGGAGGCAAAAGAGAGCACAGAGTGCAGAGAGAACATCCTATGTATTAGCTCCAGTCTCCAGTTTTACCTCAACAAACTGTGGCAAGGATTGCCACTCCAGAATAGGCCATTACAGCCACATGAAACGTTGTGATTCAGCACAGAACATACTACGTGACGCAATACCTATTGTCTCCTGAGACAAAGAGGCCAATGATGATCATGAACCAAACTTCACTGTATACAGAGCATTCTACAACAAAACATCAGAAAAGAAGGAGAGAGGAAGACCACAGAAAAGATGGATTGATAGCATAGCAAAATCCTATCAAAAAAGCAAAAAATAACTATCACTCAAGCCACTAGAGCAGCGCAGGACAAAAACTGACAACCACGACAATGGACAATAACCATGTAACAGTGTGATGACAAAAGAATGGGGTGGGGAAGGGTCAATAAATCAATAGATCAATAGATCTAACATTCTGAACGTTGTCATAGAGTGTGGCCGCAAACAGGACTTTCATCTAAACTACCAATCTACGTCAACAGCTAGATTGCAATAGATGAGAATAAAGGTTCTAGTGGTCAGAAAAATCAGTACAACAGACGTATATACAGGCTCATCAATCAACATCGAACCGTTACAGTTGGTAGCTGGACCCTATTGGGGATATTACGAAGGAGATTCGTAGCACCCGTGCATGTGTCCGGAGTGCAATGCAGATATTCCAAATTGAAACATGACAGGCCTGGTTATACGTTGTCCAGATGTAATAGTAAATACTCTACACAACATTAACATGAGTGAGCGCTAACAACCTCTTTATGACCAACCGCTTCTGATACCATGATACTGTATAACTCCAGATGTTGTTTTATAAAATGGGGTTTTACTGTTCGTGAAATAGCCCGTCTGGTGCCGGGGCCCACAAGGAAGCAAAGAATAGTACCACTGCGACCTACAAGGCATGTCGTAAGAGGCGACTGATTTAGGACATAAGGAAGCTACAATAGTAAATAAAAAGTTGGATGTGCTGACCTACTTGTAGAGGCATACGACCTACATTCGGTCTTAGGCTCGGATATATACAAATCACACAAGAGTGGTTAACAAGTAGTCGATATGGAGCTCGAATAAGAAAAAAGTTGGTAAAATCTGAGTTACCGTCTGTACAAATAAAGTTTCCTATTGGATATTATACACAGACTTTGATCGAAATTCAGATAATCCTGTCCTACGTGCCGTAAGAGTCTATCAAGGCGCAACATACTCACATTCTCAACACAAACCATATAGATCACAAGAACTTGGTTGATAAGAACGAGCGCAAAAAAACCAAACCAAACATCTCAATCAATCAAGTGCCGTGCCGGCTGACACAGGCGATCATGTCTCTCCACATCGGTCTGTCTCTGGTACAATCCATCAACTTCATCACCGAAACCAACATCTACAAACACCAACATCTACAAACATCAACATCTACAAACACCAACATCTACAAACATCAACATCTACAAACATCAACATCTACAAACATCAACATCTACAAACACCAACATCTACAAACACCAACATCTACAAACATCAGCATCTACAAACACCAACATCTACAAACATCAACATCTACAAACACCAACATCTACAAACATCAACATCTACAAACACCAACATCTACAAACATCAACATCTACAAACACCAACATCTACAAACATCAGCATCTACAAACACCAACATCTACAAACACCAACATCTACAAACATCAACATCTACAAACACCAATATCTACAAACACCAACATCTACAAACACCAACATCTACAAACACCAACATCTACAAACATCAACATCTACAAACATCTACACAGCGTACATGTCGAAGTAAACCACATATTCTATCCAGTAAATTGTACCTAAAACATTCGAAAAGATTTGCTTGGTAAATTATAAAGACGTGGATGGGAGAAAAATATGATCGTCAAGACAACTGGCGCCAGGTCGCTTAATCTAAAACTAACAATTGGAAGCTTTCATATTGAAACAAAAAATCTGATTACATTATAGATATTGCTTCCATAAAAATGAAACAAAAGAGATCTGTATCAGATGAATATACAAAAAAAGTAATGCTTGGATATGCAGTTGGAATTGAGTTGCGTTCTACAAGCAAATTAAAGAAATGTATTTTTATATTATGGAGTATATTGGGTATTGCAGTGTAAAACCTGTATTTCTCTATGTCCAGCCACACAGCACTATAGGTACCAGCTACCATTCTATGTCCAGCCACACAGCACTATAGATACCAGCTACCATTCTATGTCCAGCTGCACAGTACTATAGATACCAGCTACCATTCTATGTCCAGCCGCACAGTACTATAGATACCAGCTACCATTCTATGTCCAGCCACACAGCACTATAGATACCAGCTACCTTTCTATGTCCAGCCGCACAGTACTATAGATACCAGCTACCATTCTATGTCCAGCCACACAGCACTATAGATACCAGCTACCATTCTATGTCCAGCCACACAGCACTATAGATACCAGCTACCATTCTATGTCCAGCCACACAGCACTATAGATACCAGCTACCATTCTATGTCCAGCCACACAGCACTATAGATACCAGCTACCATTCTATGTCCAGCCACACAGCACTATAGATACCAGGTACCATTCTATGTCCAGCCACACAGCACTATAGATACCAGCTACCATTCTATGTCCAGCCACACAGCACTATAGATACCAGCTACCATTCTATGTCCAGCCACATAGCACTATAGATACCAGCTACCATTCTATGTCCAGCCACACAGCACTATAGATACCAGCTACCTTTCTATGTCCAGCCACACAGCACTATAGATACCAGCTACCATTCTATGTCCAGCCACACAGCACTATAGATACCAGCTACCATTCTATGTCCAGCCACACAGCACTATAGATACCAGCTACCATTCTATGTCCAGCCACACAGCACTATAGATACCAGCTACCTTTCTATGTCCAGCCACACAGCACTATAGATACCAGCTACCATTCTATGTCCAGCCACACAGCACTATAGATACCAGCTACCATTCTATGTCCAGCCGCACAGCACTATAGATACCAGCTACATTTCTATGTCCAGCCACACAGCACTATAGATACCACCTACCATTCTATGTCCAGCCACACAGTACTATAGATACCAGCTACCATTCTATGTCCAGCCACACAGCACTATAGATACCAGCTACCATTCTATGTCCAGCCACACAGCACTATAGATACCAGCTACCATTCTATGTCCAGCCACACAGCACTATATATACCAGCTACCATTCTATGTCCAGCCACACAGCACTATAGATACCAGCTACCATTCTATGTCCAGCCACACATCACTATAGATACCAGCTACCATTCTATGTCCAGCCACACAGCACTATAGATACCAGCTACACCTTCTATGTCCAGCGCACAGGACTATAGATCAGCTACCATTCTATGTCCAGCCACACAGCACTATAGATACCAGCTACCTTCTATGTCCAGCACACAGCACTATAGATACCAGCTACCATTCTATGTCCAGCCACACAGCACTATAGATACCAGCTACCATTCTATGTCCAGCCGCACAGCACTATAGATACCAGCTACCATTCTATGTCCAGCCACACAGCACTATATATACCAGCTACCATTCTATGTCCAGCCACACAGCACTATAGATACCAGCTACCATTCTATGTCCAGCCACACAGCACTATAGATACCAGCTACCATTCTATGTCCAGCCACACAGCACTATAGATACCAGCTACCTTTCTATGTCCAGCCACACATCACTATAGATACCAGCTACCATTCTATGTCCAGCCACACAGCACTATAGATACCAGCTACCATTCTATGTCCAGCCACACAGCACTATAGATACCAGCTACCATTCTATGTCCAGCCACACAGCACTATAGATACCAGCTACCATTCTATGTCCAGCCACACAGCACTATAGATACCAGCTACCATTCTATGTCCAGCTACACAGCACTATATATACCAGCTACCATTCTATGTCCAGCCACACAGCACTATAGATACCAGCTACCATTCTATGTCCAGCCACACAGCACTATAGATACCAGCTACCATTCTATGTCCAGCCACACAGCACTATAGATACCAGCTACCATTCTATGTCCAGCCACACAGCACTATAGATACCAGCTACCATTCTATGTCCAGCCACACAGCACTATAGATACCAGCTACCATTCTATGTCCAGCCACACAGCACTATAGATACCAGCTACCATTCTATGTCCAGCCACACATCACTATAGATACCAGCTACCATTCTATGTCCAGCCACACAGCACTATAGATACCAGCTACCATTCTATGTCCAGCCACACAGCACTATAGATACCAGCTACCATTCTATGTCCAGCCACACAGCACTATAGATACCAGCTACCATTCTATGTCCATCCACACAGCACTATAGATACCAGCTACCATTCTATGTCCAGCCACACAGCACTATAGATACCAGCTACCATTCTATGTCCAGCCACACAGCACTATAGATACCAGCTACCATTCTATGTCCAGCCACACAGCACTATAGATACCAGCTACCATTCTACGTCCAGCCACACAGCACTATAGATACCAGCTACCATTCTATGTCCAGCCACACAGCACTATAGATACCAGCTACCATTCTATGTCCAGCCACACAGCACTTTAGATACCAGCTACCATTCTATGTCCAGCCACACAGCACTATAGATACCAGCTACCATTCTATGTCCAGCCACACAGCACTATAGATACCAGCTACCATTCTATGTCCAGCCACACAGCACTATAGATACCAGCTACCTTTCTATGTCCAGCCACACAGCACTATAGATACCAGCTACCATTCGTTTCTGTTCTCTCGTTATGAATTCAGGCATAGTCATGGTGTCTTCTTCTTCTTCAAACGCTCCATATCGACCACTTGATAACTACACTTTGTGATTTGTATGTGATCTGAGCCTAAGAAAGATTGTACGTTGTACCAGTTATGCGCCTACAAATAGACTAGCACATCCGATTTATGTCTTCGTCGAACGTTCCATATCGAAAATTTGTTAACCACACTTTGTGTTTTGTATGTGATCTGAGCCTAAGAGCGATTGTACGCTGTTCTATTATGCAGCTACAAGTAGGCCATCACATCTGATTTCTACAACGCTTTTTATTTACTACGGTAGCTTCCCTAGGTCTCTACCTCAGTCATCTCATACGACACGCCTTTGTAGGTAGCAGTGTTACTATTCTTTGCTCTCCCTGAGGGCCCCGGTAACACACGGGCGCATGGTGCTTAATATGACACCTCTGTTTTTTGCGTAAGAGCTTTCTTTCTTTATCACTAGTTTCCTCTCCCATTTAGACGAGCCTTACTCTAACTTCAGATGTACTAGTAATTTAGATCTCTAAGTAAAGTATCAGGGTTTCTTGTAGTCCGACCTCGTAACGTGTGGGTACCCAGAAGTTTTTGTCCAAGCTGGACTCTTAAAACTCTGGAACTTCCATGGTACTTGTTCATTAGGACAGTTTTTCATCAACTTATTTATAGGCTAGCCTGCCAACAGCCTTACATATCGACACTTTCTATTACGCAATTGAGACTGTGTCGACTTGAGAGCCATTACAGTTTTAAAAAATCCTCACGACGCTGAAACTGAATCCTGCATATTATTTTTCGTATATAATATAAGTTGCCTTCATTTATCTGTCAGTAAAATATCATATATTTTGTCTTAATTAGACTCTGTCACTTGAAGAAAGTATCCTACATGAATGATCTTGCATATTATTTTCGTAATAATATATTTGCCTTCATTTATCTGTCAGTAAAATTCATATATTTTGTCTTAATTTATCGTCTGTAAAATATCATAATTTTGTCTTAATTTATCTGTCAGTAAAAATATATATTTTGCCTTTAAATTTATCAGTCAGTAAAATATCATAATTTTGCCTTTATTTATCAGTCAGTAAAATATCTATATTTTGCCTTCATTTATCAGTCAGTAAAATATCATATATTTTGACCTTATTTACCTGTCAGTAAATTATAACATTGTTAATCTGTAAGTAAAATGTGACATTTAATTAAAATCTGAATTTGGCTTTGTTTTCAAAAGTCCGTAATTTGCTGTATAAATCCTTTCTGTTCTATTTCCGTTATTTTGCCATATATTTCGCTAAAACATACTTCTCGACTTTGCGAATTGAGAAAAAACAAAACAAAACATTGCCTCCAAATCAATCGATGTTGATCACGGCTAGGTATTTAACAATAGCACTCGACCATATTCTCGCATTTTTGTCTCAATACGAGAAAAGTACTGACACTAAAAGTAGAGGGACACACGATGTTTCAAAATGTTTCAGAAGAAGTTGGAATAGAATAATAATCTATTTTGTGATGCGTCACAAATATTTGTAATCATAGGTTTAAGAAAGATGTGATTCAGTTCTATTTGTGTTGTTATCCGCCTACGTTTGGACTAGTTACAGTAAGACGTTTAAATAATACATGCTATTAATACCTGTGTATATTTAGTTCGTTTGTTCCTTTCGTGCCAAAGGCGGCATATAGGGGAAATGTTTTAGATCTGCATGTGATGCGGTTCGTTGTTAGCAGTTGGAGATCTTGTATGGTTTTACATCCCAATAGTTTACTTTCTTGTACTATTGTTCTTCGAAGAACGGTCTTAGGGCCAGACATTTTTTCCGGATAAATCATGGTTTTTGGTTGCTATATTTTAATTTATAAATTAATAAATACACGTTATACATTATTTTTGGTGGTGCCCTTCTCCACTGACCCTTAATGACGAGCTGCCACTGCATATATATATATATATATATATATATATATATATATATATATATATATATATATATAAATATGGGGGTCTCTGTAGCGTAGAGGGTAGGTGTAGCCTCTCTCTCTCTCTCTTTGTCTTTTTACCCCGGATTGGGGCGTAGGCCCTCAACCAACTCATGCCAAGTCTTCCTATCTCTAACTATCTCCTGCAGCTCCCTCTAGCTCTTCTTTATATTGTTGATCTTGTCACCTCTATTCAGTTCTTTATCTCGTTGAGTCATCAGAATATTTTTCCACAGATCCCTGATCTCAGTGTAGTTGAGATCAAGTTCCTAGTCCTATCTGAGACGGACGATAAAACGTTGGTCCAGTCTTAAAGTTGAATACTTAAAAGAAACTTTGACATTTACAAAATCGAGAAGAGCAGGTTTGTTAAGCCGTTGCCCAGGCAACATTCATTAGAGAGATTACAAAATAATATTCCTACAAATTATTTTCACCATCTTCTAATTTAAACCGTGGACACTCGCCGGTGCTACGGATTTTGTGCACTGCCGCTGAGATCTTTCTGTGCAAGAAAGAGATCGGCGCACACATGATTACTCAGTGAAGTGCAATGATGATGGTCCTATCAATAATTCAATCAATCAATCAATCAATCAATCAATCATTCAATCCTGTACATATAATATAAGAAGTGTTCTGTTGATCTGTATGTTGTATACAAGTACGATATTTGTGAATTTCTGAATATATGGAAGGACATGTAGGCTTCGTAAAACGTTGAGTATGAAATGTCTGTCAAATCACTTTTCTAGAACAAAGTATGCATGGTAGAGGAGGACCAATTCCTATTCTCATTTCTAGAATTCAGGTGCCGGAAATAAGTCAATAACGCTTTGTGTTCTCTTCTGAAATGGAACTCTACGAATTGTTCTAATCCATTCAGATATATATTCGTCTCGATTTACAATATATACACATATAACCTTATATATGCATAACAAATATTGTTCTGTGAACTTTCGGAGGGGAAGAGGCACCAAGGCAGAGAACTGTTCAGATATAAAGATGTCTGCAAAGCCTCAATGAATAACTTTTCGCAGTAGAAAGGTACTGGCCACAACACACAGAGCTTCGCGAAAAGCTGTACGGAGGAACGGAGTCCCTAAAAACAACAGTAAAATTCATGATAGAAGTTGGTCCATCAGGCTAGGCCGGGAACGCAAAGGAAGGAATAACTTTTCTATCGTTCCCAGTAAATGGGAAAAACTAGCTGATGATCGAGGTATATGGAAAACAACATTGCGCAAAGGTGTAGAATCTTTTGAAGAGAGATTTAGAGATGAGCTGAAAGATAAGAGAGACAAACGAAAACTCAGAAGTTGTCACAGTGAAACATTTGCCAATTGACCGTCTATAGAGACGAAAAAAGACCGTTATATATTTCTTTTTCTTTTCTCAAATCCTGGTTTACCTCCCTGCTTCAGGATAAGAAGAGATTTATAGAACAGGCTTTTGTGTGCGCTTCAAAGATAGTGTTTTTTCTACCGCCTCTGTTATTTCTGAGGTCTGCTTTTTGCGTGGACCACCTTTTGCGTTGTATCCACTGTATCGGAGTAGAATTTCTCTTTAAGACGCTCTGCACTGTCTGTTGGTAATCTGCTTATGTTGCCAACCATGCAATGTGTTGTTTCTTGATGAAGTTTAGTACTGATGTTGTACTCATTATTTTCCCGATGTCTTCATTTCTAACCAGTTTTCTTTTGGATACTCCCATCATTCTGCACAGACAGAGGGTCTCTGTGGCTGAGTGGTTAAGCCCTTCGTCTTGCGAGTCGAAGGTCGTGTGTTCGAGTCCGGACCGCGCCGTTCTGTTCACGAGTGCAGTTTTTCCAGAGATCCCTAGGATTGTTGCCGGAGCTACGGAGTTCGTGCTTTGTTCAAAACTCTCAGTAGGTGGCGTGCCATTTCTGCGGAGAGGACCGAGCCATATGGGGTAAAACCTGGTGCAATGAAGTCAATCCTTCGGCTTTTAAACCCTTTTTTTATTCAGCTATAGACGATTTATTGAGAATGTCCAAGACAATTCAATAAGTAGATAATATGATGAACTTATAACATAACACAAGCAATATAACAAATGTAAAACATAATAAGACATGCATTACTTGTGTGGCTACATATGGATGTGAATCATGGACAATTAATTTATTATTCATAGAAATATAGACACATAAATCATACATTAATGTACTTGTAGAGACGGATACATAATGCCAGGCAGATTATTATAATGAGAAACTATCAACGGTGAATGAGTGGATGGTAGAGAGAGAGAGAGAGAGAGGAGAGGGATGAGAGAGAAGAGATAGAGTAATGAGAGAGAAAGAGAGAAGAGGTAGAGAGAGAGAGAGTGAAGAGAGAGAGGAGAGAAGAGAGAAAGGAGAGGAGAGCATATGAAAGAGAGGAGAGAGGAGAGAGAGAGGAGAGAGAGGAGAGAGAGAGAGAGAGAGAAAGATGAAGAGAGGAGAGGGGAGAGAGAGAGAGAGAGAGGAGAGAGAGAGAGAGAGAGAGAGAGGAAGAGAGAGAGGGAGAGAGAGAGAGAGAGGAAGAGAAAGAGAGAGAGAGAAAGAGAGAAGAGGAGAGCAAGATGAAAGAGAGAGAGAGAGAGAGAGAAGAGAGAGAAGAGAGAGAGAGCGGAGGAGAGAGGAGAGAAAGAGTGAGAGTGGAGAGAGAGCGGAGAGAGCGGATAGAGAGAGAGAGAAAGAGGGGAGAAAGAGGACAGACAGCTAGACAGAGATGAGAGATAGCTAATAGAAAAAACGTTAAGACAAACAACGATAATCCACAAACAGGATAACGAC
Source organism: Arion vulgaris (assembly GCA_020796225.1). Lineage (NCBI taxonomy): Eukaryota > Metazoa > Mollusca > Gastropoda > Stylommatophora > Arionidae > Arion > Arion vulgaris. Next base: position 73,486,898 of record CM036758.1, read on the forward strand.
TTACAAACAAAACACACAAATAGTGTGTTAAAACCTTTAACGATGTACTTAAACCCTTTAGCTGCTAAGGACGTTATATACGTTTCCATTTACTTCTAAAGACATTAACATTCTGTTATTATCTCTCCTACATGCACACACTTAGAATGGATGAGAAGACTCTCAATCCTCATATGGACACAGAGGAAAGAAACGAGGAAGACCAAGAGAGACTCTGTAGAACCATCACCAGAAAGGCTCAACGATGGGCCTAGTAAACATTAAAGACTTAAAACAAAGAGCAACGAACCGCGAGACATGGAGAATATGACTCTGCCATCGCCGCCACAGCTCAAGGAAGATAACTAACAATAATTATCTCTCCTCTGTGGACTAAAGACGTGTTAACACGTTATACATTGCTACTGTTACTGCTATAGGCGTGCATTCACGTTTGTGACCTAGAAACATGGAGTAGCTATTTTTAGCTCAGCCTTTAGAAAATATATAAGATATATATAAGAAAGGGTTAAGATGTATTTAGCACGCTGCTAAGGTCAAAGAAGAAGTCCCAACTATAATCCCACTTGTCTTATTCAGTTGGAACATACAACTTCTGCATTTATCATCGTTAAGGTAGCTGCCTTTTTTATGCGTCCACTCTAAGACGTTAACTTGAATATGAATAAAAGATTGCAGGGGTCAGCCTTGAGCTGTTAATATTTCTAAAAGCTGTCATTTGCTCTGAGTGGTATGTGTTAGGTTATGGTCATTGACGTTAGCAGGGCAAAGATGATTAATGACCACTTACAACGTAAGCGAAGATGACAGATCAGGAGAAAATTCGTGCATTAAATTCAATCACCAGCTATTTAGGAAATGTGAGAACTTTTATAGAGATATTTTTATCAATGGAGAGAAAATAGAAAATGTGAACAGTTTTGAATATCTCGTTCACTACAAACAAGAGAGAAATGGAATGAAGAAATAAAAGAATAAACGCAGCCTTGCCAAATAAAAAACTTAAAACAGCATGGATTAAACTGATAAGAAAACAAATATCAGAATACTAAGAGCATGGGAATATTCCCAGTAACGTATGGGTTGAAGCATGGACATTTAGCAAAGCAAACGGAAAAACATATATGTGCTTTTGAATATAAGTGTTACAGAAGAGTCTTCGTATATCTGGAAGAGAAGAGAACAAATAGATCTATCCAGAAAGAAATCAAAATCAAAGAAAACTGGATGATGCTACAAATAAGAAAGAGAAAATTGAAATATTTTAGGATATATATAAAGACACGAAGAGCTGGAGAAGACCATTATGGAAGGGGACACCCCGGCAAAGAGGAAAAGAGGAAGACTACGGAGAAGATGGATTCAGGATGCAACTGATGATGTGAGCACGACGACTGCAGAGGCGGGACATCTTGCCCATGAGAGAGTGAAATTCCGAAGAACTGTTGGGGAGGGGCAACATTTTGCTCAAAACAAGTTATTGAATAGTGATGATACCATTTTCATAGTTGACAGTTAAGACATCTACAAGGGATCCCTATTGCTGTCGGTCCTCTGACTGTCTGCCCATGTTATCGCCTGTCAATCCATACTCTGTCATACTTTTCTACAGTCCTGTTCTATGTTTTATTTTTCCTGCCTCACCCCCACCTTAGTCCATTGAAGACGCCCATGTGCTGCCGGTGTTCGAAAGGGGAGGAAAGAATATGTATCAATGTGTACCTGCCAGACAGTAGTAAGAGGCGACTAATGAGGGTGGTAGTAGGGCTGCTACTTCACCCCGTAGAAACATTAAGCCAACATCTTCAACAAACATGGAGAGAGAAACAGCTGGAAGAAGATTGTTGAAAACCTGTCTCCGTTGCGAATTCTTCTTCTTTGCGTTCGTTCTTTACGACCAATTTTAATCACTCTTGATATGTTTGATCTTTGCCAAGAACGTGTATACGTTGCACATTGGTTTGTAGGCCCCTAAACGCATAGCCTTGTACGCGTTTATGACACGTGCATCCGATTTCAGCCAAACCTCCTAAGTCGCCTCTTACGACATGCGTGCAAGTAACAGTGGTTCTATTCTTTACACCCCAAATGTGGGCCCGGTAACCACTTGGGGCGTTGGGAGTTAAAGGTGAAGAAGAAGAAGTCCATGGAAGAGCTCTTTATTCCGAAATATTTAATGGTATTCTAGACACATGTTCAAATATTGAATGGTATTCTAGACAAATGTTCAAATATTGAATGGTATTCTAGACAAATGTTCAAATATTGAATGGTATTCTAGACACATGTTCAAATATTTAGTGGTATTCTAGACAAATGTTCAAATATTGAATGGTATTCTAGACAAATGTTCAAATATTGAATGGTATTCTAGACACATGTTCAAATATTTAGTGGTATTCTAGACAAATGTTCAAATATTGAATGGTATTCTAGACAAATGTTCAAATATTTAATGGTATTCTAGACAAATGTTCAAATATTTAATGGTATTCTAGATACATGTTCAAATATTTAATGGTATTCTAGACACATGTTCAAATATTTAATGGTATTCTAGACAAATGTTCAAATATTTAATGGTATTCTAGACACATGTTCAAATATTGAATGGTATTCTAGACACATGTTCAAATATTTAATGGTATTCTAGACACATGTTCAAATATTTAGTGGTATTCTAGACAAATGTTCAAATATTTAATGGTATTCTAGACACATGTTCAAATATTTAATGGTATTCTAGACACATGTTCAAATATTTAGTGGTATTCTAGACAAATGTTCAAATATTTAATGGTATTCTAGACACATGTTCAAATATTTAGTGGTATTCTAGACACATGTTCAAATATTTAATGGTATTCTAGACAAATGTTCAAATATTTAGTGGTATTCTAGACACATGTTCAAATATTGAATGGTATTCTAGACAAATGTTCAAATATTGAATGGTATTCTAGACACATGTTCAAATATTGAATGGTATTCTAGACACATGTTCAAATATTTAGTGGTATTCTAGACAAATGTTCAAATATTTAATGGTATTCTAGACACATGTTCAAATATTTAATGGTATTCTAGACACATGTTCAAATATTTAATGGTATTCTAGACACATGTTCAAATATTTAGTGGTATTCTAGACAAATGTTCAAATATTTAATGGTATTCTAGACACATGTTCAAATATTTAGTGGTATTCTAGACAAATGTTCAAATATTTAATGGTATTCTAGAAAAATGTTCAAATATTTAGTGGTATTCTAGACACATGTTCAAATATTGAATGGTATTCTAGACAAATGTTCAAATATTGAATGGTATTCTAGACACATGTTCAAATATTGAATGGTATTCTAGACACATGTTCAAATATTTAGTGGTATTCTAGACAAATGTTCAAATATTTAATGGTATTCTAGACACATGTTCAAATATTTAGTGGTATTCTAGACAAATGTTCAAATATTTAATGGTATTCTAGACAAATGTTCAAATATTTAATGGTGTTCTAGACAAATGTTCAAATCATACTTTTCTTCTTCATTTCATTCTTCTTGTCACTAACGCAACAAATTAGTTTTATTTCACAACTCATCATTCCTGATCTTTTCTGGTTAAAACACGCAGAAGATTCTTCTAAAATTTACTTTAAAAGGTCTCTAATTTATGTTTAATGCATGCAGTCATTGTCCATCAAATTGATTCAATTTTTCATCACGCACAAAATTAATCACATTCCCAACATGACATTATGTATTTGATAAAATTTCAAAAGATATGAGTTTGTATAAAGAAAAATAATTGAGAAATTATTCTATATGTCTCTTCGGCGTAGTAGTAAAGTTCACTCCTCTCTCCCGAAAGCTACTTGGTTCGTTTCACGGTTTTTTTCAGAGATACCTTATATTGTTCTATGTGAGATCGAGTTCCTAGTCCTATCGGAGACTGACGATAAAACGTAGTACCCTGTTCAAGTTGAGCACATAAAACAACCTTTAGCAGTTGAAAATAGATAAGAAGAGTGCGCAATGTCACTCCAGGGCAAAATTCATTAAAAATGATTGGAATAAAGCTTATGCAAGCAGTTTTTACCATCTTAATAATTACATCTGAGAGCCTCGTTCAATGCCACTAAGAGCTTACTGTGTAAGAAAGATATGGAGGTTATTAATCGAACTGCAATACTGATAGTTCAAATCAATCAATCAATCAATCAGTCAATCAAAGTTAACCATTCAATCAATCGATCAGTCAGTGAGTCAGTCAGTTAGGCAGACAGGTAGGCAGTCAGTCTGTCAACCAACCAAGTAATCAACCACACAAACCGAAAAACATACCAGAATACCAACCAACCAACCGACCGCTCGTCCACCCGCCAGCCAGCCAGTCTGCCAGCCAACCAACCACGCAGCCAGCCAGCAAGCCTGCTAGCCAGCCAGCCAGCCAACCAACCAACCAAACAACCAACCAACCAATCAGCTAGCCAGCCAACCTACCAGCCAGTCAACCAACCTACCAACCAACCATCTAGCCACTAACCAACGAACCACCTAACCAACTAAGCAACCAACCCACACACCCACCCACCCAAGCAATCAATGAATCAAGCGAGAAATACCCAAATCGCAAAATGTTCGTTATATTTAAAAACACGTTTACGCAGTATAAAAGTCATTCTTTGTGTCTACTGTTTAAAGGGTTTTAAAGCCGAAGGATTGACTTCATTGCACCGGGTTTTACCCCATATGGCTCGGTCCTCTCCATAGAAATGGCACGCCACCTGCCGAGAGTATTGCACAAAGCACGAACTCCGTAGCTCCAGCAACAATCCTAGGGTCTCTGGAAAAAACTGCACTCGTGAACATAAGGCCGCAGTCCGGATTCGAACCCACGACCTTCGACTCGCAAGGCAAAGGCTTAACCACTCAGCCACAGAGACCCCCTAGTGTCTACTGTATGATCCTACAAACAAACATCAATACACACGAACAGCCAAACAAACAAACAAACAATTGTGCAAGGATATCTACAGAAATCATTTACACAGTTATATTTTGCAGATTCAATTTATCAGGCACAGAATGAATCAAGCTTTCATCCAAACATATTACTCTCGGTTGATATGTTAGTGAATGCAATACATAGTTTATGAAACAGCTAACAAAAAACACGTCGAATTTATTGAAGACAACAAATAATGAGGAGCTCATAAATGTGGATCGTCTGGCCGAATTGATTAGAACGTGGCTCCCATGGCGGGAGACTCGGGTTCAATCCACGGTAAGACCAAGGAGTTTTTTCTGTCGAGGCATAAAGAAACATCCTAACCTGAATAGTTTTGCGGCGATTGCACTAGCAATGTGGCCATTAAATTCCGCAGTCTCATGTCCTTCCTGTCATACACCGCTCAAAAAAAGGGCGGTATTACAGGCAGTAACGACCGCTTAAAATATACAAACAATAAATAAGGAATTTTACTAGACTGTGAGGTGCAGGGGCTCGTAAGGGGAGCAAAGAATAGTAACAATGCGACCTACAAGGCATGTCGTAAGAAGAGACTTAGTAGGACTTAGGGAAGCCACCCTCGTAAAAAAAACATCGCAGCAATCGAAAGGTTGACCTACTTGTAAGCGCACAACTGGCACAATGTACAATCACTCTTAGACTCAGATCACATATAAATCACACAGAGTGGCTAACATGTGGTCGATATGGAGCGTTCAAAGAAGAAGAAGACTAGGCCGTGTGGTTCAATCGTAAAACTCGATCAGCGATGCAATGCATCTGACAATAAATATAATTTATAGTTAGAGATTTTGATTATGATTGTAGAGTTCAGTCGATCGTGTTTTCATTCTAAAATATATATGGTATCAGTGGCGGCTCTTGACCAATTTTGTTGGTGGGGCCAGATATTATTTCCCGTATAAATCATGGTTTTTGGTTGCTATATTTTAATTTATAAAATAATAAATACATCTTATGCGTTATTTTTGATGAGACCGGCCCCACTGGTCCCTAATGACGAGCCGCCACTGTATTGTATTATTTATTAAATTGATATCTATTCTTTATGTAGTGTATCGAATCGTAGATAAACAAATCAACCCCTCTCTCTCTCCTTTTCCTCATATCACAAATCACGGGTACTAGTGTAATAATTTATCCCAAGCAAATGGGAGACGGGCTTCCGGGGTATTCCAGGGGTGTGTCTGCTGTTTATCGTGTGTCGCGGTTTATTCCATTAACGCTTAAGGGGTTTCAGTGTGACTAAACAGGAGGTATACCGAAACTGACATAATGTCCGCTTTCTTTCAATTTAATACTAATGTCGAATACTAACGAATTGTTAGCAACCAAATTTGTAATATACGACATATTCAAATACCCACAATTGCTACTAAATTTGTAATGGTTTATCTGATCCTAACAGTGGATCACCCTACGATTTTCCCGACTCATCAGGCAAGTTTAACCATAGCCACAGCCCTATGTCTATGGTATTATTAAAAACAAACATCAATACACGAACATGTCCTAGCAAACAAATCAATGGACGATATCTACTCATTTTTGATTTTTGAGTTTTTTATCAGGCAGAATGAATCAACTCTTGTAAACATATTTTCTTATTTTGTTGTAATGAATACTGTTTTGCAACAGCGTCACACTGTTTTGAGCCTAAGAGGTTGCTGCAAATGTGTCGTCTCCAATGTTACTGGCTTGGCGCCCGGGTTCAATCTTTAGTCCAGTTTTTTCTGCGGCATAAGATGTGGCGTGAATAGTTTTGCGGTTTTGACAGTATGTGCATCTGCTATCAAATCACCATCTCTGTCGTTCGTCTACCTCGCTCATGGTTTCCAGAGTGTACCCTGTTTATAAAAATTAATGGAATTTACTAGACTGTCCGGTGCCAGGGATTTGAAGGGAGCAAAGAATAGTAACACTTGCAACCTACAAGGCATGTCGTAAGAGGCGACTGAGGTAGGAGTCAAGGGAAGCTACTCTAGTAAATAATAAGAATCGCAGAAATCGAATGTGCTAGCCTACTTGAAGGCGCATAACTGGCGCAACGTTCAATTGCTCTTAGGCTCAGATCACATATAAATAACAGAGTGGTTAACAAGTGGTCGATTTGGGTCGTTCGAAGAAGAAGAAGAATCATAATATATTTGGCTAGCAATGAGGTTACTGCTAGGTATGGTGTGTTATCAAACGTTCTTTCTCTCTGTGTTTTAATACCTCAATTGTTTGAGCGTTATCTGTTGTCATGACAACTATTAACGCAGTCTGTGTTACATTCAATCCTGTACATAGTGAACCGAGCTTTTGTTGAAATCTCCATCATAGATAGCAGCGTGAAGTAAGAGGAATCTGAGCGTGCCTAAGAAGTGATAAACAATATAGAAAGCGATATTAATCATTATAACTATCTCTATTGTTTTTAAATGCTGGCACGGGCGACAACTGAGTTCCGCAAACGTTCGTGTCTCTTGTTCTATGCCCTTATAGTTACAGTATCCGCTGCTGATAGCGAAACACGTAAGAACAAAATACTATAGTTTTACAAAATACAGAAACTGACGATAAACAACAACGTTTCAACACTGTTTCTCTCTCTCGCGATCACCGCCCAGACCGATGTACCAGATCTCCCCATAAATTCTATTCATGTGGAAATCTGATTCATGCAGCCTTAGCATTGGTATGTTTTACGTCACATCTTCAGCACCATTTGGAGCTCTGGTGCTTATCCTTCGGCGATGTGTCCGGTTTCAGCCAGCGTTTACTCGGTTCGCTCTCCGCTCTGTAGCCATCTAGTGTTTTTACGGTGTGGGTAGCTAACCCCAATCCCACTCCTGTGCTCTTACATCGTGCATAACTGTTTATTCGTTATCTTTGTCATGACAACTATCAACGCAGACTGTTTACATGCAATGACAGAATCATATCAACTCAGCTTGTGTTGAAAAAACGTTCGAATAATTGAACAATGTCCCCATGTCTACTATTCTTTCTTTCGAAATTTCGAACTTGATTATAAATTTACACTTTTTCATCCTAAATGAATATATGAGGTGTGTAGACACGCTGTAACCAAGTGTAAACAATGGTTGCTAAGGAACATTGTGTGAAATGTGATCACATAAACTTGCATATTAATAAAAATACAAATGTTTAAAAAACGTTCAACAACTAGTAAAGTAGTAATCATGCATGTAGGATCTAAAACTGCATTTATCTAAAAGTGTCATTTTGTTTTCTTTGTTAGTCACCATTTGTTGGGGATGTGCTACCTTAAGAGAAACGTATTTTAATTGACTTTACAACAGTGTTTATAATTCAAAAGTCACTGCCCATGGCCTCAAGTCGAAAGACAAATGCTCAGATTACTGATGGATCGGAAAAGTAAAGTAATCCAACATGGCCGCTATTTCCATAACAACCCGACAAGTAATTAACATAAGAGTTATATAATCTTTCATCTTCACCCACTTATGTACTACCTGTTAAATATTATCTAATTTGACTGAGAAATAAGAAAGTTAGGAACTGTTGGTTCTGTGCCCCCTTAAGTGAACTGACTTGGGGAGAGATTCTTATTAAGATGACATCTCCTGTTATAAGTCTGGTAATGAAAGCCATGTCAAAGTTCACAACTAAATGTGAAGTGTACCAGCCATTTTGGTAAGTCCATTATCGTTGTCATGTTTCTTGTTTTATTTAAGTTCAGCCATATCTAACTCTGTAACTTGATTTATATTGTACCGTAGTCTCGGTCGTGCGTTGCCGGGGCTACGCAATGGCGCAAAGAATAGTGACACTGCGACCTACAAAACAGTCATTAGAGGCGATTTGAGGTTGGGACTTTGGGAAGCTTTCCTAGTAAATAAAAAGCGTTGCAGAAATCGGATGTGCTGGCCTACTTGTAGGTCCATAACGTAAATTGCTCTCAGACTCGGATCACATGAAATGAAAATCGTGGCATATCCTAAAGGACGTAGCCATCAATCACAGTAAACGAGTCGTTGATTTTTAGGCACCACTTATACGTTCAGTAGTTTGCCATTACTTTCTGAACGGTGAGGTCTATTTTACCTTTTGTAAAATCCCACGGAAACGAATTTGCTTCCAAACTTGCCCACCGTGGGGTTTGAACCAGGTACGCTTGGGTTCGTGATCGAGCTCACTACCGCTTGAGCTACACATTACTGTAGTCTTATTATACTATATACTGTAGTAGTGCTACATTACAACTGATGTTACATTTTGTAATAGCTGTGTATATTAGTGTAACGGAATCTATATTGTTACTATTATAGCTTGTATCACATACCTACAGCAGTGACATATTGATATCAAACATAATACATTTTCTATACGTATGTCTCTATCTATGAGTGATGGTTTCGCTTTGGTATTGGCTTCAGAGTGGTGACCTTACCTACGTAGGTGGCTTCACTTTAGTAGTGACATGATCTTAGAAGCAGATTAACCGAGTACGGGATTTATTTTAGTAGTAATAATAAGGAAAGCACGCCTTCACGCAAAAATAAGTCAGAAGCGCCATACCAGGCGCCCTGACTACGCCTGAATTCATAGCGGTTCGAACTCAAGAAAAGAAGTAGGTTTCTTCACCTGAGTCCTGGCATTATCTTTGTAGTAAACTCACCTGCGTAGGTAAATTCAGGTGAGGGATGGCTGTAGTCTTCTGTATCTAAAGGAAAGAAACCTAAAAATTAAAAAAAGAAAAAATTTATGTCGTCTGGTATGAATCACAGAGGGTCACTAGAAAGGTTTGCTATAGACTGAGAACTTTAAAAGTGGAATTGTCATATCTGTGCAGAGTTACCATCCCAAAATCATATATATATATATAAATATATATGATCATCATCAGGTGCCGTCTCCACATCGCAGGTTGGCTGCAATGAATCTCCAGCATCCTCTGTCTTTCGTCGTGGTGTTGCACACTGCCAGACTGTAACCTGTCCATTTCTTAAAGTTTCCCTCCACTTATCTTTTGGTCTTCCTCTTGCTCTTCCCCCTCAACTTTCTCCTCTAGTAATGATTTTATCATGACGTCATGTCTTTTTATGTGCATACTTCAAAATATTATATATAAAATATATATATATATATATATATATTCATTAAAAAGGTTGATATTAAAGAGAGTTGGCTATTAAAGAGCATAAAAACAAGGAAAATAAATATTTCGGACACATCAAACGACATGAGTGCCTAGAGAAGATAATTTTGGAGGGAATGGTGCCTAGAAGAAGATAGAGAGGAAGACTTATAAGACAATGGGTGCATGATGTCATTGACGATATGAGAATGACTGCTGCTGACACAGGTCAACTTGCACAGAACAGAGAGTTTTTCAGGAATGCTGTCATGGGAGCCAAGTTCTGGAAGGGGCAAGCTACTTGATGATGATGATGTACATACATAGACCAGGTAACTTGTCATATTGTAGGATTATATATAATTTGTCTGGGTACTTATTACTGGTTTACTCGTTAGCACATCTTCTTTAGTTTCAAATGGAACTCTTCCTCTACTAAAGACAGAATTCATTGAACTGACACATAACATTGGGTAAAAAAAGTACAAAAGAGACTTTAGAAAAGTGATGTTGAATCATTAAATAATTAATAATCATAAGAAAAAACAATGTTTATTGGCGAGAAGTGAAACATTAGCATTAAAGACGATGTAATTATACAAGGGAGGCAAGAGGTATCGGTCTCAGTTCCATGGATGAGATTGAGCGAGTTGCCCAGGATAGAGCGGTATGGAGAAGTTACTTGCAGGCCCTATGTAACGTATAGAAGTACGAGAGGAATTATTATTATACAAGTAAAATATGGGAAATAACTTTGAACACGAAGTTAAATCATTTTATTTTCATGAGTTATTTCTCTTTAATTAGTCGCTATCAGGTTTCGAGTTGTTTCGGGTAAGTTATATCGTTACTGTCTGTAGTACCGCTTTTTAGGGCGGTGTAGGACAGACGGGATGCGAGCCTGATCAATTAAATGTCCACATGGCTAGCGCAGTCGTCATGCAGCTGTTCGGGTTAGGACTTTTTATTTATGCCCACAACAGAAAAAACATCTTTTGCCTTACAGTGAAATGAACACGGGTTACCGAATGGAGTTGCGCTCTCGGGTTAGTATTGATATGAATATTGTATGGAGCGTTTAACAACAATGTGATAACAATTTATTTTTAGATGTCTTCTGCCATTAATGAAATACATGATTTGTAGCTAATACACCCACACAAATAACATCTCAATTATGGGGTATCTGTGGCGTAGAGGGTAGGTGCTCATCTCTCGTGTCAACGGTACCAGGTTCACTCACTCGTGGAGCCATAAGGATATTTTTCTAGAGATCCCTGATCTGTGGGTGAGATCGAGTTCCTAGTCCTATCGGAGATAAACGATACAACGTAGGTCCCGTGTTCAATTTGAGCGCGTGAAAGAACCCTAGCAGTTAACAATCGAGAAGAGCAGGCTGGAAATCCTTTTCCAGGGTTAAAATTGATTAGAAAAGATTCAAAATAAAAATTTCTACATTAATATCTTCACAATCTTCAAAATTACATCGGGGACCCTCGCCGGTGCTACGGTATTTGTGCACTGCAGCTAAAATCTTCCTGAGTAAGAAAGAGAACAGTGCACACATGGTTACTCCCCGAAGTGCAATGTTGATGGTCCTATCAATCAGTCAATCAATCAATCAATGAATGAATCAATCAATCAATCATTTTTCTAAAAACGTTCATCTAAGGACACAATACAGAGAAACTACCAACATATAACATTAATGATTACATTTATTAATTTTATATGCCAGTCCAGGAATGTCATGTAACACTATTGTCATACATCGGTACACCCAACGAGCACCACTATATTAGGATACACTGGTTTCAAAGCCAAGGGTCGCCCACGCAAACAATGGATCTAAAAATAACAGAGGCGGTAGGTAACACATACACTAGACGCACTCACGGGAACTTGCCCGAACTCTTCACGTAAGCTGAACGCTGAAATGCACAGCAGGAATAACAGATAGTGCAGATATCACAATGTCAAAGAAAAGCAGTCAAGTATACAGATTAGATCTTTTATGAAACGAATCAGAAAAAAAAGAAATATTTTTAAGCGATGTTGCTCTAAAGAAATCTATATGTTTCTGATCTTATCAACCAGAGCAATCTAATGGAACTTGTGAATTTTTTCCCGACTGCTGTCTTCGTTCGTGACGTGCGTTGTCGGTAAATTGTTAATGCCAGTACGGGTTATCAAGTGGCTTATGATATTGTAAGAGTTAAAGAAAGATAAAGTTATAGATCTGTTTTCATACAATACGTTTTCTTGGGAAATACAGTTTAATTCATTTATTTTGCTAGGACAAACGTCTTACTATAAGAATATGATCAACATTACATCAAATATTTTCACTTCTGATTGATTGATTGATTGATAGGACCATCATCGTTGCACTTCGGTGAGTAACCATGTGTGCTACGATCTCTTTCTTACACAGGAAGATCTCAGCTGCAGTGCACAAACTCCGTACCACCGGTGAGAGTCCCAGATGTTATTTTGAAAATGGTGAATATAATTGTGTAGGAATTTTATTTGTAATCTTTTCTAATGAATTTTGCCCGGGCAGCGGCTTTCCAGCCTGCTGATCTCGATTTTGAACTGCCAATGGTTCTTTTACTTGCTCAAATTGAACACGGGAGTACATTTTATCGTCCGTTTCCAATAGGACTAGGAACTCGATCTCACCTACACTGAGATCTGGGATCTCAGGAAAAATATCCAAATGGCTCTATGAGAAACGACCTGTACATTTGGTACGAGATACGAGCGCCTACCCTCTACGCCACAGATACTCCCTTCACTTCTGTGTGTGTCTATATTTTCAAATTAAGTCTGGGTCGACCAGAAAGATATTGAGAAGGTCAGGTAGAAAAAAAAACCCCAACTTTAATTAAAATTTTCAACTTGATATTACAGAACAATTACAATAAAGAAAAGTAAAACGACAATGTAAGTATTCGAAAAATGTTACTTATTAAAAGTTTTCAGCAAATGGAAGAATCTCCTTCTTCTCTTCCACCATTTATTTCTTCATAGAAGTGTCTGGGGGAGGAGGAGAATGTAGTGTTTTGTTCTGCTTGTACTAAGGCACTTTGTAAGCTGTTATTGATATTCGTAAGACTGTCCTTCCTTGATGCCGTGGTTCCATCCTTTGCGTGGTCATTCTCCTGCGTTGTACTCGTTATACTTTTTATTTGTGGCTCTCTGTGGTAGGCGATACAAAGGCATTCTTGTCAGGTGTCTAAACCATTTAATCTGTTGTTCTTTTATGAATTGTTTCACGCCCAGTCTTATTCTGATTTCTTCATTTCTAATTTTGTCACACTTGCAGCTCTTCTAAGAGAGATCATCTCCGTCATTGAGGTGTCTTATAAGAGCTACAGGTGTGACAATAAGAATATAATCAGAATATAACGGAAGAATAACTAACGAAATCCAACATAGATGCAAGAAACCAAATCAAGTAATCGGATAAATGACGAGAATTTTTAAATGCAAACATGTCACCATGAACACACAAAGAGCAATTTGCAACACAATCTTTCCCCCACATTATGCTATCAATGCCAAACCTCGACACTGACATCAAATGACAGAAGAAAACTAGTCACGACAGAGATGAAGAGTTTACGCATAATGTAGGTAGTACCAAGAAGAAACCGGTTTAGAAATGAAGACATCAGGAAAAAGTGGGTACAACATCAGTACTGAACTTCATCAATAAACAAGAAATTAAATGGTTGTGGCCACCATAAATAGCAATGTTGCTCCGATACAATGGATACAAAACAAAAGGCTGGCCAAGCAAAAGGTGGATCTCAGAGAATTCAAAGGCGACGAAAAACCCTATTTTTGAATCGTACACATAATCTTGCACTAGAAATCTCTTCTTATCCTGACACTGTGAGGCAGAACAGAATTAGCGACAAGAAGAAAAAAGAAAAAGAATATTTTCTGTCATTTTGTGATGCAGTGTGCAAAATAAAAAAGTATCTGGAAGACGAACTAGTGCAATTAGAAACGTATACACTGTTGGAAATCAATGCATTCAGATAATTTTATTGGATTAAACCTCTCAGTTTTCAACAGCACTTTTCTTAAAGTACACCTTAGCTATGACAGAACATGATAGTGTAACCTTGACCAAATCTTAACCCACCAGGTCACATTGTAAACAATTCATATCTGTCTGAGTAATCAACTGTAATATTAGACTTTCAGATAACGCAGATTGAAGATTAAATCTGGCTTAAAATGTTAAAGCTTAAAAAATTCTGCTCTATGAAATGATGATACAAAAAACCCCCATTTATCAAGCTTAATTTGACTTTCTGATAGATTCCTGTTTTGTGGGGTCGTAAAATAGCTAAGACCTTTATTGGGCTTCTTATCAACGTGTTGGAAAAGACTGACGGTTAGAACACTATATAGATTCATGTAAATGGGAAGAATCTGTATACATTTCACACTTCTTCATTCATGCAGATTCAACAAACACTTATATAAACTAGGAATAAGTCAAACAGCTCTCTGCCAGTGCATATCCTACAAGACTGTCCTCTACTGGGTGAGCTGAGAAACAACATGTGGCCACACTCAGTTGACCTAAAAACTAAGCTTTGGGGAAACCTAACAGACCTAAAGCTGACTCTCCAGTTTGTGGTCCACAGTAAACTAAGCGCACTACCAGAGATCGATGAAGAAGAAATTCCATTTAAACAAATGAAAAGACACTTCATGTAAAATTTCAAACACGGGATTACACACTGTACATCAGCGTTTCTCAAAGTGAGTGGTGTCGCCCCAGTGGGCGCTGAAGCGTTCTGGGGTTGTGGGGAGGAGGGAGCTCATAGTGGGTACAAAAGAATTAGGAGGGTTCAGACGATTAAGGATAGGAGGCGCCTTAACGAAGAAATTAAAATAAATATTTGAAAATAATTTATTTTCGTGATTTTGCGATTAAATAATCATTTAAAATATGAATTCTGCATTCTAATTCAACTAATGCCCGTCTTACACGATCCACTTTTTCATCAATTTTCTATTTCATGCATATAATCATTTTGAAAATTGATCATGTATTACAGAAATATATATCAATTTTCTATGTCAGAGAGAAAATAGAGCATGTATGTATGTGAGAGGGGGGCGTTGGCAAACTGTTATAATGTGGACGGGGGCGTTACGAGGTTTATGTTGTACGAAGTGGGCGGTGGGCCGAAAAAAAGTTTGGGAATCTATGAAGCACAGAAACCACAGGTCTCGTGTGTTAGAACAAAGTTATGACTGAAACGTAAAGCGAGTTAACAAACAAATCAACATTGAATATAAGTTCTTCTAAAATAAAATATTTAAAAAATGTCCTCGATCCAGAAGCACTTGAGCTTTCAGTTCTTCTGCTCGGTGCCATGGACATCGTACCCCTTCGGTTTGGTGCCACGAACACCGTAAATCTGGAGAACCTGTACTTTTCTGCCAGCCCGCGGAATTGAGCAGCACTCACAGGGAGCTTGTCACCCGTCGTCCAACGCTGACACGCTGGGCAGGCAAAATCTTTCTTTAATAACACGAAAGATAGTGATGCTGTGATATGTATGACGTGTACAGTGTTTCGGGGTAAGCGAAGTGCTTAGTTCTTCACATCCAGCACGAGAGGCAAAACTGTTAAGGAGGCAAGTGGTGCTTATGCAGTAACAATAAATAGCCTTACCAGTGGCGGCTCGTCATTAAGGGCCAGTGGGGCCGGGCCCCACCAAAAATAAGGTGTAACGTGTATTTATTATTTTATACATTAAATATATCCTAACCGAAACCATGATTTTTGTCTGGCCCCACCAACAAAAATGATCACGAGCCGCCACTGTTGCAATGTATACTTAATTCGTTAGTATACCGGCTTTGCGTCAGTAAACACTATATGACGAAACATGACGAAAGGGTTAATACGACACAAACGATCTATACAGCTGTTATTTTTGTAATGGATCATGCGGGCGTGAGGGGCAATGAGCGAGCATATCCTATGACTGACACAACACTACTGATTGATGAGGCACGAGTAATGTGCATGTCATACATCATCAATGCCATAAGAGAAGCAGATCGAATCGACGATTTTGTTTACAGTCACCGCCCATATGTTACCGTGGCTCACAAGCGGAGCAAAGAATAGTACCACTGCGAACCTACAAGGCATGTCGTAAGAGGCGACTGAGATAGGATCTAGGAAAGCTACCCTAGTAAATAAAAAGCGTTACAGAAATCGAATGTGCTGACCTACTCGCTCTTAGGCTCAGATCCCATACACATCACAGAGAGTGGTTTAACAAGTGATCGATATGGAGAGTTCGGTTTACAGACACTTATGAATCCGAAACTCTATCTAGAATGAAGATAAGACTGACACCGGTATCAGCCATATATAAACACTTTGCTAGTGGTACACGACATTTGCTAGTAGTACAAGACATTTGCTAGTAGTACAAGACATTTGCTAGTGGTACAAGACATTTGCTAGTGGTACAAGACATTTGCTAGTGGTACAAGACATTTGCTAGTGGTACAAGACATTTGCTAGTGATACAAGACATTTGCTAGTGGTACAAGACATTTGCTAGTGATACAAGACATTTGCTAGTGGTACAAGACATTTGCTAGTGGTACAAGACATTTGCTAGTGGTACAAGATATTTGCTAGTGGTACAAGACATTTGCTAGTGGTACAAGATATTTGCTAGTGGTACAAGACATTTGCTAGTGGTACAAGACATTTGCTAGTGGTACAAGACATTTGCTAATGGTACAAGACATTTGCTAGTGGTACAAGACATTTGCTAGTGATACAAGACATTTGCTAGTGATACAAGACATTTGCTAGTGTACAAGAATTTGCTAGTGGTACAAGACATTTGATTATTTCCCACAGAACTGGAGTGATCAGTAACCTTACGCTGATGACCTTGTTGAGCATCAGATCTGCGCCACATCGACCGGTCCGTTCGGTATTGATGATTCACTATGAGACTGACGCGCTACCTACTGCGCTACCGAGGTACATGCATGATGATGACCCTAACTAATAACTTTCTTTAATAAATTTCTCGTTTTGTGTTCAGGTTTAATAAAAGCTAAACATTGAAAGATAAAGGAAAATCGTGCTAAAAGTCTCATTATATGCAGTTTGGTTGGAATATACAGGGTGTTTAAGATAAAAGCAGACCGTCAAGTGAGACAACCGGGCATATGTTTATGAAAATGAGAGGGTTCAATTATGACGTAGTATAGGTCAAACAAGCGAGTCGTTATTTGATGGTGTGTAATTATAGTGCGGGAAGGGGCGATGAACAAATGTGGAGAAAGGACGATCTAGTCAGAACATGGATAGTAAATAGACACAACGAAACGAATATCTGGCAACTTTTGATTTGTCAATGGGGCTGCTTTTATCTTGACACCCTGTAGAAATTTGTTTTCTGTTGGTACAATTTTATATATTCAAAAATCATATTTGACGGCATGAAAATTTATTGCATATGAAAACTTATATTTTAAACGAAACGTTTTGAATGAGAACTAAACTAAGCAATCTGACTGGTATAGCTGGGCAGATGACGCTCTTCAGCCCGGGAGGGCAGGTCGTCTACGGGTAACTGCCCTGAAGGGCTGGGGACAACAAAAGGCGAGCGGAGAGCGAACCGTACACAAACGCTGGTTGAAATCGAACACACCACCGAAGGATAAGCACTTGAGCTCCAATTGGTATTGAAGGCTGTGCACGTACATCACGTTCTGATGTTTGGCTGTTTATATATCACAATAGAATGTTAAAAACGGCTTAAGAACGAGAGAGAGAGAGAGAGAGAGAGAAAGAGAATTAGTGCTCCAAAATTACGAGTATTTTTTGCATTTTCAAGTTTGTTTTCTAGTAAAATAATAATATTTGTCAACAAAATCTTTGTTATTTGCTCATTTTTTAAAGGCTATTTCACTCCGTCTGCTTCACTACGTGAGCGTCTGTAGCTCAAACGGTTGTGAGCTCGATCACGAACCCAAGCGTACCTAGTTCAAACCCAACGGTGGGCAACTTTGGAAGCAAATTCGTTTCCGTTGGATTTTTACAAAAGGTAAAAATACATCTCACCGTTCAGAAAGGAATGGCAAACTACTGAATGTATAAGTGGTGCCTAGAAAATCAACGACTCGTTTACTGAGTTGATGGCTACGTCCTTTATGATATGCCACGAAAACATTTTTTCATTTCACTCCATAATTCATTTTATCTCCAGAAGAATTGACTTTGCAAAGTAAATTAAATTAACAAATATACTGATTTTGTATCATCTTAATAAATACTGTGAGCCAGTATACCGGATCAGCAGCGTGAAGGGTTAATATTAGATATAATTCAATACACATGTAAATATAAGGATAAAATAGCATCCAAAATAGCAATTACTTTTCCACTTGAGCGATTCAATCAATCTTCATGCAAGATGGTTTTTCTTTGTATTACGAGATGTGAGGCGCAGCACTTTCGCACCAACACACAATGCGTCAAATATTAAACGTAAATACAGAATGCCAATGAAGTTAAAAGATAGTATTAAAATAACAAAACAAGCAAACTAAAAATTGTGTTTAATGAACTAGTGTTCATAAAGAAGTTACCATCCTTGGATGTGTGAAATAAATATCCATTTTCCTCTTTTAATTTCTCAATTTTTTTGTCTTTTTGTCTATTCCAATTTACGTTTTATACTGGTTCATCTTGACACGTGTATCTATCTTGTTATTATGTAAGACTGCAGTAATACTATGTAGCAATGACATCGATATAAGGGAAGACTGCAGTCAAACTATGTAGCAATGCAACGATATAAGGGAAGACTGCAGTAAAACTATGTAGCAATGTCATCGATATAAGGGAAGACTGCAGTAAAACTATATAGCAATGTCATCGATATAAGGGAAGACTGCAGTAAAACTATGTAGCAATGTCATCGATATAAGGGAAGACTGCAGTAAAACTATGTAGCAATGTCATGATATAAGGAAGACTGCAGTAAAACTATGTAGCAATGTCGATATAAGGAAGACTGCAGTAAAACTATGTAGCAATGTCGATATAAGGAAGACTGCAGTAAAACTATGTAGCAATGTCGATATAAGGAAGACTGCAGTAAAACTATGTAGCAATGTCATCGATATAAGGGAAGACTGCAGTAAAACTATGTAGTAATGTCTCGATATAAGGAAGACTGCAGTAAAACTATGTAGCAAATGATGGAAGACTCGTAAAACAAAGTACTGTAGATTACAGAAATCAAAAACAACAATGTCATTATCAAATTTAGACCAAGAAATATTAGCAAGATACAATATAAGGAAGACTCACTAAAACATATAGCAATGACACGAATAAGAAACGCAGAAAACATACAATCATCATATAAGAAACTGCACAGAAAACATTAGCAAGTCATAAAGAAGACTGCATAAAACATACAATGCACAGATATAAGAAGACTGCAGCAAAACAGCTACAATGCAAACTGATATAACAAGACACATCACTATGACAAGTCATCATATAGAAGACTGCAGAAAACATAACAATACATCGATATAAGAAGACAGCAGTAAAACATGTACAATCACATATAAGAAGCTGCATAAACACAGCACATAACAGAAGACCAGTAAAACTAACAACATCATAACAGAAGACTACAGAAACTATAGCAAGTCGATACACAGAAGACTGCAGTAAAACATAAGCAATGTCATCATATACAACACTGCATACACATAAGCAATGTCACATATACAGAAGACTGCAGTAAAACATAGCAATGTCATAAACGAAGACTGCATAAACACATAGCAATCATCAAACAAAGTACATAAAACCACACAATCATCGACATAGTAAGACTGCACAAAACTAGTACAATATCGCATATAACGAAACCAGCAAACACATATAGCACATGCAATCATATAAGAAGACACAGTAAAACTATTACAAGTCATATAAGAAGACTGCAGTAAACACTATACACAATGTCACATAAAGAAGACCAGTAAAACAACACAGTCATATAAGAAGACTCAGTAAACACAATAGCAATGTCACGATAAACAGCTCATAAACATCAATGTCGAACAGAAGACGCATAAACACAACAATGTCATAACAGAAGCACTGCAGACACAACTATGTAGCAATGTCATATAAGAAGACTGCAGTAACAACGTACAATTTATCGATACACGAAGACTGCAGAAACACTATAACAATGTCACAATACGAAGACTCACAAACATGTAGCAATAACATCACAAATAACACTACAAACACATACAATGTCACATACAGCAACGCAAAACTATTAGCAACATATAAAAGACTGCAGTAAAACACAGCAATGACATCGATATAAAGCTCAGTAAACATAAGCAACAGACACAGAATAACAAAAGACTGCATAAAACATGTACAAATGCTAAACAGACTGCACAAACATACAATTCATGATATACAAAACTGCAGTAAAACTAACACATCATATATAAGACACAGCAACACACTGTAAGTCACATAAAGAAACTGAAAACTATGTACAGCATAAAGCAAACCATAAACAATCAATTCGAATAACAAGATGCATAAACATAGCAATGTCATATAAGAAGACCAGTAAACAGTACAAGTCATCGATACAAGACGCAGCACACAACACTATATACAATGCATCACTATAAGAAGACTGCAGTAAAACATGTACAATGTCACGATATAAGAAACTGTAGTAAAACCATGTAGCAATCAATAGACAGACGCATAAACAGACAATGCATAAACCAAGACTACAGAAAACTATGTAGCAGACACGAATAACAAAACTGCTAAAACAAAGCAATGACATCGTATAAAAAAGACGCAGTAAAACTATGTAGCAATGTCATTGATATAAGGCAAACGCAGCAAACATGTACACAATGTCATTGATATAAAAACGCAGTAAACACAGTACAAACAAATACAGAAGACACAGTAAACACATTAGCAATGATAACACTCAAACACAAAGTACTTAGTTTACACAAAATACAAAACACAACAAAACACACAAACTTACACACAACAGCATTTATCACAGCAAAGATACAAAGACAGTGAAGAACTCACCAACACACAGACATAACACACACAACACACAACACACAACACACAGTACATAACACACAACACACAGCACATAACACACAACACACACACACACACACACACAGCACACAACACACAGCACATAACACACAACACACAGCACACAACACACACACATACACACAAACACACAGACACACAACACAACAACACATAACACACAACACACAGACACACAACACACAAGCACACAACACACAACACACACACACAACACACATCACATAACACACAACACACAACACACAACACACAGCACACAACACACAGTACATAACACACAACACACAGCACAACACACACCACATAACACACAACACACATCACACAACACACAGCACAAACACACAACACACAGCACACAACACACAGCACATACACACAACACACAGCACACAACACACAGCACAAAACACACAACACACAGCACACACACACAGTACATACACACACACACAGCACATAACACACAACAACACACACACAGCACACAACACACATACACATAACACACAACACGCACACACAACACACAACATAACAAACAACAAACACACACACAGCAAAACACACAACACACAACACCACACAATCAGACACACAGTACAACACACAACACACAGACATAACACAACACAACAACAAAACAACAAACACACACAAACACACAATACAACACATAACACACAACACAAACACAAAAACGCACACAAACACAGTCATAACACAACACAAGCAAGCATAAACATACCTACACAACAACACTATACATAACATACAATACATGACACACAAGTAATAACACACAACACACAGAACAACACAACACACAACATATAGAGTCAAGTAATAAGTTCATAACAGCCCTAAAATGAAAATCTGTGACTAAAAACGAACAACGAAATAATGCAAAAAATTAGAAGTGGAAAATAGAAGATAAACAATACAAATCAAAAATATATATATAACTTATATACAATTAACATACACACTATATGAATATAGAGCAAGAGAAAGAAAGTATTAAGAAGCATAGGAATGTAGAGTGTTGAGTCCATAAGGTCGCAAGGTACCATATCAAGATATAAAACGATTCTCTTGGACAAATCGACTTCGATCATCAGTGAAACATGATCGGATGGCTGTGACCTGGATATTGAGAACTCCCAAAATGGTTAATTTTTATTACACTGAGTGACTACAAGGGTTACAGAGCAATTGCGTATATCTCAGTGTGCAGTCAAAACCACTTATGCTGAATTTCGTTACATACACGAACTATTTGCTTAAACCGACCATTTGATTTCATACTGTATCTTTCGATCTTTACTGTCCGCTATGGTACGCAAGCTTGTCCGCTCTCTCACTGCCGCAAACACCCGCATGTCAGGACAGTAGATACACAAAAGCCTCTGGAGGTTATAAACTTCTATAGACGATATCCACTCATACCGAAACCTGTCCTTTTGGTTCTTGTGACGCATCGACTGAAAGTCAAATACAAGAACGGCCCCAGTAAATGAAATCCCAGAGAGCCAATGGAGGGCAGCAATAACGGCATAAACCTCCATCCTTATACTAGAAGTAGTTGTCCTGTACGCCCCACCTCGTTCTGCAACAACCTTACCATGCGCATTAGCCAAGAAAACCCAGTCTGACTTGTTACCAGAGGCGGCGCGTCATTAAGGGCCAGTGGGGCCAGGACCCACCAAAAATAATGTGTAACGTGTATTTATTATTTTATAAATTAAAAAATAACAACACAAATCCATGATAATTCCAAAAATATTTGTCTGGTCCCACCAGCAAAAATGGTGCGAGCCGCCACTGCTTCTTACAACGATGCATCGATCCATCGGTATATACAACAATATCAATTTTTGAATAGAAAGCAATGTGAAAATATCTCACAAATTAATAGACAAAAAAGAAAAACTAATAAACACGAAAATAGGACAGAAAGACATCCATTTGGAACTCCTCTGAGAAAACTTCAATAAAACTGCTTTCTAATTAAAATTAATGAGAAACTAAGGATTGGTAACACAATTCATTAATAAAGTCTTTGATTTCTATTTTCAGTCACATTTTATTGTTCCTACGTCATACTTGTAACGAAATTGTCAGGTTCCTAGACTCTCAGTGCTTCTGAACTTCATTAACAAGTTATATAGTTGAAAAAAATGGGACAAGTAAACGATAGAATACTAAACATGAATTGGAGAAGAAATAGGTATCTCTGAAGGCAAAGACCAGCCTGCATGGAGGTGGAAACTAGTCAAATGCTAAAGCAGGCTTTCACATAAACATCAATCAGAAGCACCATACCAGGCGTCATGGCTAACGCCTGAATTCTTCTTCTTCTTCTTCTTCACCGATCTCTGGTCATGCGCTTAATTTACTGTGGACCACAAACTGGGTGGTCAGCTTCAGGTCTTTCAGGTTTCCCCAAAGCTTAGTTTTCAGGTCGACTGGTGTGGCCACATGTTGCTTCTCAGCTCACACAGGAGAGGACAGTCTTGCAGGATATGCTCTGGCGTCTCTTCCTCCTGCTGACACTGGCAGAGAGCTGTTTGACTTATTCCTAGTCTATATAAGTGTTTGTTGAGTCTGCAGTGTCCGGTACGTAGTCGAAATATAATGATCTGGTCTGTTCTGCTTAGGTCTTTGGGGGAGTCTTTTCCATAATCATATCCAGTCTTTGTATCCAATGGCCATGCCCGAATTTACATAGAGTGAACGCAGAAGAAGAAGAAATATGAAGTCATAATGTCACTGTAATGCAGAGAAAGTTGCTGATTGGAAAAATCTTCTTCTTCTGCTTCGAACGCTTCATATCGACCACTTGTTAACCAATCTTTGTCATTTGTATAGTATCCGAGCCTAAGCGCGTTTGCAAGTTGTGCCAGTTATGCGCCTACAAGTAGGCCAGCACATCCGATTTCTGCGATGCTTTTATTTACTAAGGTAGCTTCCTTAGGCCCCTACCTCGCCCGTCTGCCCAGCGTGTTCGTAGCGCGTTGGACTACGGGTGACTATCCTCTGTGTGTGCGGGTTCAATTCCGCGGGATGGCAGAAAAACCACAGATTCCCCAGATTTAGGTGTTCGTGGCACCGAACCGAAGGGTTACGATGTCCATGGCACCGAGCCAAAGAGCTGAAAAGCTCAAGTGCTTCTGGATCGGAAAAAGGTTTTCCCTACCTCAGTCAGTCTCTAACGACATACCTTTGGTAGGCTCCAGTGTTACTCGTTATTTTCTCCCCGCCGAGTCCGGTAACATACAAGCGGATTTGACGAGTAATGCACGAGTTAAACCACTATCTCCAGTTTAACATAACACTGACATATTCACTGTGACGAGTAATGCACGAGTTAAACGACTATCTCCAGTTTAAAATAATACTGACATATTCACTTTGAAGTAGTGCACATTTGATTTTGATGTTTTACATTTACGTGACAAATAATCACCAATAAACGAGCAAATAGATAAGTGTACTTTCCTCTGAACTATTGTTAAACCGACTTGTATAGCTTAGTCTGGATCTATTTGGATTAAGTGGGTTCATCTGTATTTCGATTGTGAGCAAATGAAACGATCTTTAACATTACTTGACGTAATTTGAATACACATAACTTTGCAAGTGTAATCTCCTTCTTCTTCTTTGCGTTCGTTCTTTACGACCAAAATTTTAATCACTCTTTGTGATATGTTTGATCTTTGCCAAGAACGTGTATACGTTACACATTGGTTTGGTAGGCCCCTAAACGTATGGACTTCTACACATTTAGGACATGTACATCCGATTTCAGCCTAACCTCTTTAGTTGCCTCTTACGACATGCGTGGCAGATAACAGTGGTTCTATTCTTTACACCCCAGATTTGGGCCCCGTAACCACTCGGGCAGCAAGTATAATAATAATAATAATAATAACGCCTATAACCCGTTAGGGCAAATGTAATGACATTCGCCGAGAGAAAGCACTATCAAATCTCCATCGATAATCGCCTACTAAATCAAGTAAAGACTTCACATACCTGGTGAGCATTTTTTCAGCAAATGGAAGAATAACTAATGAAATTCAACACAGATGCAACAAAGCAAATCAAATGATAGGGCAAATGACGCCAATTTTAAGATGCAAACACGTCACCATGAACACAAAAAGAGCAATGTTCAACACATTATTTCTCCCCACATTATGTTACCAGTGCCAAACCTGGACGCTGACAACAAACGATAGAAGAAAACTAGTCACAACAGAGATGAAGTGTCTACGCAGAACGCTGGGTGTAATAAGAAGAGACCGGTTGAGAAATGAAGACATCAGGAAAAAGTGGGTACAACATCAGTACTAGACTTCATCAAGAAACAACAAATTAAATGGTTCGGCCACGTAAGCAGATTACCACCAGACAGTGCACCCCAAAGAGCAATGCTGCTCCGATACAATGGGTACAAAGCAAAAGGCCGGCCTCGCAAAAGATGGACCTCAGAGATAACAGAGGCGACGAAAGAGACTATCTACGAAGCGCATACTAGGGCCCGTTTTAGAAATCTCTTCCTGACCTGACGCTGTGAGGCATACAGGATTCGAGAAAGAAGAAGACGACCCGTTAGGGATGTCACTGTGGGGACATCAGCATAAACAGCACGCCATGAGTCTGTCACTGTGGGGACATCAGCATAAACAGCACGCCATGAGTCTGTCACTGTGGGGACATCAGCATAAACAGCACGCCATGAGTCTGTCACTGTGGGGACATCAGCATAAACAGCACGCCATGAGTCTCTGTCTTCAACTCCTCGAGCGAGTGTGGAGAAACTCTGTCCTGACCCAGTTCTTGATGTTGTCAAACCCGTATTTTCTCTGCCCTACCTTTCCTTCTTTCACCCTCAACTGTTGCAAGTGTACTGTACAACGTATGTACTTTAGTAAACTTGATTACACATAGTTCTAGAAGTGTACTGTACTACTCCACCGTCTTAAAGATTATTTTACTACTTCAAAGTTCAAGAGTTCTGCGCCAGTGCTTTTCTTAATTTAATTGCATATCCATTTACAGGACTATGCGAATCAACACCAGCTTTTTAACACTGTTTGTGATTTTCTAGGCATTATTATGTTCAGTAGTTTGCCATTGCTTTCTGAACGGTGGTGCCATCGTTCTTTTGTAAAAATCCACACGAAACAACTTGCAACCAAGCTGTCCTCAGCGGGATTAGAACTCAGAACGTCGGGGTCAATAGTCTTAGTCACTATCCCCTAAGCCACATACGCCACCAGTGCTTTGCTTACAGACCCGAATAATCCAGCTCTCCGCAAGATCATCGGAATGCACCATCACACTTGATTACACTGTAATGTATAACACGCACTTGATTACACTAGCACAAACACACACACTTAGTACACAGCACACTACACACTTTAGTACACCAGCACTCACACACACACTTTAGTACACCAGCACTCAACATACACACTTTAGTACACCAGCACATGCACGCACTGCATACTTGTACACAGCACTATGACACTTTACATACTTTAATAAACCAACACTCATTATACAGGCACACTTTAGTACACTAGCACTCTATATGAGTACACTTTCACACATTAGCACCACCCTTGTGGTGCGGGCTCCTAAGGAAGCAAAGAATGGTACCTCTGCGACCAACAAGGCATGCCTTAAGAATCAACTGATGTAGGATCTAGGAAAAGATACCCAAGAAAATAAAAAGCATCGAAAGAAATATGATGTGCTATTTTTAGAATACTTTTAGGCGCATAACTGGCAAAAATATACAATCACTCTTAGGTTCAGCTCACATACAAATCCCACAGAGTGGTCGATGTGGAGCGTTCGAAGAAGAAGTAGCAGAAGCAGAAATACATTAGCACTGTACACCAGCACTCTGTTTTATTTTTGTGCCAGGGCATGCAGGTGTAAGGGGAATGAACGTGCGGATAGGCTTGCAGGTATGGCTGCTGTTCAAAGCGGACGAGCAATGGACCAGGCTGATATTATAAATTCCTTAAGGGAGAGAGGGCGTGTACATGATTAACGTAATGGCAAAATAACCAATCAAAATCTTATGGTTAGTTCACAAGAACCAGCTCACAAGAAGAATTGTCGAAGAAGTGTCGTTAGTGCCTCGTGAGACAACTGAGGAGAATCGACATTAGGCACTGTCGACCAGGATTATCAGACGTAAAATAACCACACTCAGTACACTGATGCACATGATCTATAAAACCAGTTTGATCAACGTATCTCTCTACAAAGCGAACTTGACTAATCATAAAGTATTACATTTCAACACATGTGTACATAATACACTACAAGTCAGGGTAAGCTGTGTAACACCTCTATGATCTAATAATTGATCTTAGTCTATCAAGAGTTGTAAAATGTAAACAGTGGTGTAAACAGGTGGTGTAAACAGTGTAAGTGTAAACAGTGGGGTAAACAGTGGTGTAAACAGTGGGAAGGTAAACAGTGGTAAATAAACAGTGGTGTAAACAGTGGTAAGAGGTAAAGCAGTGGGAGTAAACAGTGGTGTAAACAGTGTGAGGTAAACTGAGTGGGGTAAACAGTGGGGTAAACGAGTGAATTACATGTAAAATCATCTTCGAAAGTTATCTTCGGTTCTGCTCCCCCGTGGAAGTCCAACGGGATATTTTTCAAAGACCCTGTTCTTCTTCTTCTTCATTGCGTTCGTTCTTTACCACCAATTTTAATCACTCTTTGTGATATGTTTGATCTATGCCAAGAACATGTATACGTTGCACATTGGTTTGGTAGGCCCTAAACGCATAGACTTCTACACGTTTAGAACACATGCATCCGATTTCAACCGATCCTCCTTAGTCGCCTCTACGACATGCGTGGCAGGTAACAGTGGTTCTATTCTTTACACCTCAAATTTGGGCCCCGGTAACCACTCGGGCGAACCACTGATCTCAGTGTAGGTGAGATCGAGTTCCTAGTCCAATCGGAGACGAACGATAAAACGTACGTCCTGTGTTCAGTTGAGCATGGAAAAGAACACGTGACATTGATTATTGAGAAGAGCAGGCTGGAAAGCCGTTGTGCAGGCAAAATTCATTAGTAAAGATTAACAATTAAATTCCTACAAATGATCTTTACCATCTTCAAAATTACATCAGGGACACTCGCTGGTGCGACGAAATTAATGCACTTCAGCTGAGATCTTCTTGTGAAAGAAAGACATCGGAGCACACATGGTTACTCACTGACGTGCAATGATCTTTCTATTAATCAAACAATACACACAAGAATTTGACATAGAAGGGGTTGTGGGTTTAGCCCCACACTGGACCTTCCACACGTGAAGAAATAACAGACCGTCCTACCTCCTACATCATCATACAGAGTGTTATTCCATCAAGGTTGGCTGCATGAAATCTCAGATCCTCTGTCTTTCGCCTTGGTGCTGCACACTGCCAGACTGTAATCTGTCCATTTCTTAAAGTTTCCCTCCCACTTATCTCTCGGTCTTCCTCTGCTCTTCCCCCTAAACTTTCCCCTCTAGTAAATGTTTTATCTTCGTGTCATGTCTTTTTATGTGCCCAAAATACTTTACTTGTCTGAATTTTATGTCTCTTAATAATTGTTTCTTCATGCCTAGTTTTCCTAAAACTTGTTTATTTGTCTGTTTTCCTGTCCATGAAACTCTACCTATTCTTCTATATATCCACATCTCAAATGCATCAATTCTGTCTTCTAACTGCTTGTTCATTGTCCATGTTTCCGAGCCATACATTAATATAGGATATATATAGCATTTGATCATTCTCATTTTTAGCCTGTTTGTGATTTGTTTGGATGTCAGTAACTTTCTCATACTATTGAAATTATCTTTGGCCATTCCTATTCTCTTTTAATTTCTGTTATACATCTGCCATCATCTGTTATCATCTGACCAAGATATAAAAAACTTTTTACTTGATGTAGTATTTCTCCGTGTATTTTTATATTCATTTTAGGTTTTTCCATTTCCTTGTTTATTACCATAGTTTTTGTTTTCTGTATGTTAATGTCTAATCCATATTCCTTGCTAGTTCTGTCCAATTGGTCCACCTCCTACATACGTGGGTCTAAAAATGTGAAGATGAAAGAGAATTTATTCCATAAGGTCTAAAAATGTGAAAATGAAAAAGAATTTATTCCATAAGGTCTCAAAATGTGAAGATGAAAGAGAATTTATTCCATAAGGTCTAAAAATGTGAAGATGAAAGAGAATTTATTCCATAAGGTCTAAAAATGTGAAAATGAAAGAGAATTTATTCCATAAGGTCTAAACATGTGAAAATGAAAGAGAATTTATCCCATAAGGTCTAAAAATGTGAAGATGAAAGAGAATTTATTCCATAAGGTCTAAAAATGTGAAAATGAAAAAGAATTTATTCCATAAGGTCTAAAAAGGCCACGTGACATTTGTTTTAAAATACCATTCTCCTTCTTCTTCTTCAATCTCTTCATATTGACCACTTGTTAAAAAACCACACCTTGTGATTTGTATGTGATCTGAACCTAAAAGCGATTGCACGCTGCGCAATTATGCGTCACAAGTATGTCAGCACATCAGATTTCCGGGATGCTTTTTATTTACTAGTGTTTCTTCTCTAAGCCCTAACTTTATCTCCTTTTACGCAATGTCTTATAGGTGACAGTGGTACTATTTGACTCCCTCGAGAATCCGGAAACACATGGATGAAAAGTACTATTAAACTGAACTTCAATTTTATCCAAATAAACGTTTCCAATTCTATGTAGATTGATTGGGCGCTGCAGTAACAAATCCAGAAAATGTGAACATTTTTGTAACCATTTCTAAATTACAGATCTAAGTTTATGAATACAGAAAGGAATATCTTTTGAGATATTAACTCATGCAGAATCCGTAATATAAGTTACAGTGGCGGCTCGTGATCATTTTTGTTGGTGGGGCCAGAAATGTTTTTCAGGATAAATCATGGTTTTTGGTTGATATATTTTAATTTATAAAATAATGAATACACGTTATACATTATTTATGGTGGGGCCCTGCCCCACTGGCCCTTAATGAGGAGCCGCCACTGATAATTTATATACGGGAAGAGATAGAGTGACTGAGCGTAACTAAGTATATGTCTCAATCATAGCTTTAGTTTGTGAATTTACAGCTCACGTTTCGACGTTTGAATTACAGTGAAACTTACAGAAGTCTGTAATGTTTCTTAACTTGTCATTTCTTGTCCTAACTTAGCATTTTCTGAGGAAATAATCCTGCAGTTATTTTGACGCTGTTTACGAATAATCATAATAATTCGGAATGAGGTTGGAATGTGTTGATATATAAATACTTATACAATTTTTTCATGTTGTTGTTATAAAAAAGTATAAGTAAATAAAATCCTTTTCATATAACGTGGCTTGTCATACAACGAGGTATATAATGTTACTGTAGGATGGTCTTTGTGGCTAAGTGGTTAAGCCATTTGCCTTGTGAATCGAAGGTCGTGGGTTTGAATCCGGACCGCGTCGTTCTGTTCACGAGTGCAGTTTTTTTCTCCATAATATGACATTTTCACATATAATCTTCAGTATTTCAATATATTTAGATATATACTAAAGAAACCTAGACACATATTCCCATCATTCGTGACGTAATTATTAAAATATTTTCAAAATTCACAGCACAGCGACTTTAGAAACACCCTGTATAAACACTTTATAAACGCTACGTGCGTTTCTGTCTTCTTCCTCTCTCTCTCTCTCGCTCTCTCTTGGTTTTCTCTCAGTGCGTGTATGTGCGTACTTACTTGCACATTATTCATTTAAAAAAAAAAAAAAAAAAAAACAGATGGTAACTGTTTTAGATTAGGTAAACTTCGGTAAAATTCACTGAATCAGAGATGTGGTTTTACAGAAGAAGGATGAGAATTCTATAGACTGCTAAAATAACTAATGTTGAGGGGTTGAATGAGATCAAGACACAGAGTAAGCTTATAATCAATATAAGAAAGAGGCAGCCAGCATTTTTCGGTCATGTGATGAGGAGGGGAGGTTTAGAACATATTGTGACAACCGGTAAAATCGAGGAGAGACGAGACAGAGGAAGACAGAGAGAGAGAACATTTTGGACATCCTGATTTCATGGCACGGTAGAGCGTCAATATCTGAGTTGATAGCAAACACCAGAGACAGGGATTTGTGGAGATCCATGATCGCATACAAAAGCCGGCATGGCACATGAAGATGATGTATATGTCTCTGTGCGTGTCTCTCTCTCTCTCTCGGTTTTCTATCAGTGCATGTTTCCGCGTATTTACTTGCACATTATCTACTAAAAACCTGACAAAAAACAAGTGAAACACGTACAAACAAAGTACTATAGTTTTACAAAATACATAAACAGTGACGATAAACAGCAACGTTTCGACCAACAAGGCCTATTTCTTCCCCCTATTTCGATATTCGTCGCCATATTGCTGCAACTAGTCGTTGTGACGTAGTAGGTAAGATTTAATAGTTATATTTGTTGTGTATGTGCATTTCCCGTTTATTCGTTTTTATTCCAGATTTTCCTTAGATACGTTGGTATTTGGTCGTCCATTTGTGTTTCATTTTAATTTGTCACTCCTGTTTGTTCGTTTGCTTGATAAAGGCCTTGTTGGTCGAAACGTTGCTGTTTATCGTCACTGTTTATGTATTTTGTAAAACTATAGTACTTTGTTTGTACGTGTTTCACTATTTATCAAGTTTTACTGCAGTCTTCCCCTATTTTGACAAAAACAAGGATCGTAAACTGTTTTAGTTTATGTAAACTTTGTTAGGTTTCATCTCAACTTCTGAAATATTATCGAACTAACAAACAAGTTACACCAGCTTTTTACCACAATTAAAATCCATTAGAGAATACGCTAGACAAAAA
The DNA here is from genome assembly GCA_020796225.1 of Arion vulgaris. Taxonomy (NCBI): domain Eukaryota; kingdom Metazoa; phylum Mollusca; class Gastropoda; order Stylommatophora; family Arionidae; genus Arion; species Arion vulgaris. The sequence continues at coordinate 73,519,217 of CM036758.1, forward strand.
AATCCATAGGCGTACTAATTTTGTTAGCATTTAAAGAACTTGGTGGTTTTAGTTTTGGTGTGTATAGGTTTATTTTGAACGCTTGCAACTGCTGCCTAATATCGATAGAATCTACCTTCGTGTGGTTGTTTATTTTACAAGTTTTTGTGTGTGTAGTTTCTAAATGATGAGATATGACTAAACGGTTTACATTTAAAGGGCGTTATATAGTGTGCGTTTAGTTGTTGCGTGTAGTTTTAAAAGAATACTTTCTAGTTATCAACTATGTATAGTATTTTATATTATGTTTAGTAAGCGTCTGTAGCTCAAGCGGTAGTAAGCTCGATCATGAACCCAAGCGTACCGTATTCAAATCCCACGGTGTTCAAGTTTGGAAGCAAATTCGTTTCCGTGGGATTTTTACGAAAAGTAAAAATTATCTCACCGTTCAGAAAGCAATGGCAGACTACTTAACGTATCAATGGTGCCTAGAAAATCACCGACTCGTTTACTGTGGTTAAGGGCTACGTCCTTTAGGATATGCCACGATTTTCATTTCCTAGTATTATATAATATATTGTTTTGTTTTATTCATAAAAAATGTGATTTATTTATGATTACACGTGTACTGTATTTATCAAAACTGTATTGGATTTTATGATTTCTAGTTTGTTTTGTTAATAAAAAATTTATTGGATTGTTGTTTAATTCTTCAAGATTATATTGAATTTTCTAACATGAAGATAAATGTGACCATATACTAGAATTTGACGCATCGTTATAAATTGAAGAACAAGGAATCCGTTTTCTTACTATGAAGCAGTGGCGGCTCGTGATCATTTTGTTGGTGGAGCCAGCCAGAAATTTTCTGAAAAATCATGGGTTTGGTTAGGTTATATTTTATTGTGTAAAATAATAAATACACATTACACCTTATTTTTGTGGGACCCCACTGGCATTTAATGACGAGCCGCCACTGCTATGAAGTATGTTTGAAAATACAGTTATAAGTCTGTATTTTTCGTCTTTGACCATCAATTCACGATTTCTTCTTATAAGTTATATGAGAACTATCATCATAGCACTCCGGACATGTTCATATGTGCTTCGATCTGCACTTTAACAAATCCAGCAAAATTCCAGCAGCGTACAGCAGCCCAGCACGCTAGTTCGATGTTAAATAATCAATCTCTTTGCATATTTGATTTGTCTTTCTCTTCAGGATGTACCAGTATCGACACTCATCTCCTTAATATGTTCAGCAACCGAACTCACAACTCTGAAATTCTGCTCGGAAAGACTCTTTCAATGCGTTTAAGAATGTCATTTCTGTCCACTACATATCCCTCTGATAATGTAGCTATACCATTCAATCTAGCAGCTCGTTTATTATTCCTGACCCTGCGTGGCCAAGACTTAAAGTGAAGTTTGTTTCTCTGGTCTCTGTTTGTACCAGTACAATCACAAGTAAACTCACAAGTAAAGTATACATTTTTATCTTTCTTTTTATCCAGCAAGTTTGCATATTATTTGAGTTTTTTCTCGTTTTCCTACAAGTGAAGTTTACAATTTTAGTTCATACGTTGTTATTTCTTTATAAAGAAAATAAAACTGGCGTTACTGTCTGTAGTACCATATTTTAGGGCAGTGTAGGACAGGTGGAACGTGAGCTTGAGGAATTTAATGCCACATGGCTAGTGCAGTCGCCGCCTAGTTGTTCATGTTAGGATTTTTCATTTATGCCCACAACCGAAAATAATCCTTTGCCTTACCGTGAATTGAACAGTTATCTCCCGCATGGGAGCTGTGATCTAATCCATTCGGCCAGATGCTCCTGTAGTTATCCCACAATACTTTTATTTAGTTTGTTTAATCAAACAATTGAAAAAAATACTGTTTGCTTGGTTTTTCCTTGTGATCCTGTCACAATCGACTTTGAAGTTTCGCAATTCCAGAATTAAACAAAAAAGTGTCTTCTTTTTTGCAATTGTTCTTCTTCCACTTCTTCATCGTCTTCTTCTTCTTTTCTTCTTCTTCGAACGCGCCATGTCGACCAATTATTAACCACTCTTTGTGATTTGTATGTGATCCGAGCCTAAGAGGATTGTACGTTGTGTTATGCGCCTAAAAGTATTCCAGCACATCCGATTTCTGCGACGTTTTTTAGTTACTAGATTAGCTTTCCTAGGTCCCTAACTCAGTCGCCTCTTACGACGACATGCCTTGTCGGTAGCAGTGTTACTATTCTTTGCTCCCTATCGAACCCCGACAACACACGGGTGTGTTCCAATTCGTAAAATTATGTTACAATATATGTCAAGTCAACTACTAGTAACAACTTTTATAAGAACAAGAAAATGGAGACACGGATAAACTTTGAGAACAAATGATCATCGAAAAACAAAGCAAGTGTTGGGGGTGGAGTCAATGCGTTCAAGAAAGAAAGAGCGTCCTACGGAAACAATGAAATGAAATTTCCTGAAAACTTCTTCTTCGAATGCTCCACATCGACACTTGTTAACTACTCTTGTGATTTGTATGTGATCTGAGCCTAAGAGCGATTATACGCTGTGCCAGTTATGCGCCTACAAGTAGGCCACAATTCGATTTATGCGATGCTTTTTATTTACTAGAGTAGCTTCTCTAAATCTCTACCTAAGTCGCCTCTTAATCCATCCTTGTATGTCGCAGTGTTGGGCCCGGAAACACGTGGGTAGACCTGGAGAGACGATAAATATTGAACTCCCATTTCCTTAAAGTTTGCCCGGACCCATCTGCCCAGCTTGTTCGTAGCGCGTTGGACTATGGGTGACTATTCCTCTGTGTGTGCGGTTCAATTGCGGATGCAAAGCCAGATTCCCCAGTTTACGGTTTCGTTGCCCGAACGAAGGGTTACGATGTCACGGCACGAGCCGAAGAGCTGAAAGCTCAGGTCGGATCGGAAAGAAGTTCCGTATGTCATGCTTGGAAAATTCCAGGCTGTCAGTTAAACGAACGAGAAATATATAAACAATATAATATTATAGCGTATATTTAAAGTTTGACTCTGATCACTAACTACTAGTCTACTTCTCATGTCAATAAGCTTAGTGTTGAATAGTATTATGCATATAATAAGTGGTAAAATGCTTGACATTTTAAAAGTGTTATTCAACTTGCCCGCATTCTTTGACAAAACCAGAGAACTAAATCTTGAAAAAACATGCTGATTATCAGTGTTATGCATGTAGAACAGTCTCAATATAAATCAAAACGAAGAATTTGTTCGGAAAACTAATTTTTACAAGAAAACGGCTGAAACGAAATTTGTTTTTCAGTCTCACGGCCTACATTTTTGTTAAAATATATGTAAGTGACATTCTTTGGCCTTATTCGATATATACAATGTTAAACTAAAAATTTGATGTATTTGACATTAACATTTTTGTATTTTTCACTTGAAATTGTGTAGTTGTAGATGAACATTTTTCCTCTTTAAATGTTTTTCTTGTTCTTCCTGACGAAAGTTTATGCAAAAAACACCAATTTTTTCTTTGTACTTACTTCTATAATGTCACAACATCAAATATCTTGTTCTGTGCTGTACTTTCCCCTAAAAGTCTTTCGTAATTTCTCTATCTCATAGGTCAGACAGTTCCGCCTCTGCAGTAGTTACATCATGAATCCACCTGTCCCGTGTCACAGTGGATTTTTAATGAGATATCCAGGTTTGTTACTTGTGCTCGGAGTTCGTGCCTCGTGCCACTTCTATAGACATGAACTTGGTCATATTTGGAAACAGTGCAATGAAGTCAACCCGTCAGTCTCTTTAGAATCTTTTCACTGTCTGTTTTTTCACACTTTTGGGCTCTTGAACAAAGTTACAGACTCTGAACTCCTCTAAAGTGTGCACCTAGAGCCTTCTTCTTTCTTCTTTGTCTTTTCGAATGCTCATATCGATCGCTTGTTAAACCACTTTGTGTGATTTATATGTTATCTGAGCCTAAGGGGCGAATGTACATTGCGCCAGTTATACGCCTACAAGTAGGCCAGGACATCCGATTTCTAAGACGCTTTTTATTTACGAAGGTAGCTTGCCTAGTCCTCTACATCATTCGCCTCCTACGACATGGTCGCAGTGGTACTATTCTTTTCTTTTCCTGCAGGCCCGGCACCAAACGGCCCTAAAAAGTTGACTTTCAAGGTGACTATAAGAATCACCGGCACTAGATCCATGCAGCACTTTTAAAATAGAAGTTAAAGTCACGTTAGAGGTTTCATAATAGGTAGTTTCTGTGGCTAAGTGGTTAAGCTTCTTCCTTGGGTTCCGAACGTTGCGAGTTCGAGTTCGGACCACGCGGCTCTTCTCACGAATGCATTTTTTCCAAAGATCCCTAGGATTGTTGCTGCAGCTCCGGAGCTGTTGCTTTGTGCAATACTCTCAGCAGCTGGCGTGCTATCTCCGCGGAAAAGGACCGAGAGATGTGGAATAAAATCCAGAGCAAGTAAATCAATTCCTCGGCCTTAGACTTTTTTGTTTTTAGAAAATCCGGTATATTGAATCCGGTTTGGTCGTAAACTTGAAAACGAAATAGAAAACCATTGGCAGACCATTATACTTCACAATTGAATGAAAGAGACTCATGTGTCTTGCCAGGGCCTACAAGGGAAGCAAAGAATAGTAACACTGCGACCTACAAAGCATATCGTAAGAGGCGACTGAGGTTAAGGCCAAGGGAAGCTACCCAAGAAAATAAAAAGCGTTACAGAAATCGGATTTCTTGCCTGCTTGTAGGCATATAACATTCACAACCTACAATCGCTTTAAGGCTCGGATCACATACAAATTACAAAGAGTGGTTTAACAAGTAGTCGATATGGAGCGTTCGAAAGAAGAAGAAGAACTGGGTTTGATCGATAACGAAATATAAAAACATTGGCAGACCATTATACTTCAAAATTAAATGAAGAATCATACATAATAAGAAAAGAAGCAAATATAATGATATTGTTAACTGCTGGAAGAAACCAGACAGTTTTTTAATTATATATCTCATATTTCTGCTAACACATGATATCTGAGAAAGATTTCATGAACACTACGTGAAAATCGCAATAACAGAAGAGGCAATATATTTTGGTTGACTCATGTCTGGGGCAACGTTAATGTAATCGAGTGGTTAGTTGTTAGGGAGACGGCTTGGTAATGGAAAGGGACTAAGATTGCTTGTCGGTTTAGACAGGTTCAAGTCGACCCAGCTGGATGTATGATTCCCTGAGGTTGTATTTTGTATGGGATTATTGAATTTTATGCTATGGGATAAGTGGCGGCTCGTCATTAAGGGCCAGTGGGGCCGGGTCCCACCAAAAATAATGCGTAACGTGTATTTATTATTTAATAAATTAAAATATACCATAACCAAAACCATGATGTTTCTGAAAATGTGTGTCTGACCCCACCAACAAAAAGGATCATGCGCCGCCACTGATAGGATATTGTAACCCATTCTATGGAAATAGTCTATTTTATGCGACACGAATAATACACTTTAAGTAATAAAATAAATATAGTTTATGTTTAATCATTAATATATTTTTATATCATCATGAGATCAATGTAACGTACGTTGTTAGTAACATGTGTGCTATATGATTGATGTACTAACTGTATATATGATTGATGTACAAAACTGTATATATGATTGATGTACTAACTGTATATATGATTGATGTACTAACTGTATATATGATTGATGTACAAACCTGTATATATGATTGATGTACTAACTGTATATAGGATTGATGTACTAACTGTATATATGATTGATGTACTAACTGTATATATGATTGATGTACTAACTTTATATATGATTGATGTACTAACTGTATATATGATTGATGTACTACCTGTATATATGATTGATGTACTAACTTTATATATGATTGATGTACTAACTGTATATATGATTGATGTACTAACTTTATATATGATTGATGTACTAACTGTATATATGATTGATATACTAATGTATATATGATTGATGTACTAACTGTATATATGATTGATGTACTAACTGTATATATGATTGATGTACTATAGTTCGTATTATGATTGATGTACCACCTGATATAAAATTGATCCACTTGACATACATTTTTGATTTTACTTCTTTATATAATATTGATGTACCTTCCGTATTTTTATTCCCTAAACTGTATAATATGTTATTGATGTTACTAAAATTAAGCATGTTGTTTGTAACTTAACTTTACATATGATTGAATGTACTATAATTTAATATTTGTGTCTCTTATCTTTGATGTACTATAGTTCGTTCCAAAATTCATGATCATCTTTACCCACCGATATAAAATCATCCACTTGACATACATTTTGTTTTTTACTTTCTTTATAGGTAATAACCTTCCAAAAGTATTTTTGCCTACCCAAACCTTCGGTTTTGTAATATTTTTATTCTATGTTGTTACTAAAATAAAAGCGATGTTGATTTGGTATACTTGTTGAAGTTTTACAGTACGATTGTCAAGTTTGTCTATAACTAATCATTTCCGTGTCTTCTTTCTTCTTCTTTCTTTCTTTCTTTCTTCTTTTCTCAAATCTTGTTTGCCTCACAGCGTCAGGTCAAGAAGAGATTTCTAAAAGGGCCCTTGTATGCGGTTCGTAGATAGTGTCTTTCGTCGCCTCTGTTATCTCTGAGGTCCATCTTTTGCGTGGCTGGCTCTTGTTTTGTACCCATTGTATCGGAGCAGCATTGATCTTTGAGGTGCACTGTCTGTTGGTAATCTGCTACGTGGCCGAACCATTTAATTTGTTGTTTCTTGATGAAGTCTAGTACTGATGTTGTACCCACTTTTTCCTGATGTCTTCATTTCTCAACCGGTTTCTTCTTGTTACACCCAGCATTCTGTGTAAACACTTCATCTCTGTCGTGACTAGTTTTTTTCTATCATTTGTTGTCAGTGACCAGGTTTGGCATTGATAGCATAATGTGGGGAGAAAGATTGTGTTGAACATTGCTTTTTTGTGTTCATGGTGACATTTCCGTGTTCCAAGTGCAATTCAGTGCAAACCAAAGTCGGTAATCCCGTGGAATTAATCAGTTCACAATGTATCCTAACGACTGTCATTGGCGTATGTACTCAACATTTACTTCAATTTGTAGAAGTGGAAGGTGTCATTTGTTCACAATGTCACCTTTCTTTTTATATTATGTAATAGGGATACGATTTAGGATACTTATGTATAGTATCTGGCGTCTGTGGCTTAGTGGATAGTGACTCGGTCTATTAACCCCGATGTTCTGAGTTCGAACCACGCTGCGGACAGTTTGCTTGCAAATTGTTTCGTCTGAATTTTTACAAAAGGACGATGGCACCACCCGTTCAGAAAGCAATGAAAAACTACTGAACGTAATAATGCCTAGAAAAATCACAAACAGCGTTGAAAAGCTGGGGTTGATTCGCAAAGTCATGTAAAGGATATGCAATTAACTTTTTAATATGGATACGCCTTTGCAAACATTCGTCACCATTTTGAGTATTAATGTAAATTCGAAACTTTGGTTATCATTTTGTTGTGCTTATGTAAAATTATATAACAAAAACGTTTTTTGCATCAACTAAGCTACCTACCAATTAGTCAAACATGGATTCGTAAGGTCGTGATGTATATAAGACTGCATGCAAATAATTACTTGTATCCATCAGATAGATTTCGTACAAATTAAACCTTAGTGTGATCACGAATTTTGGAACGAACTAAAACTATATATATATATAATCCTCTTGTCCCGTAATACTTTACATAGGGCATGGTAGCAGTTTCTCCAAACCGCTCTGTCCTGGGCAGCAACTCGTTCAGTCCGTTTTATGGAAATATGACCGATATTTCTTACCTCTCTTAGTATGGTTCATTTCAGGATTTCCATATGTCGTCCCTTTGTTCTTGAACTATTTGTTTATCACTTCAATTCCTTCTTTGAGATTCTTTTATAATGTCGTCTCATAGTATGCTCTACATATCTCTATCTTCTCTTTCTTATAACAGTTGTTACTAGTGTTTGAGCAGACATTTCTTCTCAGAGTATACCCAACATATCTCTATCTTCTCTTTCTTATAACAGTTGTTACCAGTGGTTGACCAGACATTTCTTCTCAAGGTATACCCAACATATCTCCATCTTCTTTTTCTTATAACAGTTGTTACTAGTGTTTGACCAGACATTTCTTTTCAGATTATACCCAACATATATCTATCTTCTCTTTCTTATAGCAGTTGTTACTAGTGTTTGACCAGCCATTTCTTCTCAGAGTATGCCCAACATATCTTTATCTTCTCTTTCTTATAACAGTTGTTACTAGTGTTTGACCAGACATTTTCTCAGAGTATACCACATATCTTTATCTTCTCATTCTTATAAAGTTGTTACTAGTGTTTGACCAGACATTTCTTCTCAGAGTATGCTCAACATATCTTATCTTCTCTTCTTATAACAGTTGTTACTAGTGTTTGACCAGACATTTCTCAAATTTCATCACTTCTCCTGAAAAGATGGAACACAGAAATAACAGAAAAAGTGAAAAGCTCCTTGTGCAAAGGATTAGAGCGCTGCTCCCATGCGGGGGACTCTGGTTCAATCCCCGGTAAGGCCAGTGAGTTTATTTTGCTTTCAAGGGTGTAAAGAATAATTCCTAACCTGAACAGTTTATCAGCGACTGCACTAGCCTTGCGACAATTACATTTCACAGGCACATGTCCACCTTGTCCTACACCGCCCACAAATCGGTATTACAGGAAGTAACAACAGTTAAAAAAAAAATGAAACGCACATAGAAGACCGTTCTACAAATCTCTTATAATTCTGACGCTGTGAGACAAAACAGTTTTAGAGACAAGACGGAGAATAAGAAGAATACCATCGCTGACAAAACGTGCTAACTGTAGACCAATCATATCGCTGACAAAACGTGTTATTTGTAGACCAATGATATCGCTGACAAAACGTGTTATTTTTAGACCAATGATATCGCTGACAAAACGTGTTATTTGTAGAAGAATGATATCGATACCAACACGTGTTATCTGTAGGCAACTGATATCGATACCAACACATGTTATATGTAGACCAACGGTATCGATACCAAAATGTGTTATCTGTAGACCAATGATATCGATACCAACACATGTTATCTGTAGACCAATGATATCGATACCAACACGTGTTAACTGTAGACCAATGATATCGATACCAACACGTGTTAACTGTAGATCAATGATATCGATACCAACACGTGTTATCTGTAGACCAATGATTTCGATACCAACACGTGTTATCTATAGACCATTGATATCGATACCAACACATGTTATCTGTAGACCAATGATATCGATACCAACACGTGTTAACTGTAGACCAATGATATCGATACCAACACATGTTATCTGTAGACCATTGATATCGATACCAACACATGTTATCTGTAGATCAATGATATCGATACCAACACGTGTTAACTGTAGACCAATGATATCGATACCTACACGTGTTATCTGTAGACCAATGATATCGATATCAACACGTGTTATCTGTAGACCAATGATATCGATATCAACACACGTTATCTGTAGAACAATGATATCGATACCAACACGTGTTATCTGTAGACCAATGATATCGTTGACAAAACAGTTAAGTTCTGCATCAATCATATTTCTTTTTTCTCACGTCTGCTATGTATCTAATGTCGGTGCAACTACCCAGAAACATGATCCTGCCGTTTCAGGTTTAAAACGAAAATCGGCAATTCTAATTGTCTTATTACTACTGTTTGATTCAAAGATTTAACCCTTTAGCTGCTAAGAACGTATATATACGTTTTCCCATTCACTTCTAAAGACTCATTAACACATCTGTAATTATCTCTCCTCTGTGGGCTAAAGACGTGTTAACACGTTATACATTCTACTGTCACTGCTATAGGCCTACATTCACGTTTGCGACCTAGAAACAAAGATTAGCTATTTTTAGCTCAGCCTTCGGAAAGTATGTAGCAGCGAAAGGGTTAAAGTCTGTGCTTTGAATGTTGTCATTGCCTGTGTGTTGCCAGGGCTCACAAGGGGCGCAAAGAATAGTAGCACTACAAGATACAAATAATGTCGTAAGAGGCGACTAAGGTAGTGGCCTAGGGAAGCTACCCTAGTAAATAAAAAGCCTCGAAGAAATCGGATGTGCTGGCTTACTTTTATTCGCATAACTGGTACAATCACTCTTAGGCTCGGATCACATACAAATTACAAAGAGTGGTTAACAAGTGTTCGATGCGTTCGATGAAGAAGGTTGTCATAGTTTGAAGCACCCATTGAAGTCAGCAAGAAAGGCTGATCAATACCATGTTAGCTAGTGGTTGATCAGCTTGAGGGTGACGGTTTCTGGATTATCTTGAGGCTGACGGTTTCTGCTCAGGGACATTCAAAACTATCTCTAACAGCCGGTGACAAACCGAGGCTGCTTGTCCAGGACATGTGACAAAAACTTATAATTTGTAGACTGCTGTGTCTCGAATTGATTTCAAGGCGAGGTCGAAATGGATCATACCGGACAACCACGTCTAGTATGAGAATGGAGGTTGAGGCGTTACTGCTGCTTTCCATTGGATCTTTGGGACTACGTTTACTTGGGTCGTTTTTATTTTTCACTCTCAGTTGATGCCTGGGAAGATGCAAAATGGCAGATTGCGGTATGAGTGGATGTCGTCTATAGAGGTTTCCAACATCCGGAGACTCACGTGGATCTACTTTGCTGGCCACGTGGGAGTTCTCGGCAAAGAGAGGGCGGACAGGCTTGCATCGAAAGCATTGAATGTTGGGGAGTTTTGCATCGACAAGTGGGATGTTCTTTGGTCTCTTGACGACCTACTGTTGGATGAGGACACTAAAATTGACGTTGAATCAATCCAGCGATTTCAGGAGTTTGGAATTATACGTTGTACAAGTATCTTCTTATAACAGTTGTTACTAGTGGTTAACCAGACATTTCTCTGATTTCATCACTTCTCCTGAATTTATTCCACTTTATGTTCACTATTTTTCGCACACAGCTAATTTTAAATGCATTCAACTTGCTTTCTATATCTTTAGTCATTTTCCAACTCTCACTGCCATATGTTAGGATTGATACAACTATTGCATTGATTGCAGTTATATTTTGTGAGATGTTAGAAGTAATTATTATACGCCCGTAGTGAGAAACAATTGATAGAATAAAGACAACATGCATCGTCTTGTTTTTTTTTCTTCTTCTGTAATCCCTTATTGTGGACACTAGCTGGTGCGGTGTTTTCTGATGTACACTGAACTTGATGTTTTCTGGTGTACACTGAATTTAATGTTTTCTGTTGTACACTGAACTTGGTGTTTTCTGTTGTGCACTGAACTTGGTGTTTTCTGTTGTACACTGAATGTGATGTTTTCTGTTGTACACAGAACTTGGTGTTTTCTGTTGTACACTGAACTTGGTGTTTTTCTGTGTCACTGAATGTGATGTTTTCTGTTGTACACTGAATGTGATGTTTTCTGTTGTACACTGAACTTGATGTTTTCTGTTGTACACTGAATTTGGTGTTTTCTGTGGTACACTGAATTTGGTGTTTTCTGTTGTACACTGAACCTAATGTTTTCTTTTGTACACTGAATTTGGTGTTTTCTGTTGTACACTGAACTTGATGTTTTCTGTTGTATACTGAATTTGATGTTTTCTGTTGTATACTGAATTTGATGTTTTCTGTAGTACACTGAACTTGATGTTTTCTGCTGTATACTGAACTTGATGTTTTCTGTTGTACACTGAACTTGATGTTTTCTGTTGTATACTGAATGATGTTTTCTGGTTGTCACTGAACTTGATGTTTCCTGCTGTACACTGAACTTGGTGTTTTCTGTTGTACACTGAATTTGGTGTTTGGGAACCTCCAGATCTATAATGGTCTCTAATAACTATAATCTGCCGGATTGCGTGTCTGCGGTGCTCTTGCCATTTAATTTAGCTTGAAGATCACATTAAGGAATGGTCCAAATGTCTGGTTCAACTCGGAATGTTGTATTGAGATATTTTTTTTATCACACGCGAGGGATTAACTAGACCGCTGCCGGCATTAAGTGTCTCGGTGTGTGTTGTGGATGGTGAGTTATGGGATCAGCTGTCAGCTGGAAGGGCAACACATTGTGAGTAGTTAGGCTGGACGGTTTAAAGGTGGTAGGTTTAGGAATTATTAACGCGCATGTTGAGACTGCCTGTGCGTTTTATGATCCGAAAGGGTCTAGATCAGAAGATGACGGTTTGAATATTGTCTGGAAAATAATGAGAAACAATATTAACATTGATCAAGGGATACTAGATCATTGAAGAGCAAGAAGGTGTGAATATTGTCTGAAAATAATGAGAAATAAGATGAACATGGTCCAAGAGCCGCTAGATGATAGATTCCCAAACTTTTTCTGCCTACCGCCCACTTTGCACAACATAAACTTTGTAACGCCCCTGTCCACAATTATAACAGTTTGTCAACGCCCCTCCCACATATATACATGCTCTATTTTCTTGTTGACATAACAAATTGATATATATATTTCTTTCATACATGTTCAATTTTCAAATGATTATATGCATGAAATAGAAAATTCATGAAAAAATGGATCGTGTAAGATGGACAAACGATAAATTTAAATGAAGAATTCAAATTTTAAATGATTATTCAATCGCAAAATCATGAAATAATTTATTTTAAATAATTTATTATTAATTCTTCTTTAAGGAGCCACCGACCCCTAAGTCGCCTGAAACTTTTTCTGACCCACTATCCCCCCTAGAACGCTTAGCGCCCACGGGGCGGTACCGCCCACTTTGGAAACGCTGCGCTAGATCATTGAAGAAAAGGTGTGAAAACTGTCTAAAAATACACAAAGGACTGGAAAATGAGAAATAAGATGAACATGGCCCAAGGGCCGCTGGATGGTTTAAGAAGAAGAAGAAGGTTAAATACTGTCTAAAAATGGATCTGCAAAAATAATGAGAAATAAAAGAAAGATGGCATTGAATAATTTGGATAATGGTCGCACTTATAGTTAAGTCCTGGTAAGAGTCCAGAATGGCTGCGGAACACGCATCCGTGGGGAGTCGAATTGTTAGCCGGTCAACGCATTTCAAGTGGATTGAGGTATACCATCCAGGACATGGAGTTCATAAGAGAAGGCACATGGGAGAATTTGTAGTGTACCATTGTAACTCATTGGTCAGTTAGCACTAGTATTACTTAACACAATGTAAACTGGACATTCATTTGTTTAGTAAAGCTATCAGGTACGCATTTGTTGATATTGTGAAATTTTGTATCTGTAAGATTCACTAATAGATCGTGTTTATCCGTATATACTTATGTGATACTATACATAAAAGTTAATTGCATATCCTTTACAGAACTTTGCGAATCAACCCCAGCTTTTTAACGATGTTGTTATTTTTCTAGGCATTATTACGTTCAGTAGTTGTGTTTCCCTACATCGTCTATATATTTCTATGTAGGATCCTCTTTCTAATGATTTTTCTCGATGAACTTAATTTTTTCATACGATGAAAATCGTAGCATGGCCTTTATACAGGACTTAGCAATACTTCACTGTAAACGAGTTAATTTTCTAAGCACCAGATATACGTTCCGTAGTTTGCCATTGCTTTCTGAACGGTGGGGTCTATTTTTACCTCATATTCAAACCTCATATACATTTTTCTACTGCCTTGTTAAATGTCCATGTTTCACACCCATAGGTTACCAGTAGGAATAAGAATGCTTTTTGTATTCTGCTCTTTGTTTGCTTTCTTATAAGTTGCATTATTTGCTTTTATAAGACTATGTTTTTGTAAGCCTCCTGAGGCTTACTTGGATCAACTGTCCTGGGGATACGGCTGTTTCTGACAATGAGAGAGCGGGCAGGCTTAAATTAACAGAAACGATTGTTCAGAGTTGAAGATGGATAAAGGGGACGTTCTTCGGTCTCTTCGCGACTGTCTATTGGATGAAGACACTAAAATAGATGTTGAATCGATCCACTGAGTTAAGCAGTGTGAAGTTACCTGTTGTACAGGTACAACTGTTTGCACGTGGTGCAGAGTGAGGAGTGTGTTTAACTAGCGAGCCACAGGAACCATCAGTGTGCATAATCTTCGATATCTGTTGTGGTAGACTGAGCGCCTATGGGTCTGCTAGGGGTTTTCATCTTCTTCTTCGAACGCTCGATATCGACCACTTGTTAACCACTCTGCGTGATTTGTATGTAATCTGAGCTAAAGAGCTATTGTGTGTTGTGCCAGTTATGCGCGTACAAGTAGCTTAGCACATCCGATTTCTGCGCTGCTTTTTATTTATTACTGTAGCTTCCCTAGGTCATACATCAGTCGCCTCTTACGACATGCCTTGTAGATGTCAATGATACTATTCTCTGCCTCCCTTGCGGGTCCAGGCACCACACGAACGTGATAGAAGTGTAACTACATTAGATCAATAACCAACAACCAATAACCAATAACCAAGATTATGTTTGTTCTTCATTTGATTTCCTTCTTCGTCCCATTTTCTTCTCATGTTAGCAGTGAACCGATATCTTCAAAACCGTTCACATTTTCTATTTCCACTCCGTTGATATGTATATCCTGATATAATAGCGATACTCCAAAAATGTGTTAAAGCAAAAAAAACAAAAAACTGCGTAAATTGAAAATGTTATATCCAGATACAACGAAACTCTGTTTGCTGTTAATCCACATACTTCTTGTTCACAACACTGAAACTGCTGCCAAGCATGTTAACAATCTGGGACTTCAAGAGCGAAAACTGTGTATGAAATTATTCAATCAATTATCGTGATTCAACATTTGATAACGGCTTTGGAACTGAAATTACATATTGAGTTTTAGTGAATTCATCATAGCGATTCTACGTTTGGTCTCACTATTTTTTCTGTTATGGAAATTGTATTGTTGCAGCGTATCATTATTTCCTATCTTATTTAAGAAGATTTCTGCATCGTATCACTATTTCGTCTGTTTGTGAAGAGAAACTGTGCACCGTATCACTATTTCTCTGTTTGTGAAGAGAAACTGTGCACCGTATCACTATTTCTCTGTTTGTAAGAGAAACTGTGCACCGTATCACTATTTCTCTGTTTGTAAGAGAAACTGTGCACCGTATCACTATTTCTCTGTTTGTGAAGAGAAACTGTGCACCGTATCACTATTTCTCTGTTTGTGAAGAGAAACTGCACCGTATCACTATTTCTTCTGTTTGTAAGAGAAACTGTGCACCGTATCACCAGTTCTGATGTAATTGAAGTGGAATTGTGCACCGTCTCACTATTTCTTCTGTTTGTAAGAGAAACTGTGCACCGTATCACCAGTTCTGATGTAATTGAAGTGGAATTGTGCACCGTATCACTATTTCTTCTGTTTCTAAGAGAAACTGTGCACCGTATCACCAGTTCTGATGTAATTGAAGTGGAATTGTGCACCGTCTCACTATTTCTTCTGTTATTGAAGAGTGCTTGGGCACCGTATAACTTATCTGTTATTGAACAGGAATTGTGCACCGTATATTACCTGTTATTGAAGAGGAATTATGCACCGTATAACTTACCTGTTATTGAAGAGGAATTATGCACCGTATAACTTATGTTATTGAAGAGAAATTGTACACCGTCTCACTATTTCTTCTCTTAGTGAAAAGAAATTGTGCACCGTAACACTATTTTCTACGTTATTGTAGAACAAGTTTGACCTGTCTCCCCATCATAAAAAAAAAAAGTAAAGGAACCCTTTCATACCTCGTGGTATATAGGTCAATACAGTGTTAGGCCTGTATTTTTCATTGACCGTCGGCACACGATGGGTGATGTGGTCAGCATCACGCCGGCCGCCTTACTTTCCCAGAGCACGTCTGGTGCCCAGTTGAGGCTGGGTCGACCTGAGAGCCGTCGCGGTCGGGAAAATTCCACGCGCATTGCGGGAGCTGAACCCAGACCACGAACCTTGCGAAGCGATTTCACTAACAACTACGCTACAATGGCTCTCGTCTCCCCATCATAAAACATTTTATTGAAGAGAAATTGTGCACCTTATCACCATATCTTCTGTTATTTAAGAGAAATTGTGCACCGTATCACAATTTACTATGTTACTGACAACAAATTGTGCACCGTATCACAATTTCCTATGTTACTGACAACAAATTGTGCACCGTATCACAATTTACTATGTTACTGACAACAAATTGTGCACCGTATCACAATTTACTATGTTACTGACAACAAATTGTGCACCGTTCACAATTTCCCTATGTTACTGACAACAAATTGTACACTGTTTCACAATTTCCTATGTTACTGACAACAACTTGCATTGTTTCCAATTTCCTATGTTACTGACAACAAATTGTGCACTTCACAATTTACTATGTTACTGACAACAAATTGTGCACTGTATCCAATTTACTATGTTACTGACAACAAATTGTACACTGTTTCACAATTTCCTATGTTACTGACAACAAATTGTGCATTGTTTCACAATTTCCTATGTTATTGAAGAAAAACTGTGCCTGGTCTCAACCTTTTGTAAAATTTTATTGAAGACAAATTGTGCATTTTCTCAATTTTGTAATACTATTGAATAAACATGTGCACTGGCTTAGCATTACGTGTGGTGTGTTGGTTATTGGTATCGAATACGCTATGTACTTTTTGTGTGTAGATGAACAAGTATCGAACACGGACGATACACAGACGACTACTTGTGCTCTTAGTGTAGACGCATCGTGTACCTATTATTTCTTGTGGCCATAAAATCTGCAGATATTGTAAAAGATATATTAAAAATGAATCCTGATACTACTTTTCACTACAGAGAGATATACCAAGAATGTATAACATATACTCCACAATGGTAAGTATATGTGAATTTTTCTGTTCATATAATATGTTATTTATATCAGGGGCGGCTCGTCATTAAGGGCCAGTGGGGCATGGCACAACCAAAATTCGAAAGATGGAATACCTTCCTGGAATAGACAAATAATAGAAAATATTAAAAAAAGCATGATTTTTCCGAAAATTTGTGTCTGGCCCACTCAGAAAAATGACCACGAGCCGCCACTGATTTATATGTATATTTATGTAACAATAGTTCAAGCGAAAATAGCTTCTTTGAACATGAAACAACTGCGTAAACGTATTGATTGATTGATTGTTTCATAGGACAATCATCATTGCACTTCGGTGAGTAAAAGTGTGTGCACCGATTTCTTTCTTACACAGAGAGATCATCTCAGAGGCAGTGAGGAATTCCGTAGCGCCGGCGAAGGTCTGCGATGTAATTTAGAAGATGGTACAAATATTTTGTATAAATTTTAGTTATTAATATTTCTAATGAATTTTGTCCGGGCAGAGGATTTCCAGCCTGCTCTTCTCGATTTTTGAACTGTCAAGGGTTATTTTACATGCTTAACTTGAATATGGGACCTAAGTTTTATCGTCCGGATTGCGATTGGACTAGGAACTCGATCTCATTTACACTGAGATCATGAATCTCTGGAAACTTATCCCGATGACTCCACGAGGGAGCGAACCGAGTTATTTTGAAACGAGAGACGAGCAAGTAACCTCTACGCCAGAGAGATTACCAAGATATCTTTACTGAACTGGTTTGAAAATTGTGTTCTACAGAATGAAGTTATTTTTACTCCTCGTGCTTCATGCACAAAATATTTAGTGAGTAAATATGTGACGTAATCTCAAGCTGACCTGATTAATCTGAATGCTCGTCTTCAACGATCTCTGGTCATGCGTTTAACTTACTGTGAACCCCAAACTGGACAGCCAGCTTCAGATTTGTCAGGTTTCCACAAAGCTTAATTTTCATGAGTGGCGGCTCGTCATTAAGGACCAGTGGGACCGGGCCCCACCAAAAATAATTTATAACGTGTATTTATTATTTTATAAGTTAAAATATAGCAACCAAAACCATGATTTATCCGGAAAAAATGTCTGGCCCCACCAACAAAACTGAGCACGAGCCGCCACTGGTTTTCATTATTACCAACGACACTATGGACAAGAATGTACTTCTACCGTTTGACGTATAAAGGCTTTCATGAAAGATTTCAATTGACGCAGTTCTGCCGCATTTCTACTAATTATTTCCCACTGAAGAGTACACTCTTTCAACTCTCTTTTCACAGTTTGTCTCCATGTTTCATTTGGACGTCCATGTTTCTTTTCGATTCGCTGTCTACCGGAGAGCTGTCCAAGCCAATACCACTTCTGGCATACAACATATATGTCAAACCCATCTGCAGCTTCGTTTTTTAATGATGGTCTCCAACGAAGCACAGTTTACACGTTTTGAAGATGTTACTTGATAACGTTTTTGGCCAGAAAAGTTGCACGATTTTTCTTTCAATATTTGTGGACCAGAATATTCCAGTGTTATGTTGAACCAGTGTGTCTGTATTTCAGCGGATGGCAACGGACAACGGACAACGGACAATTATTTAATAAGATCGCTGGATTCTACAGAGATGTAGTTTTACAGAAGAATGCAGAAAATCCCATGGACAACGAGAAATAAAATACAACGGATGTTTTTAAAGAGGTATTGCACATAACGAAACATATTCAAATGAATGCGAAAGGGACAATCAATGTTTTTCGGACATGCATTGCATAGAGGGTGTATGGGACATTTGGTGAAAACGGGAAAAAATATAGGGACCAGAGATCGTGAAAGGCAGCTGGAGAAGAGGTTGGACTGTTTTGACATCGTGGTTCGACAACAGATCAGCGTCAGAACCGATAAACTGCCCACGAAGAGAGGTTGTGAAGAAGATAATTGACTAAGCCGGCAGACATGACACTTAATAGAATTTGTATTGAATACTGCATAAATATATAATATATTTCATGTGAATGTCTATAATGTTATTAGGTAAGACAGAAACTACATATATTAATAAAGTAAATAAACACTTTTTCATACCCCGAGGAATATTGTGTAACACTGTGTTAGGCCCTTATTTTTCAAAGACCCTAGGCACACGATGGGGAATGTGGTCAACATTACGACGGCCGCTTTTACTTCTCAGTGCTTTTCCTGGTACCCAGTTGAGGCTGGGTCGAAATGAAGCCGTTACGGTCCGAACAATATTCCACGTCCACTGAGGAATTGAACCCAGGACTACTAGCCTAAGAAGTGAGTTCACTATC
The DNA here is from genome assembly GCA_020796225.1 of Arion vulgaris. Lineage (NCBI taxonomy): Eukaryota > Metazoa > Mollusca > Gastropoda > Stylommatophora > Arionidae > Arion > Arion vulgaris. The sequence goes on from CM036758.1 coordinate 73,538,499, forward strand.
GTTCGGTCCAAAATTCGTGAACATCTTTACCGACCGATATAAAATCATCCACTTGATAGGAATTATTTGTTTTTACATTTTCTGTAGATAACAGTGACGACCTTCGTAAAGTATTTTTGGCTCACCCAATTCTTTAGTGCTGTAAGATTTTAATTATTTGATATTAGTAAAATAACAGCGATGTTAATTTGGTATACATGTAGAAGTTTAACCTTACAGTGGTCAAGTATTCCTAAAATTACGCATTTGCGTGCTACACATGCAATTCAGTGCAAGTGAAAATCGGGAATTCCGTGGAATTAATAATTTCACAATGTATCCAAACGATTGTCATTAGCGTATGCACAGAACATTTATTTTCATTGATAGAAGTGGAAGGTTATCATTTGGTTATCAACTCACATTGCTTTTTATAATATGTAATAGGGATACGCCTTTGCAAACACCCGCCACCATTTTGTATATTACTGAAATTCTAAACTTTGATTATCATTTTGTTCTGCTTATGCAAAATTCTATTTAAAAAAACGCTTTTGCATCAACCAAACTACCTACCAATTCGTTAACCATGAATTCGTAAGATCGTGAGGTATATAAGATTAACTGCAAAAATTACTGCTATAAGTCCCTTAGTTTTCGTACAAATTAAACTTTAGTGCTTTCAATAATTTTGGAAGGAACTATAATAACTATTCTACTGCAGCTCTCATTATATTCTAGTAGCATGTGGTATAGTGGAATATATAGTGTTCAATCCGTAGTTTTCATTAACCAACGGCACACGATGCTTGATACGGTCAAACACCCTTCATTCACAATTCTATCCTAATGTGTGTCTGTTGTCCAGCTGAAACTAAGTGGATACAGCATTTACAGTTAGAAAACTCTCCACTCTAATTAGGGATGGAACAGAAACCATTCTGATTAGTAAACAAATGCACTAACTGCTGTATTGAAGCGGCTATATTTATTATGCCATCATCATCGGCTTCTTTGTCTCAGGAGACAATGGATATTGCGTCACGTTGTTTGTTCTGTGCTGAATCATATTCTATGTTATGGCTGTAATTGTCTATTATGTTGCTGGTGAAATGGCGACTGGAGTTGTTGCAGAGGATGGTCTCTCTCTATCCTCTAAACACGTTTTTTCCTCCATATGCGATGTCGTTTTTCTTATTTTCTTTTTGAGCCATCCCTTACTGCCGCTTGCCATGCCTGCCTGTCTCTGACCAATCGCCCCCAATTATTTTTGACTATGCTTCGTGATATGAGATCGCACTTTCAGGTGTCAATGAAGAGTAGTAATAGACACTTCTGCTCTCCAGTACCAGTAGCTGCATAATGTTTTGCTTTAATATTAATGTAAAAACCTTACAAAGAGAGAGAGAGAGAGAAGAGAGAGAGAGAGAGAGAGAGAGAGAGAGAGAGAGAAGGATATAAAGAGAGAGAAAAAGGTAGAGGCAATCTGTATTTATATGTGCAAGTGTGAGGTAGACATATAAATAAATACACATATATAATTAGAAAGAGATTGAGAGAGCGAGACACAGAACGAGGAAATAATACATAATTTTAAAATAATCTACAAGAAGCAATTAACATCAGTGGCCCCTTTGTCTCAGGAGACTATTTGTTTTGCGTCACATAGTTTGTTCTGCGCTGAATCACAGTCTTCTGAGGCTGTAAGGGCCTATTCTAGGTGGCAATCCTTGCCACAGTTGCTGCAGGTAAAATCGAAGACTGGAGCTGATACATATAATCACAAAGTACTGTAGTTTTACAAATTACAAAAACAATGACAATATACGGCAACGTTTCGACCAACAAAGCCTTTATCAAGCAAACGAATATTAAAGGCCTGGTTGGTCGAAACGTTGCCGTATATTGTCATTGTTTTTATAATTTGTAAAACTACAGTATTGTAATTACGTGTTTCGCCAATCAAATAGTTTTACTGCAGTCTCATATATATTGAGCTGATACATAGGATGTTCTCTATTGACTCTGCGCTACCTTTTGGCTCCATATGTGATGGTTTTTCTTTTGCTTTTAGATCCACCCCTCACTGCCGCTCGCCATGCTTGCCTGTGAAGAAGCAGTTATATTTGCTATAAACATCAAATTTTGTAAAAACACTAATCGAAAATTCTATCAGATGGGAAGCTTTATATTCCATATTTTCTGAAGGATGGTTGCCACAGCAACAACGTGATTGATTGATATTATCCATCTTTGCAGACTGTTGACGATTGCTGCTGGGGGTTGTTGATAATCGCTGGTAACTACTTGTCTTTAATAATGATGTTTATGTACTGGGGTATCTGCTGGCGGCATGTACGCTCACGACATTGGCTATAGTCACATTGTACTGTCAACCACATGACGATTTATAAAAGACAGACTATTCTTCGAGACTTCATATTACAACTTTTATTGCAGAAATCATACAACCACGTCTGTTTGTGTCCAGTGTTATTGTTTTCTCCTCTAACCTCGTTCCTAAGCTGTCACTACTTTTCGTCATTTGGTTTTTCCTACGTAGATGTCTTGTTGTCATGTGTTGCCCTTCTGTTTAGAGAGTGCAACACATAGTCTACTAAGTTATTTATGTATTCTATAAACTGAGTTACTTGTCATCCGCTGGCTGCCCCTGGGGCTACTCCTACAAGACGATAGCGTAAACCAAGGTAATGAGTGCATCTCTTCAGAGCACTATGCTTGGGTATCTTCTTGGCAAAGTGGTCTAGCTGTTTTCTTGCTTTCTTAATATAGTGGGTTTCAATTCAGATCTCGTCCTTTAGTTCCCAGTGCTTTTTGGCTGGAAACATCTAATATTATTGCTGAAGCTACGGAGGTAGTGCTTTTAACAGGTTGTATCGTTATTTTCTATGGACATCTCTGAGCCATATGGGAAAACCGTGCAATTAAGTTGATCTTTGGACTATAATCACATGCTCGCTGTCATTAATAAGTGATGTTTTTAGAGCTTCTACGAGCTAGAAATGGGAGAATACTGCAGTTATGACCAATAAACCCTACCTGAGTGTGGGTCTCCGCAGCACTAAACATAGCACTACACGCCTGGAGATGTTGGAGGTTTCCGCAGCACTAAACATGCACTCACGCCTGGAGATGTTGAGGTTTCTGGGTCTGCAAAAAGCCAGGTACCCAACACTCTCCTCTAGCTACAGAGACCCACGAACTAAAGGGTTTCATAGACTAGCAAAAGGAAAGAGACGTCTAACATCTCCGTTGGTGGAGGTTTACAGATACCCCGCATACCCAATGTGTTTCATCACAAACTCTAAATTGAAAAAAACTAACTAAGCCTTACCCTCTTCCCTGATATAATGATGTTCATATGTTGTAGAAGATGTTCCACTTGAAAGAGAAGTAATGAGAGAAAAAGAAAGTAAATTCTTCAGTTTATATGGCAATTTAGGAGACATATAAATTTTAAAACACATTAATAAATTTTAAAAGAGATTGAAGAGTGTGACAGAACGAGGAATAATACATAATTTGAAATAATCTGTGAAGCATATCTGACGTATAGTAGCTTGTCTCAGGAGACTATTGGGTTTGACTCAATAGTCTGACGCTGAATCACAGTCTTCTGAGGCTTGAGAGGGACCTATCTGAAGTGGCAATGTACAGCATATCTGAGGTAAATCGAAGTGAGCTGATACATAATCACAGTATGGTAGTTTACTAATTCATAACAATGATATACAGCAGACGCTTCGCCAACAGCTTATACAAGCGGACAGATATCGCGGTTGAGTCAACGTGACTAGCATATCTGTCATTGATACATTGTGACTCAGATATCTGAATTAGATCAGCGCCAATCAATATGACGTTATACGCAGTACTGCATATCATATAAGTAGCTGATACAGCATATCTCTATGATGTACGCTTGACTCATATGTCATGGTATTTTCTTCTGCTTTGATCATCATGTCGCTCTATCTGACTGTGAAGAACAGTGTATAATTTGCATATGAAGACATCAAATTTTGGTAAAGACAGCAGATAGTATCTGACGTAGAAACATGAAATTTGTAAAGAAGCGTATAGATATTGCTTATAAACATCAAATTTGACAGTAGAAGAAGTTATATTTGACTTGTAAACACTACAAATTTGTAAAGAAGCAGTTATATTTGCTGAGTACACATCAGAATTTAGTAAAGAAGCAGATAGCATATCTGCTGTAAACATCAAATTTGACAAAACACTAATCGACTACATTCTACAGATAGGAAGCTTATATTCCATATTCTGAAGTATGAGTTACGGACAGCAACAACAGTGATTGATTGATATATCATCTTGCAGAGATAAGGTAAACTCAGGTAATGAGTATCTGTCAGAGCATTCTGAGTATGGTACGGTATCTTCTGGCAAAGTGGTCTAGCTTTCTGCTTTTAATATAGTGGGTTTAATTCTGACAGCGCCCTTTGGTTACTGCATTTTGCATTTAGAGCTGAAACATCTAATATATTGCTGAAGCTACGAGAAGTAGTGCTTATTACAGTTGTAGCGTTATCTACTGAATCTACGAGCATATGAGGAAAACCTGTGAATAGCAAGTCTGACTATAAGTACATGCTGACTGTCATCAATAAGTGATGGAGTAGAGCTTCTACTATCTGACAATGGTAAATACTGCAGTTGACCAAAAAGCCTACCTGAGTGAGTCTCGACAGCACTAAATACAGGTGACTAGCATACTGACGATGAGGGTTGCTGAGTTCTGACGGTATGAAGACAAGCGGATACTTCGACGATTCCTACTGCATATCGCAGTAGGACCAAGAACTAGTAGAGTAGGTTCACATAGACAGCATAGGAAAGGTGACGCTAACATCTCCTTGAAGTCGAGTTACAGATACTGACCAATTTGTTGTACCACGACTACTCTAAATAAAAAAATCTGACGTAAACGCTCCACTCTTCTGATATATGATGTTCATATTGACATTTTCATGAAACAGCGGAAGCATATTGAGAGAAGAAGGAAATATCGAGATTGTCAGTTTTACACATAGGCTAATTTGGACAGCGACACATTCGAAGAGTACATTTGAACACATTAGTCTGAATAAGGATATGTATTATTGACATATCTGACAGTATGAAGTACATCGTGACTAGCATATCTGACAGTATGAAGTACAGCGTGACTAGCATATCTGACAGTATGAAGTACAGCGTGACTAGCATATCTGACAGTATGAAGTAGAGCGTGACTAGCATATCTGACAGTATGAAGTACAGCGACTAGCATATCATTAATCAGACAGATGGAGTAAGTACAGCGTGACTAGCATATCTGACAGTATGAAGTAGAGCGTGACTAGCATATCTGACAGTATGAAGTAAGTGTGATAGCATATCTGACAGTATGAAGTAGAGCGTGACTAGCATATCTGACAGTATGAAGTACAGCGTGACTAGCATATCTGACAGTATGGAGTACAGCGTGACTAGCATATCTGACAGTATGAAGTACAGCGTGACTAGCATATCTGACAGTATGAAGTAGAGCGTGACTAGCATATCTGACAGTATGAAGTAGAGCGTGACTAGCATATCTGACAGTATGAAGTACAGCGTGACTAGCATATCTGACAGTATGAAGTAAGGTGACTAGCATATCTGACAGTATGAAGTACAGCGTGACTAGCATATCTGACAGTATGAAGTAGAGCGTGACTAGCATATCTGACAGTATGAAGTAGAGCATGACTAGCATATCTGAAAGTATGAAGTAAGCGTGACTAGCATATCTGACAGTATGAAGTAGAGTGTGACTAGCATATCTGACAGTATGGAGTAGAGTGTGACTAGCATATCTGACAGTATGAGTAAGCGTGACTAGCATATCTGACAGTATGGAGTAGAGCGTGACTAGCATATCTGACAGTATGAAGTAGAGTGTGATTAGCATATCTGACAGTATGAAGTACAGCGTGACTAGCATATCTGACAGTATGAAGTAAGTGATTAGCATATCTGACAGTATGAAGTACAGCGTGACTAGCATATCTGACAGTATGGAGTAGAGCGTGACTAGCATATCTGACAGTATGAAATACAGCATGACTAGCATATCTGACAGTATGAGTAAGCGTGACTAGCATATCTGACAGTATGGAGTAGAGCGTGACTAGCATATCTGACAGTATGAGTAGAGCTGACTAGCATATCTGACAGTATGAAGTAAGGTGATTAGCATATCTGACAGTGAATCGGATAGAGACGGTAGTGACTAGCATATCTGACAGTATGAAGTACAGGTGATTAGCATATCTGACAGTATGAAGTACAGCGTGACTAGCATATCTGACAGTATGGAGTACAGCGTGACTAGCATATCTGACAGTATGAAGTACAGCACGACTAGCATATCTGACGAGTATGAGTACAGCTGACTAGCATATCTGACAGTATGAAGTACAGCATGACTAGCATATCTGACAGTATGAAGTACAGCAGGGACTAGCATATCTGACAGTATGAAGTAGAGGTGACTAGCATATCTGACAGTGAAGTAATCGTGACTAGCATATCTGACAGTATGAAGTACAGCGTGACTAGCATATCTGACAGTATGAAGTACAGCGTGACTAGCATATCTGACAGTATGAAGTACAGCGTGACTAGCATGCGTGAGAGCTATGCTGGAATCTGACCATGCTGGAGACTCCCATGCTGGAGACTCCCATGCTGGAGACCCGTATTCAATCCATAATGTGTTTTTCTGTCGGCGGCATAAAGAAAAATCTTAACCGTAACAATTTTGCGACGACTGTGATAGCCATGCATCTATTGTCATCCTGATATTAAATTCCGCAGGCTCTAGTCCCTTTGTCATACAACGCCCTAAAAAGTTGTACTACAGTCAATAACGACATTGTTTTAGCATTGAGACACCATAAGAACCATCAGCATGTTCCATTTAACATTTTATATTGTTCGGTCCTTAATACTGTGAGGTCAGTTCAGTAACCATTAACAATTAAATATCCCGTATACCTTACAGGTTATAATAGTCTACAACAGCGGTTCTCAAACTTTGCCTTACCATAATGGACCCCTGTGAAAGTCATTTGTGCAAGGACCCTAAAGGTTAACTAAATGACAATGGACGAACATATGAATCTAATTGTAAAGTTGTATGGACATTTGTAAACAATATCTGAAATTTAACACAATAGAATCAATAAAAAAACGTTAGGCAAATAATTAGCTTAGAATTTATTTTTCTGTTTGAAAGAAAGACCAAATATCGTTTCTTCAGCGCTTGGACCTGTGAGTTTCAAAGGACCCTCAATGATATAGAGGACTACAGATTTGAACGCGGTCATCCTGTATGCAGATATAGGAGCACTACTTCATATGCAAATCGTCAATGCGAAAATACAATTTCATTCTTTTTAGATGTCTAATTCAATAAGCAACGCTCTACTTAGCGCTGTCAACCTGGAATTAGAATCACATGGCCGTTCTCATAAAGTGTTATTTTGTTTACAGTTAACCTTTAATGCTATTTCAAGAATCGCATTTTTGTTTTTACTTGTCATCCATGTGAATATATCCCTCAGCTTTTTGCAATATTGTCGATTTGTCATAGTTCAGTCCCTAACCCATGACTTTTTGTATTTTTTTTTCGGGAAAAAAAGGGCATCTTAACCCTATTAATATTCATCATCAAGGTGCGTATTGTAGGCTGTGTAGTTCTTTGACATCTGATATATATCCTGGTCGAGAGCTAGTTACCACTTCGTCAGATGTTGGTCATCATTCTATGGTTTTCTTTAATATCCATAGCTCATTTTCTTCTTGGATTTCCCGTCTCTGACTCTTTCCCAAGGTTAATTCTCTTCAGGAATTTCAGTGACGCTTGCTGTGACAAAAGTATCTAATTTTTCTGTATAGTATGTTGTTTATCAGCAATGTGTTCTTTAAGATTCAGTTCTTTCAGGACAGAATGTTATAAAGAATAATTTAATTTTTATTGTTAATTATGTAGTACATTAGTATGCTGTCGAATCATTCTGCCGACGTGTGCTGCCAGTCTAGGGAAACAAAAGTAGTACACTGCACCGAAAGGGATGTCGTAAGAGGCGACTGAGTAGGGCCTAGGGAGTTGCCTATGAATAAAAGTCCAAAATCGATGGCAGGTCGGATGTGCGTATAACTGAAAACGTACAATCGCTCTTAGGCTGATCACATACAAATCTCAGATTGGTTGAACAAGTGGTTGATATGGAGCGTTCGAAGAAGAAGAAAGATAATGGCGCCGCTCCTCCACAAATCCATACGTCAGATGCGCCTTAATATATAGAAACTTTGGACAACACTGCCTTACTCGTAAATCTTATCCTCGCCCACATCATTCTATTTAAAGAAAGATAAATATAGTGTTGCAGTTTAGTCCCGTTGTCTTGACCTTGGTAACCGTTGTCAAAGAATTACTTACAAATTAAGGAAATAAATAAGACGAACATAAACAAGATAGTTACAACGACGAGAGCCTCCATCTGTTGTTACAATATCACTTTGACGCACACTTCATTAAGAATTCATTAATTTCCGCTAGTAAAATATTCAATTTCTGGTGCGCAGCTTGATGTAGAGATAGTGTTTACCAAATAATTTCTGCAACTGTACTTGCGTCGTGTTTTACAACCTTTCTGTTGATTGAGAATATCATATCCGGCTGTCCCAAAAAAAAGTGTTATTTTGTTTATCAGTTGAAACTGAATTTAATTGTGTTGTTTTTTTCTAGTGCTATTGTCTTGTTCTTCTTTGCCATCGCTATTTTGATGATTATATCGTCAGAAGCGTTCTTATGATGAAGTCGACTGTTGTCTGGAGCTCATCTCTGATGCCATGTAGTTTTGAATGTAGTTTTGAGTTGTAGGGCCAGCAATCCTTTCTAGGGAAGACATACAGGGGGCAGTCTTGCAGGACATGTTTTGTGGTTTGATCAGCAGGGACACCGAGGGAATAAGGACAATCGTAGCCTGTGTAGGTGTTTGTTCAGTCTGTTATGTCATATCCTGAGTCGGAGGATGATAGTCTGTCCTTGTCTGTTGAGTGTGTGGTAGTCTGTCCTTGTCTGTTGAGTGTGTGGTAGTCATTGTTGGATAGTTTGGACTCTTTTCTAATATCCACGATAGCTCTTTTTGTCTTTTGTGGGATTCAGTTTTTGAACATCATTTTCCCCAAGGGTTAACATTCTTGATAGAGAGAATATTTGGTACACACAGATGTGGATATACATATGGGCGAATGAACAGACTAAGTGGTAGACATGTTTTTAACTCTAAGAATACGTACACTATAACTACGTTTGTGCGTGTTGTTTTTCTTTTCTATTAAAATTGAAATAAAGATTCACCCATGTGTTGCCTGGGCTCTCAAGGGGAGCAAAGAATAGTACGACTATGAAAGAATAGTTAAATTTTTTTTCCAAACCGTTGTTTAACGTTTAAGGGATAAATTTACAAATGTGTATGGCATGTTTCGTAACCTTTGTACGCCCGTGTGGTGCTGGGGCCCGCTAGGGAAGCAAAGAATAGTACCACTGCAACCTACAATGCATGTCGTAAGAGGCGACTGATGTAGACCTTAGGGATGCTGCCCTAGAAAATAAAAAGCAGCGCAGAAGTCGGATGTGTGTAACTGGTAAAACGTGCAATCGCTCTTAGGCTCAGATGACATACAAATCACACATAGTGGTTGACAAGTGGTCGATATGGAGCGTTCGAAGAAGAAGAAGTAACATTTGTAGATCGTATAGTGTTAAATACATGTAAGCTCACATTTCTAAGTCAATATATGCAGGACGATAGACGGAGCAGTTCCTTTCATCACTAGTGGAATATCGCTTGAGTAAACTTAACATAACATATGATGGCGTCTGTGGCTTAGGGTTAGTGACTCGGTCTATTAACCTCGACGTTCTGAGTTCGAATCACGCTGCGGACAGTTTGGTTGCAAATTGCTTCGCGTGGATTTTTACAAAGGACGATAGCACCATCCGTTCAGAAAGCAATGGCAAACTACTGAACGTAATAATGCCTAGAAAAATCACAAATAGAGTTAAAAAGTTGGGGTTGATGTAAACGATATGTAATTAACTTTTTAAAATTTAACATATATCCCTTTTTGGTTGTTTTATAAGAATGAACGTTTTATGCGTTGCGATATTTCGTCCCATGAACTTTTCGTGGCATTGTCTTGACATCAGTCCTTGACTTTTACCATTGTATGTTTTGTGAATGAATCTATGAGAATGCTTTGGTCAAATGAAACGGCATGGACTCTAAGGCATTCGTTGGAGTCTCTGAGAATCTCTCTAGCCTAGAGATTAGGTACTCGCCTTTCGTGTCGAAGGAAACCGGTTCGCTCCCTCGTGTAGCCATATCGAGTCCAGAGATCCCTGATCTCAGTGTAGTTGAGATGGAGTTAATAATCCTATTGGAGACGGACGATAAAACATAGGTCCCGTGTTCAATCTGAGCACGTAAAAGAAACATGGACAGTTCAAAATCGAGAATAGCAGGCTGGAAATCCGCTGCCCGAGAAAAAGTTCATGAGAAAAAAACTAAAAATAAAATTCCTACACAATATCTTCAGCACCTCCAAATTACACGGGACCTCGCCGGTGCTACAGAGTTCGTGCACTGCAGCTGAGATCTTCCTGTGTAAGAAAGAGATCGGAGCACACATGGTTATTCACCGAAGTGCATGATGATTGCCTATCAATCAATCAATCTAAGATATCAAGGTTGACAGAAATCAGTTTGATTACGTATGAGGGCACTAGTTTTAAAGGAAATAAGCGGTCGAGTACTTGCTAGCATTGCTACTATAGAAAGCAGACGAACAATGGATCCGGCTGATATTCAGCATGTCTCAAGGGAGATGAGACGAGTAACTGATTACGGACTGAGGGTGACTCTTCAACACTATCTTTCATTCATTTTTAACCCTTTCGCTGCTACATACTTTCGAAGGCTAGGCTAAAAATAACTACTCTTTGTTTCTAGGTCACAAACGGAAATGTACGCCTATAGCAGTGACAGTGGCAATGTATAACGTGTTAACATGTATTTTAGCCACAGAGGAAGATAATAGCAGAAGTGTTAATGCGTCTTTAGAAGTGAATGCGACAAACGAATATATACGTCCTTAGCAGCTAAAGGGATACAATTGCTTATCCTGAGTAGAACTGCTAGGAAAGGTCGATAGGTGCCCATACCTTCTCGGATGAGAACAAGGTTTTTTGCAGAACCAGAGAAGCACGGAAGCAAGAATATGATCTAATAAACAGTGTACAAGTATTAAGAGTTTCAAAAAAATATAGACAAACAAAGGATTCGAACCACTTACCCTCATTTCTTACGACACCCATCGCCTAGCCTAGCAATACGAGCGTCCTTACGACACCATCGCCTAGCCTGAATCGAGCGTTCTACGAACACAACTAGCGAGCAATTCTAAAAAAATGGCACATTGAGGAGTGTCTTTCTCAAACACTTCGTTTTAACTAGACACAGAATAATCAGGTAAGGTTCGATGTAACAATGTTTGCACAAACACATGCTATAAGCTTATTGTGCTTGTATATATTTGAGACGAGACAATATCATACATACACATGTATATACATATAACAAACATGCATACATCATTTAAAGTAGCTTCAAATTTATTATAAGATGAGAACAAGGGTTTTATTTTTTGCAAGAGCCCCCAGAGGAAGCAACGGAAGCAAAGAATACGATCAATAAATAAACAGTGTACAGGTATTAAGAGCTTCCGGCTTCTCAACATTTCCATAACATAGGTGACTGATCTGTCCAGTTGTGTAGTGATTAATCAAATATCTTCTACCACTAGCAAAGAATAGAAAAAGAATGGAAATACGACAGAAATCAGTTATAAGAAATATGGTGATCACAAAAGATTAATTTTATTCGGACATTTAATCCACACTATCACTTTCTGTATACAATATTTTCATTATGGCAGTTAGGTCAAAGTAACATTGAGTGCTGTTGTTAAATATTTGGTAGTCTGATACTGGTTTCTGGTAAAAATAACTTCAAATCAACAGGTAAAGTTTCACAGATTTGGCACCTACAGTATCCATTATACACTTCAGCAGTCTCAAGAACTATCAAGTTTAATTATTCTATTTTCAAATAGCCTGCGTTTTTCCACAGTCAATTTATACTTATGGCCTGCGGACTCACGGGAAACCCCTGACATAGTTTCAGTTGGGGGAAGGAATTTATATATGTTTGATAGAACACTGCAAGTTTAACTAAAAATTTAACTCAATTCTGTGAGTCTATGTTTATTTATTGATATTCCTTATTGTTAAACTGAACTTGTTGCATAATATAACTTTGATTTAGCATTTTGTGTTGATTTTAACATCAATTCGTCTATATACAACATTACTGGAATGCGATGTCACGTGACCGGTTGTGGTCTGATTTCCCATAATTTATTAAAAAGAGTCCAAAGGATCTATGAGTTTATAGTTGGCTGGGGTTTTTCCCTTTTCAACATATGATTGTGAGACATGGATCACTGACAAAGCGGCGGGAAGATCATTAATGCTTTTGAATGCAAATGCTGGAGGCGAGTACTTCTTCTGTTCTGTAACAGATTGATATTAAAGAGAGTTGGCTATTAAAGAGCATAACATCAAGGAAGAAATTAAATATTTCGGCTCATCAAACGACATGAGTGCCTAGAGAAGATAATCTTGGAGGAATGCCTGGAAGAAGAATGAGAGGAAGACCTAGAAGACGATGGGTGCAAGATGTCATTGACGATCTGAGAATGACTCCTGCTGACGCCGGTCAACTTACAGAGAACATAATTTTTTTCAGAACTGCTGACATGGGAGTCAAGTTTCAGAAAGGACAAGCTACTTGATGATGATTTTCATATTTAGCGATACTCTCGTGTGGTACCGGGGCCCACAAGGGAAGCAAAGAATAGTAACACTGCCACCTACCAATCATATCGTAGGAGGCGATTGATGTAGGGACCTAGGGAAGCTATCCTAATAAATAAAAAGCGTCACAGAAATCGGATGTGCTGGCCCCTACCTGTAGGCGTAAAACCGGCACAACGTACATTAGCTATTAGACTCAGATCACATACAAATCTCACAGAGTGGTTAACAGGTGGTCGTTGTGGAGCGTTTGAAGAAGAAGAAGAATATACAATGATAGAAAACCCTATAAACTAACTCTTGAAAGAATACTATATTCACAAATAGCACACCAAAGATTGGAACAAGTTGTTATTCTGCGCCTTAGAACAGGACACAATAGGCTCCGCAGCCATATGTATACAAAATTCAAGATTGGCAATTCAGCCATGTGTACATGTAGACAGGCAAACCAGACTGCAGAGCACATACTTCAAGACTGCCCGAATATGATACACTCAGGCAAACTCACTGGCCTAACGAAACAACACTCGACATAAAACTACACGGACCTCTGTGTGAGCTACAAAAGACAGTGAAGTTCATACAAGAGACAACATTGAATATATAGACAATGTTTCAAGCAAACGAAAGGAAGGAGGAAGGAAGCACACCAAAAACCACATGGTACAGCGACTGCTCTTTAAGACCTCACTAACATGACCTGGGTGACTCGGATTTGAATAAATCTTTCAACGTGTCTGTATAAAAATAATCTTCATTTTTAAAGTTATCTCAAAACTAGCAACGCTTTTGTCGTTAAAAATAATATTTCTCTCTCTCTCTCTCTCTCTCTCTCTTTCTCGCGATCACGCGATACGATGTACCAGACCTCCCCATAAATTCTATTCATGTGGAAATCTGATTCATGCAGCCTTAGCATTGGTGTGTTTTACGTCACATCTTCAGCCCCATTTGGAGCTCTGGTGCTTATCCTTGGGCGATGTGTCCGGTTTCAGCCAGCGTTTACTCGGTTCGCTCTCCGTTCTGTAGCCATCTAGTGTATTTAACGATGTGTGCTAGCTAGCCCCAATGCCCAACCTCCTTACTCGCCCCTACGACATGCGTGGCAGGTAACAGTAGTTTTATTGTTTACACCTCAGTTTGGGCACCGGTAACCACTTGGGCGATATTTCTTCTAAAATAGTTCCCTATCGAACTGTCAATATTGATTTATGTTGTCCTCTTTTACTGCCATTTTTCATAATTGTTCACATTGTCACTTAATTCTAAAATTAGCTTGAAGTATTTCTTTCACATTTTCATTAGAAAAGTGTTTGCATTTTCTGAAGTTCATATTTATTATAATCTTATCAATAGTATCTAGTCTTTCTGATTTTCAGCGTGGTTTCGCCAGTCCCCTTCGCGCCCAAAGAAACACAAGACAAACACACAGATAATGTCCATTCATTCCGATCATGTACCTGTCGGTCTATCCTATATCTAGTCATAAGCATGTTTTTTAGCTGTGCTTGAAATCGTCGTCTACGTATCCCTAGGCATCCCGTGGCGTAGAGATTAGGTGCTTGTCCCTCGTGCAAAAGGTACCAAGTTCGCTCCCTCGTGGAGCCATCTGGATATTTTTCCTAAGATCCCTGATCTCAGTGTAGGTCATCGATTCCCAAACTTTTTCTGCCCACCGCCCACTTTGCACAACATAAACTTTGTAACGCCCCTCTCCACATTATAACAGTTTGCCAACGCCCTCCCACATATATACATGCTCTGTATTCTCCTTACCAATCCCTCATATGGACACCAGATGGAAAAAGAAAACGAGGAAGACCAAGAGAGACTCTGCGTAGAACCATCACCAGAGAAGGCTCAACGATGGGCCTAGTAAACATTAAAGACCTAAAACAGATAGCAACGAACCGCGAGACATGGAGAACTATGACCTCTGCCCTATGCCCCGCCCACAGGCCCAAGAGGAAATACTAACTAATTCCTTTGACATAGAAAATTGATATATATTTTTGTACTACATGGTCAATTTTCAAATTATTATATACATGAAATAGAAAATTGATGAAATAATGGATCGTGTTAAACGGGTATAAGATGAATTAAAATGCAGAATTCAAATTTTAAATGATTATTCAATCGCAAAATCATGAAAATAATTTATTTTAAATAATTTATTATTAATGTCTTCTTTAAGGAGCCACCGACCCCTAATCGCCTGAATTCTTCTGAACCCACTATCGCCCCTAGAACGCTTCAGCGCCCACTGGGGCGGTACCGCCCACTTTGGGAAACACTGGTGTAGGTAGATCAAGTTCCTAGTCCTATCAGAGACGGACGATAAAACGTTGATCCCATGTTCAATTTGAGCGCATACAAGAACCATTGGCAGTTTAAAATTGAGAAGAGCAGGCTGGAAAGTCACTGCACGGGCCAAATACATTAGAAAAAAATGCCTACTAAAATACCTTCACTCTTCAAAATTACATCGGGGACATTCGTCGGTGAACGGAGTTTGTGCCTGCAGCTGAGATCTTCCCGTGTAAGAAAGAAATCGGAGCACACATGGTTACTCACCGAAGTGCAATGATGATAGCCAATCAATCAAAATCAATCAATCAATCAATCAATCAATCTATTCTCTTTGTTTTCAACATGGCTTCTTTAGTCCTCTTCGCGCCAAAAGAAACACAAAACAGACACACAAAAATGTCCATTCATTTCATACTTGTACCTCTGTCTATCCCATACCTAGTTCAATGCATGTTTTGAGCTCTACTTGAAAATATCGTCTAGATACCCTAGACATCTCTTTTGTTCTGCTGTGTCTTGTGTGTCTTGTCCGTCTTTCCTTTCTCATCCTGCGGACATGTCCAATCCCGTCCCTTTATCTCTTTATTTGTGTCTTCCAGACAAGTTAGGTCTTACAGTTTTCTTATCGCCTGTGTGGTGCCGGGTACCGCAAGGGAAGCAAAGAATAGTACCACTGTGACCTACAATGCATGTCGTAAGAGGTGAATGGTGTAGGACATGTGAAGCTACCCTAGTAAATAAAAAGTAGCGCAGAAATCGAATGTGTAGATCTACTTGTAGGCGCATAACTGGTACAACGTATAATCGCTCTTAGGCTTAGATCACATACAAATCACAAAAAGTGGTTAACAAGTGGTAGATATGGAGCGTTCGAAGAAGAAGAAGAAGAAGAAGAAACTACTCTATTCCTCCCATTTATACCCATCCCCATCCAGGCTTAGATAACAGTAATTTGAAAAGATTTAATAATGATCCCAAATCACTTTTATTACAATTAGTAATCTTGTGAAGTTGACAAATGATGTATCGTTGTTCCAATCGTGAGATTTATTTTTTGTGAATCAACATTTTTTGGGAGATTAAAAGAAGTGTGTGTTTATGCTTCTATTTTGAAAATCCTTTTTTTGGTGGATTGATGAGGCAGCAAGTTGAAGGAATGTAGATAAAATAGCTTTCTGAATTTATGTGAGCACTTTCAAAGAAAATATATTGCTTGTGAGGTCTACAAATCTTGGCATTGCTCGAGACGTTGCTTGCATAATTCATCTGGTAAAAGTGGATGAATGTGTAATTAACAATAACGCACAAAGACATGCACGCACACACACACACACACACACCAGCATATATATATATATATATAATTGTTTGTTAGTACTGTACCATCATGATTCCACTTCGTTGAATAATCATGTTTTTGCCTATCAATTCAATGCGTTCGAAAATCGCAGCAGCAGTGAATGAGTTCCGTAGCACCGGCAAAGTTCCCCAAAAGCAATGTTGAAAAAAGTGAACACTTTTTAAGAATTTTATTTTAATATTTTTATTGAATTTTGCATGGGTAGCGGTTCTGCAGCCTATTCGTATCGATTTTCAGTAGCCATGGATTCTTTTAAGTGCTCAGCTTGAACACAGTACGTACGTTTTTTAGTCCCTCTGTGACATAACTATAAACATTGATCTCACTCACATTGAGATCAGTAGTATCTGGAAAATGCTCCGATCGTACCTGGCGGATAACTGACTAAGTACCTTACTTATTGCAATTTTACTCAATTCTTTGAGTTCATAGTTATTTATTAATGAAAGGTGTTAATACTACTGAAATTCCTTAGTGTTAAATTCATTTTATGACATAATATAACCGAGTTCTTGCATGTTGTGTCGTAGTTAAAATGAATTCCTTTCTATCTAACAATGCTGAATTGCGAGGGTCCCTCGACACTTGTGATATGATTTCTGATAATGCTTACCTGAGCTCTTCGGCCTAATGTTACATGGGTCACGCTTTCACAATATGAAGTTAGTGTATTTACCTCTATCAGCGTAACATGTCATAGGGTTCAAGTTCGATTTATCACTTATCTTGTATCCTCCTGTCCTTCCTATAGTTTTGTTTATGAGAACTCTCGGTTATCTGTTATCATTTGCCCAGACTATGCATGTTTGAATTCGATTTTTAGCTATTAAAAAAAAAGCCGAAGGATTGACTTCCTTGCACCGGGTTTACCCCATACGGCTCAGTCCCTCTCCGCATAAATGGCTCGCCATCTGCTGCCGAGAGTATTGCACAAAGCATGAACTCCGTAGCTCCAGCAACAATCCTAGGATCTCTGGAAAAAACTGCACTCGTGAACAGAATGGCGTGGTCCGGACTCGAACCCACGACCATCGACTCACAAGTCAATTGGCTTAACCACTTAGTCACAGAGCTCCATTGTTAGCTATTATACTGCTTTCAATTCAACAGAAAGATGAAATCAGAGAAATATCTGGTCAACCAATGGTTAAAAAATAAATGTTATACGAATGAAAAGATGAAGATTATGTTTGTATTTTGTTTAGTACAGCTTCTTCTGCGGAGAGGGACCAAGTCATACAGGGGCACCATGTGGGACGAAGGCAATCCTTTGTGCCCATCTCAGTCCCGTTGACTGATATTAGAGACAGAATGCTTCATCCAGACAAATTATGTCAGTGATTGCCGTCTTTCCTATTCCTATCAGGATAAAAATACAAAGTGAAAACTATTAATTTCTTGGGAGACACAAACAAATTGTCCCAATAATCTTGTGTCAAAAAATGCCTGTGTGTTGCCAGGGCTCTCAAAGAGAGCAAAAATAGTAACACTTCGACCTACAAAGCATGTCGTAAGATGTGACTGATGTAGGACCTAGGAAGCTACCCTAGTAAATAAAAAGCGTCTCAGAAATCGGATGTGCTGGCCTATTTGTAGGAGCATAACTGCCACAACGTACAATCTATCTTAGGCTCAGATCACATACAAATCACAAAGAGTGGTTAACAAGTGGTCAATATAGAGCGTTCGAAGCTGAAGAAGTGTCAAAGAAGATATGTACCGTCGACGATGCAGTGTAGTGACTCGATGACAGTTGATTGAGTGGTCTTTTCAGTGTTACAGATCTAAGCATATCGTGTCTGTGTTGACCATTAAAGTACTGTCGACAGAGAACAAGATCGAGTAAAAGCTCAACATTTCTTGGAAAAAACGTAAGCGATCAATGTTCTTTAGAGAGTGAGGATTATTTTCCTTAACCGGAGTGGTCTCCCAGATATAAATCACTGTCTTGGACACAGGTTACACAATGTGGTTGGAAAATGGACACCCTAAAGATCGAATACAAACTAATTCCCTAAGCAAGTAGAGTCATGTAGTCAATGTGAAAACAGTTGCGAGTTATAGTTCGATCCAAAATTCGTGAACATTTTTACCACCGATATGAACTCATCCACTTGACAGAAACTATTGATTGTTACATTTTTCTATAGGTAACAGTGGCGACCTTCCTAAAGTATTTTTTGCCCATCCAATCCTTTAGTGCTGTCAGATTTTACTTATATGCTATTAGTAAAATAACAGTGATGTTGATTTGGTATACATGTAGAAGTTTAGCAGTACTGTAGTCAAGTTTTTAAATAATTACACATTTGCGGGCTGAACATGCAATTCAGCGCAAGTAAAAATCGGAAATCCCGTGTAATTAATCATTTCACAATGTATCCTAACAACTGTCATTTGCGCATGTCCACACAATTTATTTTCATTGATAGAAGTGGAAGGTGTCATTTGTTCACTACGTCACATTACTTTTTATAATATGTAATAGGGATACGCCTTTGCAAATATTCAACACCATTTTGTATATTACTGTAAATTTTAAACTTTGAGTATTGTTTTGTTGTGCTAACGCAATATTATATAACACAAAAAAACACGTTTTTTTGCATCAACTAATCTACCTACCAATTAGTTAAACATGTATTAATAAAGTCGTGGCGTATATAAGACTGTCTGCAAACAATTATTGTTATTCATCCGGTAGATTTCGTACACATTAAACCTTAGTGTGTTCACGAATTTTAGAACGAACTATAGAAAAACGAACCTGGGTAACATGCATGCTAAATTCTGATACGCTGGGTAAAAAGGTGATAAATATCGCAGCCTAAGAGGTGTAAACCATAGCGTAACATAATAATAATAATTCCTCTCGTACCGTTATACGTTACATAGGGCCTGCAAGTAATTTCTCCATACCGCTCTATCCTGGGCAATTCGTTCAATCTCCTCCATGGAGCTGAGACCGATATTTCTTGCCTCTCTCAGCAAAGTTTATTTCAAGGTCTCCTTAGGTCGTCCTCTCTTTCTTGAACCCTATGCATCCCACTACAGTGCCTGGTTTGATATTTGTTTATCATTTCTCCTCAAGGTGTTCCCAACATATCTCCATCTTCTCTTTCTTATAACAGTTGTCACTAGTGGTTGACCAGACATTTCTCTGATTTCATCACTTCTCTGAATTCGTTCCATTTTATATTCATTATTTTTTGCAGATATCTATTTTCAAATGCATTCAACTTGCTTTCTATATCTTTAGTCATTTTCCAACTCTCGCTGGCATATGTTAGGATTGATACAACATTTGAATTGAAAATTCGTAATTTAGTTTTAATGCTATATAACTTGCAATTCCATATTTTATTTAGACTTTTAAAAGCTGATGTTGCTTTGCCAATTCGTATCATAATTTCTTTTTTAACACTTCCTGTACAATCAAAATTGCTACCTAAATAGGTGAACTGCTCTGTTATTTTTATCATTTTAGATTCCAGTGTGATATTTGCATTACTTGCCATAGGTGTCTTCATTATATTTGTTTTTTCATAGCTTATCTGCAGTCCAACTTTTAATGCTATAGATGACAAGTTGTCAGTTTTTCTTTGCATATCTTGGTTGTTTCTATTTAACAAGGCAATATCATCTGCAAAATCCAAATCTTCTAGTTGACTATTATAGCGTAAAATACTTACTCGTTTTGTCAAGAACAAAATATAGATGACAAATCGTGGTCAACACGTGATTATTCTAAAATATAAGTAGGAGGTATTTCAGAAGAAGAATAGTAGATGCAGGAAAAAGAATATGTGTAGAAATACAGTCTTTAACATCCACGGAATGACTGTAATAATATTCTTATCTTATCTTAACAACATTTGAAGTGAAGCGTCGTGGGGAGAGTTAGTTTTATATCTTGTGCCAGGTGTGTTGCGCTTGACGTTGTCAGTCCATGCTTTCGCAGGGACTCTGAGATGTTATCTATCCATCGTGTTCTTGGCCTGCCTCGTGCTCTGCGTCCAGAGTGTCGATTATTGTAGGCACGTGATGGTAGTAAATGTGGTTCCATTCTCATTAGATGGCCGAACCACTTGATTCTTTGCTTCTCGATGTATTGTATGCATGGTATAGTACCAACGATGCTTCTAATATTCTCGTTTCTCACTCTATCTCACCTTGTAAAGTTGACAGCTTTTCGTAGAAATCTCATTTCCCATGTCATAATCTTTCTTTCTTGTGTCCTAGTCAGGGGCCATGTTTGCACTGATAGCAGGAATTGAAATAAATATGCAGTTAATCAGTTGTCGTTTGACTGCCATGTTAATCACTAGTACACAAAGCACTAAAAGAGTTAACATTACACATGTGCTAGACCACATCCACGTTTAGCTTAAGAAGACTAGCAGAGTCCAAAAAATCGGCAATTGTCGTTTGATCTAGTTGACATTTGCAAATGTTTGATAGAGCGTTGGAAACGTTATTACAATCTTTCCCGACCCCACGAATCCAAAGCCATTTATTGATAGAAAGTGTTAATAATACTGATATTTCTTTTTTTTTCTCCATTTATTGTGTCACACAATGTAACCTTGTTTTTCTTTACTGTCTGTGCCATTTTAAAGAATTTTTAAACATAACAATACTTGAATGCAACGGTAACCTCAAACGATTAAGATAATTCCCGGAAATTTTCATTTTGAGCTAGTGGGCCATATACTACAGGAAGCTGTGGATAGACAAATAATCATAAGTCAATCAACGACTACCTGATTTATAATTGCTTGGTAACGATTATGCCAGTGAACCTGGGAGTGCAAGTTTGTTATCAAATGTAGTCTGAGTGGGTATTGTCGCATGAGAGAACTTACTCTGCATAACAATCAACCTCACAGTACACATTACCATACATAAAGCGACCGTGGGATGGAAGAGAATGATCATTTATATGTCTGCTTGTGTTCATCTATGTCGATTCATTAAGCCGTTAACATTTTCATTACTGATTATATAAACTGTAATGTTATCAAATATTGATAACTGTCTGATGTTTGGGTACTACTTTACATTTGTTCCCAGTGCTTTAGGAATGCAACTGTATAATTCATCATAGCCAGGACAATGTAGGAAGTATTCAGATTCAGACCAAATATGTGCCAAGAGATGAATGTTCTAGAAAACTATTGATGTAGTCCCTCATCCAAAGAACACTCCCTGATATGATAATGGCTTAGTATGCATAGTTCGAGTGAAATTTAGGAGAGATGATGACATCAGAGTAGATGATCAACTACAATCAACAACTGTTATGAGAATGAATGTGGAGCGTCTGGCCAAATGGAGTAGAGCGTGGACTCACATTCGGGAGACCCGGGTTCAATCCTCGCTAAGGTTAATAATTCTTTTAATGTCGGGGCATAAAGAAAATCTGAACCTGAACAGTTTCATGGTGAGTGTACAATCCATGCTGCCATTAAATTCCACAGATACTTGTCTCTCCTGTGCTACACCGCCATAAAAAGCGATATTACAATCGGTAGCAACAGTTTGTTTTATAAGAAAGAGAAGATGGAGATATGTTGAGAATACTCTGAGTAGAAATGACCTAATCACCAGGCATGCATTGATGTGAAAGGCACATGGTTTAAGAAAGAAAGGACTTTGTAGGGAAACCCTGAAACGAATTTTAATGAGAGAGGCGAGAAATATCGGACTTATTTCCATATAAAAGATTGGACGAGTTGCCTTGGATAGAGCGGTATGGAGACAATGTGATATGCTTGTGTGGTGTCGGTGATTGCATGGTTGGTTTGTGTGTTTTGTGTGTGTTGTGCGACCTTGCAAACGTACATATGACAATAAATTTATATCGGAATTTATCTCTATCATATGCCAGAATTCCAGCCTGTGCAGTCGTCACGCTCAAATGATCAGTTACATTCTGAATCATCTTCTCTATGCTCTTCCTCTTTTCCTCGTTGCTAGAATGCCTCCTTCCATGATGGTCTTCTCTAGCCCTTCGTATATGTCCAAAATATCTAAGTTTTCTCATTCTTATTTGTATCATCAGCCAGTTTTCTTTGATTTTGAGTTGTTTCGGTATAGATCTATTTGTTCGCTTCTCTGTCCATGATATACAAAGTACTCTTCTGTAACACTTATATTCGAAAACACGTATATGTTTTTCCACTTCCTTGTTAAATCTCCATGTTTCCCACCCACACGTTGCCACTGGGAATAAGCATATTCTTAGCATTCTGATCTTTATTTTTTTTAAATCAGTTCTATTCCATACTGTTTTTAGCTGTTTAATTTTTTTGTATGGCCATATTTGTTCTTTTTTAAATTTCCTTCATGACATTTCCACCTGTTGTTAGCAGTAAACTGAGACATTCTATATTGTTTACATTGTCTACTTTTCTCCGTTGATAAAAATATCTTTTGTCATTCTTGTTTTATCCGTTGTCATTATTTTGGTTTTTTTGTAACATTGAAATATAGATGTTGTTTTTCGCTTTTCGTTTTCTTTGCACTTTCATTATTAATTTCTCAATCCTTTATTTGAGATGTTGACAGTTAAGAAGTTCATGTTTATTTCCGTCCTATAAGACCTTGAAATAAAGTGCTAAAGCTGGACAGAGACAACAACAAAATTCAAACAACAACTTTTCCCCACACTATCTGTTATTTCAACTGTTACTAATCATAAATTACATAAAATTACTGAAGTTATTTTGTTGTTGTTGAGAAACTCATTAGTAGAAAAACGTATTGATGAAGTTGCAGTTTATATGAACAATGTTACTAGTTGTTCAAATGCAAGTTCAGAAATGTGCATTAAATTTATAGTAATCCCCTTTACGTTATAATGAAATGGTGTCATTGATTTATATTTGGTATTTAATATAATCAAAAATCGATGTTGAATCGATCAAGCGATTTAGACATTTTGGAGTTACCTGTTGTACAAGTCGAACTGGATGCCTGAGAGGCAGAGTGAGAGGTGTGTTTAATCAGCAAGCCACGGGAACCATCAGTATGCATACTCTTCCACATCTGTTGGGGAAACTGAGCACCTATGGGTCTGCCTGGAGTGCAATGACGTCAGTTTAGTAACCAATACCAATAACCAATTTAATGGAATGCAGACAAATTAGATACTTTAGTCATATCAAGCGTCACGATGGACTGGAGAGAATAATACTGAAGGGCAGGGTCCCAGGACGAAGAGGCAGAGGCAGACTAAGAAGAAGATGGCTACAAGATATTAAAGAAACCATGAATATGACCATCGGTGAAGTGGGTGAATTGGTTAGAAACAGAGTGAATTTCAAATGCACTGCAAAGAGAGCAACGCCATATAAAGGACACGCACCTTGATGATGATTTGATAGAATGCGAAGAACCCCGCACGATCAGCCTCATGAGTCAAGTAACAAAACTAATTTTCAACATTATCATGAGAAGGGTAAGAAACAAAATAAGACCAGAAGTTAAGGAAGAACAATGTGGCTTTGTTGAACCAGGGAACAAACAACGCAATATATACAATACGAACAATAATGGAAAGATCAATAGAAATGAAGTTGGACTTATACCTATGTTTCATAGACTACTTGACCCCTGTCTTATCTGCCACTGCTTTTCAACGTTGACACAATATGTTTCAAGCTGACCATTCTCATGACAAAAAATGATGGTTAGCTCTTTCTTATATTGATACGTTTTCTCTGATTCTCGATATTTTGTATCATAATGAATGATAATTTCTTCCTATATTTGCAAGGAGACGCTTCACAGAGATGAATCCAATCCAAAAGTGGACCCTGAGCAAACAAAATGTTGAAAACTACTGATCCAGATAATGTTATGGCGAATGGAGAGACGGAGCAAAAAAAAAAAAAAATATGTAACGAGATTAAAAAGATCCGTCTAGTTTGCGCTAGAAAAATAAATAAAAATGTCAGACATATAATTTGATGATCGAGTAAAACATAAATAACAAAATAATGAGATGGAAAAAATATAAGAGATTCAATAATGAATCAATGATATAAAAAAAAATAACATAAAGGGTGAGAGAAAAGAGAGAGAGAGAAATTACATAGTAAGCTATTCAATGAGCTATCCATAATTTGTTTACGACGGAAAGCAATGTAGAATAATGACATTAATAACATAAATAGTGAAAGATTATCTTTTTTCGCTAAGGCTTACACCCAAATTTTCTTTGTCAACAGAAAAATAATTTCACGTATCTTGAGAATTAGAATTATTAACATTTGCGAAACATGCTATAGAATAGAATCAACATACTTAGCGCAAGAAATGATTACCTAGCTTCGAAACAAATAGATGATATATCTGAATATTTATTCGAAATGATGTTCGTAATATCAAACAGAGATGTTTACAGTTTGAATTTTAGATCACCATCCTAATTTTAAAAATAAACAAACCAAATGCTTAAGAACCTGCGTTTTGTCCTTGGCAACATATGGTTGTGAGACATGGACAATTGACAAAGCGATGGAGAAAATCATTAATGTCTTTGAATGCAAATTCTACAGAAAAGTACTAAGAATATCATGGACAGCTAAAAGAACAAATGCTTCTGTTCTGCAACAGCTTGATATTAAAGAGAGTTGGCTATTAAAGAGCATAACATCAAGGAAAATTAAATATTTCGCACACATCAAACGGCATGAGTGCTTAGAGAGATAATTTTGGAGGGAATGGCGCCTGGAAGAAGAATGAGAGGGTAAACCTAGAAGACGATGGTGCAAGATGTCATTTACGATCTGAGAATGACTGCTCTGACGCCGGTCAACTTGCATAGAACAGAGGTATTTCATGACTGCTGTCATGGGAGCCAATTTCGGAAAGGACAAGCTACTTGATGATGATGATCTTCATTTTAGATTTGTTTGACGTACATTTTTGCAAACGGTAAAAATAGACCTCGCCGTTCAGAAAGCAATGGCAAACTACTGAATATATAAGTGGTGCCTAGAAAATAAACCAATAGTTTACTGTGATTACGGCAAGTTCTGTAAAGGATATGCCACGATTTTCATTTTTATCTTGATTTTAGAGTTTGGAACACTGTTTCAGAAATACTGAAACATCGACAAATGAAATAGGCCAGATTGGGAACTGTATACTGCAAATATGGACTGGTTTATGTTTTGTGTATGTCAATTTGACGTTTCGTCAAACCATATCCAGAAAATAGAAATGAGATAAATAGTATATACAGAGTGGTTTGAATACACAAAGGTTTGAAAATACTTTTAGTTGGTTCCAGTTTAGTTGTCGGATTATCATCACTGCACATCGAACCAATAGTTCTAAGTGCTACGATCTTCTCCTCAGTATGTCGCTCAACGGGTGGCACTATCGACACTGGTTTTTTGTTAGTTTACTATTTATTGTTTGGCTACCAGCGTAATGCTCTTGTCTAGCTACACCACATTTAACACTTGGAACTCTTGCAGTCTGGTTAAGGTTGTAGATTCACTACTATTACTTAAATTCTTTACCTGTCTTCTCTCTCTTATGGAGTTTAGAATATCAGCCTGAGTCCATTGTTTGCCACTTTTCGTTCAGTTTCAGTTTCGGTTTGGAATATCTTCATTGCACTCCGGTCATGTCCATAGGTGCTCCGATCTCCTTCGCAATATTTCCAACAGCGTCCAGCGACTGACCGTACAAGTTCTATTTTGATTGATTGAGCCTGACTCGTATACCTGTTTGTACCGTTCTTTTCTTGCCACACCAATCTTCAAACCCAGTTCTCGCAATCTAGTAGTTGACGTGGATTGGTTTAGATGAAGATCTTCTCTGCGCCCACGCTCTATGATGGCGATCACGATGTCAGATCTGTCCATTGGCTGGCCCTCTGATATGGCGGCAGAGCCAACCAATCTGTCTGCTCTCTCATTGCCAATGACACCCATGTGCCCGGAACAAAGACATAACTAATTCTGCATGTTGTTGACGCATGCAGTGATTCAGTCCATTGCCTGCGCACCGAACCGGCTTCCACCTTTCGGATCATACTCAATGAATCACTCAGAATGCACGCATGAGTGTAGTTTTGTGACTCTAGCCAGAGTAGTGCATTGGTCACCGCCAGTACTCCATTGTTATGCTGCTTGTTGTCATACTAAATCACACACTCGCTTCCTTGACCATTCTGCCACTTTTTACAGCAGCTATACCTACAAGCCAAATCAGTACGTTAATTCCCCTACAATGTATGCCCTGGCACTAAAATACAACTGATTTTTGTTTGTCACCCTAACATCTTCAGCGATTCCAACCATTGTCTCCAGGCAGAGCCGGTTTCAATTGTTCTGAGCATACTCACCGAGTATGTACAAAAATATATTGAGACATAATCCGAGCACATTGTAAAATACAGAGATATTTTCCAATCAACTCAGTTCCAAGTTCGAGGTCCCCTGAAATATAACATTAGCGTACTGTGTCTGAGAAATGAAGATGAATTAAGTGTGAAATAGCAAAACTACATGAAGCAATGTAGTTTTATTAAATATAAATTGACGAGGGGAATCTATGTGGAGAAGTGATTAAGACGTTTCCCTTGTCCTCTGAAGGTTTTGGGTTTTAGTCTGGATTGCACCGTTTAGTTCATATGTGCTGAACGCCTGTGTGTTGCCAGGGCGACTCGTAAGGGGAGCAATGAATAGTGACACTACGTTAAGATCGAGTAAAGATAGTAAGAGGCGACTGATGTAGGGCCTAGGAAGCTACACTAGTACATCAAAGTGTCGCAGAAATCAGATATGCTGATCTACTTGTAGACGCATAACTGACACACCGTACAATCACTTGTAAGCTCAGATCACATACAAATCACAAAGAGTGGCTTAACAAGTGGTCGATATAGAGCGTTCGGAGAAGAAGACGAAGAAGAATTCTTTTTTTTCGTAGATCTCTAGAAGTGTTGCTGGAGGTACGGAGTTCGTGCATTGGGAAAAAGAACAAACTTAGCAGATGGCTTGCCATTTCTGCCAAGATTGACGGAGACATAATGGAAAAACAGTTCAATGAAGACATTCTTTCTCCTATAGAACATTCCATTTAGAACTCAGCAGACTCAAGCTAATTTCTGACTAAAACAGTTCTTATTAACTCAGTTACTACCAAGTGTCAAAGTTTGTTACCGTTTATCTGTCCCTTTTGACAATGTGCCGCGGACTGTATCCTTACTTGTTTTTGTGAACTTAGATCCAAATTTACATCACCTCATTCTGATGATTACCAATTTTTAATTTGTTTTTTAGCATACTGTTAGTGCATTAGACAAGACGAACAAGATCTCCGTACATCTCCCCAACACCCACCGAGGAATAATGGAAGAAAATAAGAAGAGGTAAAAGAAACACGGTTTAAGTTTGTGATAAAAGAACATTAGTTTATCTACAAAATGACAAATCATTCATCAAATATATTTCAAAGATAAAACAACGTACAGTAAAAAATGTCGACACTGAATTTATTCAGTCACAACATGTTTTTCAACTGGAAATTGGTGTATTAATAAAGCATCAATTTCGAAGCTATTTAAGCTTTCAGCCAGTGGCGGCATGTGATCATTTTTGTTAGTGGGGCCAAACACAAAATGATGAAACTATCATGGTTTTAGGTTGGATTATATTTTATTTTATAAAATAGCAAACACACGTTACACATTATTTTTGGTAAGGCCCGGTCCCACTAGCCCCTAATGACGAGCCGCCACTGCTTTCAACCATCAAATGTGTCTTTTATTTTATGCCTCCAAATTAGGACAATGATTTTGTATACTCTGTTGTTATGAATCTCTTGTGTGATACATTCAGTTTAGTCTAAAACTTACTTTAGCTTGTTTTTATACTTTATAAATCTAACATACTACTTGTTTTGATATTTAACCGTTTGAAACATACTTTTACATCAATCTTACTGTTATAGATATTACTTAAACGACGAGATAAAATAGTTAAACATGGACAATGAGCACAGCGAGGTCGCAAAAAAAAGTACATGTGAAATGCGGCGTCTGCGAAAAGTTACCAATAACACCGGAAAAGACACCAACATCAGCATAAGAAAGTTGACACTGAACCTTGCTTGAATTACATTGAAAAACAAAGTCACCAACATTAGCATAAGAAAGAAAGTTGACACAGCACCTTGCTTGAATTACATTGAGAAACAAAGTCACATACATCAGCATAAGAAAGATAGTTGGTACAGAACCTTGCTTGAATTACATTGAGAAACAAAGTCACCAACATCAGCATAAGAAAGAAAGTTGGACAGAACCTTGCTTGAATTACATTGAGAAACAAAGTCACCAACATCAGCATAAGAAAGAAAGTTGCACAGAACCTTGCTTGAATTACATTGAGAAACAAAGTCACCAACATCAGCATAAGAAAGAAAGTTGGCAAGAACCTTGCTTGAATTACATTCAAAAAACAGATGAGACTGCAGTAAAACTATTTGATTGACAAAACACGTAATCACAAAGTACTATAGTTTTACAAATACATTCAAACTCCGCAGTATACAGTCTTCTACAACAGAACATCAGGAAAGAGGGTGAGAGGAAGACCACGAAAAAGATGGTTAGATGGCGTAGCAGAATTCTATCAAAAAGCAAAAATAACAATCACCCACGCCACCAGAACAGCGCAAGATAAAAACAGAAAACCACGACACTTGGCAACAACCCGGTAGCAGTGTAACGACACTGGGCAACAGCCCGGTAGCAGTGTGACGACACTTGGCAACAACCCGGTAGCAGTGTGACGACACTTGGCAACAACCCGGTAGCAGTGTGACGACACTGGGCAACAACCCGGTAGCAGTGTGACGACACGGTGCAACAACCCGGTAGCAGTGTGACGACACGGTGCAACAACCCGGTAGCAGTGTGACGACACTGGCAACAACCCGGTAGCAGTGTGACGACACTGGCAACAACCCGGTAGCAGTGTGACGACACTGGGCAACAACCCGGTAGCAGTGTAACGACACTGGGCAACAACCCGGTAGCAGTGTAACGACACTGGGCAACAACCGGTAGCAGTGTGACGACACTGGGCAACAACCCGGTAGTAGCAGTGTGCGACCTTGCAGCAACCCGGTAGCAGTGTGACGACACTGGGCAACAATCCGGTAGCAGTGTAACGACACTGGGCAACAACCCGGTAGCAATGTAACGACACTGGGCAACAACCCGGTAGCAGTGTGACGACACTGGCAACAACCCGGTAGCAGTGTGACGACACTCGGCAACAACCCGGTAGCAGTGTGACGACACTGGGCAACAACCCGGTAGCAATGTAACGACACTGGGCAACAACCCGGTAGCAGTGTGACGACACTTGGCAACAACCCGGTAGCAGTGTGACGACACTTGGCAACAACCCGGTAGCAGTGTAACGACACTGGGCAACAACCCGGTAGCAATGTAACGATACTGGGCAACAACCCGGTAGCAATGTAACGATACTGGGCAACAACCCGGTAGCAATGTAACGACACTGGGCAACAACCCGGTAGCAATGTAACGACACTGGGCAACAACCCGGTAGCAATGTAACGACGGCAGCAACCCGGTAGCAATGTAACGATGCTGGGCAACAACCCGGTAGCAATGTAACGACACCTGGCAACAACCCGGTAGCAGTGAAACGATGCTGGGCAACAACCCGGTAGCAGTGTGTCGACGCTTGGCAACAACCCGGTAGCAATGTAACGACGACTGGCAACAACCCGGTAGCAATGTAACGACACTGGGCAACAACCCGGTAGCAGTGTGACGACACTGGCAACAACCCGGTAGCAATGTAACGACACTTGGCAACAACCCGGTAGCAATGTAACGACACTGGGCAACAACCCGGTAGCAGTGAAACGATACAAGAAGTAAAAGATACAAAAGGTTTCATTACTATTGTTTGTTTACCTAAAATTCAGCACAGTCAAACGCACGTTGTCACTTCTTCTTTCACTCACCCTGGCTTGCCCAACAACGTTAGTATATGAAGAAATGTTTCAAACGGGCTCTTTGTGCGCGCTTCATAACAAGGTGTCTTTCATTGCCTTTGTCATTTCGCCGTTCTACATTTAGCTTTGAAGACCTGTCTTTTATAAAGAAAGTTATGAGTTAGAGCTCGGATCCCATGCTGAAGACCCGTGTTCAATCCACCGTAAGTCCTATGATTTTTTCTGTTGTGGGCATAAATGAAAAATCCTAACCTGAACACTTAGCGGCGTCTGCACTAGCTATGAGGCCATTACATTCCTAGGGATCTTGTCCCCACCGCCCTAAAAGCGGTGCTACAGACAGTAATGACAGTAATGATGAGTGGGATGATTAAAAAACAGTTGAAAGACAAAGCATGTTGGAAACAAAAGCAAGGGCGGAATAATGTTTCTAAGTCTAAAAAGAAATAAATCTGTACAAAATGTACAAACTCAGAAAACAAAGAAGGAAAAAATATCCTTCAAGAAATTTGAAAATAATAAAGGAGGTTAAAAACCCCGAACTAGAATTAAACTATCAGAATCAATATCTGAAGTATTTGCCCTTGTTGAGAATGATTTATAGCTGCTCTTGTAGAAATCTGATTTCCAGTTTAATGTCAATATTATGTTCAGATTTCTTGTAAGAAGGAACACTACAAATCTAAACCTAGAAATGTTATTTAAGAATTATGTCTCAACGACCGATACCTTCAATGTTGGGATCTATATTTCGTGCTCATTCAATTTTTTATTCTAAACTTTGAACTCTGAAAACTGAGGCGTAGAGGCTAGGTGTTCATCTCTCGTGACAAAGGTACCAGGTTCGTTTCCTCGTGCAGCCATCTGGATATTTTTCAAGAGATCCCTGATTTCAATGTTGGTGAGATCGAGTTCCTAGTCCTATCGGAGACGGACGATAAAACGTAGGTCCCTGTTCAATTTGAGCACGTAAAAGAACCCGTGGCAGTTCAAAATCGAGAGAGCATGCTAGAAAGCCCCGCCCGTACAAAATTCAATAGAAATGATTCGAAATAAAACTCCTATCCAAAATATATTCACTATCTTCAGTAATACATTGGGGACCCTCGCCGGTGCTACGGAGCTCGTGCACTGCAGCTGAGATCTTCCTGTATAAGAAAGAGATGGGAGCACACATGGTTACTCCCCGAAGTGTTGTGATGATGGTAATATCGATCTTTCAGTGTATTTGTTAGTGGGTGTACTTGGGAATAGGAAGTATAATCACATTTGTTGTTCCAGGAAAATTGTTTTTTTTTCAAAGTGTTATTTTTATTATAATATCGTAGAAGAATAGGCAGTGTTTCATGGACAGAAAAACAAACAAATAAATAAGTTTTAGGAAAACTAGGCATGAAGAAACAATTATTAAGAGAAATAAAATTCAGACAAGTAAAGTATTTTGGGCACATAAAAAGACATGACACCAT
This sequence comes from Arion vulgaris, assembly GCA_020796225.1. NCBI lineage: Eukaryota > Metazoa > Mollusca > Gastropoda > Stylommatophora > Arionidae > Arion > Arion vulgaris. Next base: position 73,570,663 of record CM036758.1, read on the forward strand.
GATAAAACATTTACTAGAGGGAAAGTTGAGGGAAGAGCAAGAAAAGACCGAGAGATAAGTGGGAGGAAAGCTTTATGAAATGGACAGGTTACAGTCTGGCAGTGTGCAACACCAAGGCGAAAGACAGAAGATACTGGAAATTCATTGCAGCCAACCTTCGATGTGGAGACGGCACCTGATGATGATGAATATCGTAGTATTTTTTGTATCAGTCTGTGCTATAGAAACGAGTGTAAAAAAAATTGATTTTCAACAAAACTATAAATCTTTCAAGCTCTTACGTTGTGTTCACAAACATGTTTTGTTTGTGTTTTGTTTTGGAAGGAGGGCCTGTGTGCGACTGGGTGGTGGTGTTGTGTAAGGAAGGGTGAATTTGTTTCAGTGAATGTCTGTATGGAGCCAGGGCTCGCAAGAGGAGCAAAGAATAGTATCTCAAGTAACTAAAAGCCCCGCAGAAATCGGATGTATAGGCCTGCTTGTAGGCGCATAGCTGGCACAACGTGCAATCGCTCTTAAGCTCAGATCACATAGAAATCACACAGAGTGGTTAACAAGTGGTCGATATGGAGCGTTTGAAGAAGTTTCTGATGAGAATACGAGAGAGTGGATGGTGGAAGAGAGATTTTTTCCACCTGTTTTAAGAAACATATTAGATTTTACGACCAAGAACATAGCCTAGCACATTTTTGCTTTGATGAAAGTTCTCCATTACTTTTGAATATGATATAAACACGATACAAATAGTTAGTACTTTTTCTTCAGAAAAAATAGTGTACATATGGACAAGGTGTACTGCATGCACCCAACACTGAACATAGTGTACGTATAAAACATGATTTTCAACCTGTGGTACGCGTACCTCTACGGTACGTGGTAGGGCATTCTGTGGTACGCGAAAAAATAATCAGTAATGTTGGAAAAACAAGAAAGAAAAAAATTATAGTGATAAGAAAAACTTGAGTTTTGAGGAACTGGCAAATTGAGTTTTGTCTTCTGAATATTTTCAAATTATATGTGGTTTGTACTTTTATTGTAGTAGTTTTCCTTTTCCAGATAGTTACATCATTGCCCCTTCAATTCCTATTGAAACTGGTCACCGCAAACTTTGGTCTCAGTGCCCATTGAAAATGGCTCAAGTCTTAGTTACTGCAAACTTTTGTCTCAGTGCCCATTGAAAATGGCTCAAGTCTTAGTTACTTCAAACTTTTGTCTCAGTGCCCATTGAAACTGGCTCAAGTCTTAGTCACTGCAAACTTTGGTCTCAGTGCCCATTGAAACTGGTTTAAGTCTTAGTCACTGCAAACTTTGGTCTCAGTGCCCATTGAAACTGGCTTAAGTCTTAGTCACTGCAAACTTTGGTCTCAGTGCCCATTGAAACTGGCTTAAGTCTTAGTCACTGCAAACTTTGGTCTCAGTACCCATTGAAACTGGTTGGGGTCTTACGTCAAAGTTAACTTTAGTCAAAGTACCCAAGAGTACAAGAAATAAAAACTGTATTACTTTTTATAAATTTATAGATATATTTCTCTCGTACCATTATACGTTACATAGGGTCTGCAAGTAATTTCTCCATACCGCTCTGTTCTGAGCAACTCGCTCAGACTCTTCTACGGAATTGAGCCCAACATTTCTTGCTCTCTCTGCAAAGTTCGTTTCAGGGTTTTCCTTGGCTACTCTCTTTCCTGAATCCTTTGTCTCCAACTTCATTGATTGTTTTAGCACTCATTGATCCTTTCTTCTCAAGGTGTGTCCAATATATCTCCATCTTTTCCTCCTTACAACAACTGTTACTAGTGGTTGACCAGACATTTCTTCTCAAGGTGTGTCCAATATATCTCCATCTTTTCCTCCTTACAACAACTGTTACTAGTGGTTGACCAGACATTTCTTCTCAAGTTGTGTCCAACATATCTCCATCTTTTCCTCCTTATAACAACTTTTACTAGTGGTTGACCAGACATTTCTTCTCACTGTGTGTCCAACATATCTCCGTCTTCTCTTTCTTATAACAACTTTTACTAGTGGTTGACCAGACATTTCTTCTCAAGGTGTGTCCAACATATCTCCATCTTCTCTTTCTTATAACAACTGTTACTAGTGGTTGACCAGACATTTCTCTGGTTTCATCACTTCTGAATTCGTTCCATTTTACGAGTATGTTCATTATTTTTCGCAGACATCTATTTTCAAATGCATTCAACTGGCTTGCTATATCTTTAGTCCTTTCCCAACGCTTGCTGGCTTATGTTAGAATTGATACAACATTGGAATTAAACATTCCGAATTTTTTAAAAACTGTATAACTTGCAGTTCCATATTTTATTTATACTTTTATATAGCTGGTGTTGCTTTGACAATTCGTATTATAATTTATTTTTAACATTTATCGCCTTGCGCAAGATCGCCAAATGTGTAACAACAAAAGAGGAACCGAATAGCTGAGAATCATCGTATTGTTGAGTCACAGAGAAAACGAGCAGAGCGAAAAGACAGAGCACACGACACGCACATGTCTAACCGTGATCATGTATGCCCCACCTGTGGTCGGGGATTCTGTTCTAGGATTGGACTCTACAGTCACCTCCGCACACACAGAGAGGTGCAACAGCACACGTCTGAGATTGTTGTCATCATCGCTTGCGATGGACGGCTATTATATGTAGTAGGTGAACCAGAAACCATACAGTGAACTTAAAACCTGTCTATTCTCTGAACATGTTAGGTTGAATAAGTTGGCTGCATGAATGTAGGATGGCCCTCAAATGTGTAGTCTGATATAAGGATGAGTCAATACCCTCGATAGCTTGTGTTTTTGTTCATATCGGATATGAATTTTGATTGATGCATGCAGGGCCGTGCCGTATATTTTCTCAGTATGATGCAAGTCTTCAAAATGCCGCCCCTTCAATGTTTTTCCTTTTAAAATAAACTTCAATTATGATTTGAATTTCGCTGGTTATGCCCTCTTTGGGGTACCGCCTGATGCGTCGCCTCTCTGCATCATAGTACGGCACGGTCCTGGATGCATTGCACTTTCAACCTTCCAGCTTTACAAATTAGAATCTTAAAACTTACTTATTGAGGACCTAAAGGGTCTCAATGGTGGCGTGCCATTTCTGCGGATAAGTACAGAACCATATAGGAAGCTCAAGCAATCAAACCATTCCTACGACTTTAAAATTTAAAGAAATGAAACGAGGATGGCATAGGAAGAATGAGAATCAGTCGATTCAGAAAAACTGACACATGATAGTAGAGTTAGAAATTAATGCAAATAATCCTCATCATCAAGTAGCTTGTCCTGAGCAGAACTTTGCCACCCCAACAGTCCTCCGGAGTTTCTCTCTCATAGGCCAGATGTCCTGCCTCTGCAGCCGTCATGTTCAAACCATCAGTTACATCCTATGTAAATAATACTGGCAATAATTGATGGCAGGGAGACAGATGTTTTTAAAATAAAAAAATGAATGAGAACAAACGAGTGACATACTTGTTTATTGGTTATTGTTTACTTATCGGACGTCATTATACTCTGGGCAGACCCATAGTCCTGTCTCCCCCAACAGATGTCGAAGAGCATCACATTGATGGTTCCTGTAGCTCGCTGGTTAAACACACCCTTATACTGCTATATACTGCCTGGGCATGCGGGTGTTTACGGTAATGAGAGAGCGGGTAGGCGTGCATCAACAGCATCGATTGTTGGGGAGTTGAAGATGGATAAAGGGATATTCTTCGGTCTCTTCGCGACTGTCTGTTGGATGAGGACACTAAAATCGATGTTGAATCGATCAAGCGATTTAGGCAGTTTGGAGTTACCCGTTGTGGAGGTCGAACTGGATGCCTGAAAGCAGAGTGAAAGGTGTGTTTAATCAGCGAGCCACGGGAACCATCAGTATGTATACTCTTCGATATCTGTTGGAGGAGACTGAGCACCTGTGGGTCTGCCCGGAGTGCAATGACGTCAGTTTAATAAACAATAACCAATAACCCTTCACTCCGTCACTCAGTAATCCAGTTCTACTTACAAAACGGTAACTCTAAACTCCTTAAAGCGCTGGATCCTTTTATCATTTATATTAGTGTCTTCATCCAGCGCAGGCTGTCGTGCTCTACTTCTTCATCCAGCGCAGGCTGTGGTGCTCTACTTCTTCATCCAGCGCAGGCTGTCGTGCTCTACTTCTTCATCCAGCGCAGGCTGTCGTGCTCTACTTCTTCATCCAGCGCTGGCTGTTGTGAAGATACCGAATAACACTCTACTTCTTCATATTAAACACCCCGACAATCAATTCTGTTGATGCAAGCCTGTTCTCTCTCTCTCTCTCTCATTACCGCAAGCAACATAAACAATAACATAAAAAATAGTGAGGATAAAAATCAACAAATGTCACATTGTGGAAAATAACGATTTTTCGTGATCAATAAATCCAAGCTTGGTAACTGTCGATCAATCTTACAGATCAAATACGGAAATCAAAGTAATCCATAGAAATGTGTGGCAAGAAGGATAAGAAGAGAAGGTCTGACGTGTGACAGATGGTAGCCTACGTTAAGTGTAACGTGATTGCGACAGTTAGTTAGTTAGTCTTTCCTCTTGGGCCTGTGGCGGCGCATAGGGCAGAGGTCATAGCTCTCCATGTCTCGCGGTTCGTTGCTATCTGTTTTAGGTCTTTAATGTTTACTAGGCCCATCGTTGAGCCTTCTCTGGTGATGGTTCTACGCAGAGTCCTCTTGGTCTTCCTCGTTTTCTTTTTCCCTCTGGTGTCCATATGAGGATTCTCATCCATAGGTTAAATATCTATGTTCATTTACTGTCTTCTAATTCTAGTAGAGGGTCTTTGTGGCTAAGTGGTTAAACCCTTTGCCTTGTGAGTCGAAGGTCGTGGGTTCGAATCCGGACCGCGCCGTTCTGTTCACGTGCAGTTTTTTTCAGAGACCCTAGAATTGTTGCTGGAGCTACGAAGTTCGTGCTTTGTGCAATACTCTCGGCAGCTGGCGTGCCATTTCTGCGGAGAGGGACCGAGCCACATGAGGTAAAACACGGTGCAATGAAGTCAATCCTTCGGTTTTTAAAAACCCCTTTTTAACTCTAGTAGCTTCTAAAAATGGACACTAAAAACAAATCAAAATAAGTAAAACAAAACATCAGATACTATGAGCGTTTACTTCCCGTTCTTAGACCACTAATATCCATATTTACCCAATTTGTTTGTTTATAACCAGAGAGAGTTTCATTCCCTTTATCTGCTTTCCATATTATTTGCTTAAATATGGGTTTATGGTACCGGGCTACTTTATTCGAATAATTGGCAAAGTTGGTGTATTGCTTTGATGAGCGGAACACAAGAGAATGGTCTGGGATATTTTCTGGAAGTTAGGTCAAGATCCTTTTGTATAGAGTTCGGACAATAATTCGTCTTGAGTTTGATTGCTTATTTTGTCAGTGGCGTCGGAAGGAAGAACACAGAACGGGAGAGAGAGGGAACGAGTCAATGAGTATTAGAGAGATATTGGAACAGAGTGAGCGTTGACTATAGATTCCCAAACTGTTTCGGGCCACAGCCCACTTTGCACAACATAAACTTTGTAACGCCCCTTCCACGTTATAACAGTCTGCCAACGCCTCCCTCCCACATATATACATGCTGTATTTTCTCTTTGACATAGAAAAATTGATATATAGTTCTGTAATACATGGTCAATATATACATGAAATAAAAAAATTGATGAAACAAATGGATCGTGTAAGACGGACACAAGATGAACTGAAATGCAGAATTCAAATTTTAAATGATTGTTCAGTCACAAAATCCCCAAAATAAATTATTTTAAAATATTTATTATTAATTTCTTTTTTAAGGAGCCACTGACCCCTAATCGTCTGAACACCCCCAAATTCTTCTGAACCCATTATCACCTAGAACGCTTCACTGGGGCGGTACTGCCCACTTTAGTAAACGCTGGCATAGACGAACGAGATTTATTTAAAGTGTGTGCGTGGATGAAAGAGATTTGTTAAAACAGTGTGTACACATGGACGAAAGAGATTTGTTAAAACAGTGTGTGCACATAGACGAAATAGATTTGTTAAAACGGAGTGTACACATGGACGAAAGAGATGTGTTAAACAGTGTGTACACATGGACGAAAGAGATTTGTTAAAACAGTGTGTACACATAGACGAAAGAGATTTGTTAAAACAGAGTGTGCACATAGACGAAATAGATTTGTTAAAACGGAGTGTACACATGGACGAAAGAGATGTGTTAAACAGTGTGTACACATGGACGAAAGAGATTTATTAAACAGTGTGTACACATAGACGAAAGAGATTTGTTAAAACAGAGTGTGCACATAGACGAATGAGATTTACTGAAATCAAATGTTAAAAAAAACCCACATGTTTTATGATCATACGATATAGACTACGATAATCCGACAATGTACATTGTATGAAAAAGTGTCTAAAACTGGGTACTGATTTCATTGGAGAGGGTTTCTCATGTGGCTGCTCGGTTAATACCGCAGAAGTAACACACAAACTGCCGAAAGCATTGAAAAAAAACACGAACTACGCAGCTCTAGCAATAATCCTGAAGGATCTTTGGTTAAAAAATACGCCTAAACCAAACGATATAGTTCGGATTCGAACACATGAACTTTAGAACGACAAACAAACTGCTTAACCACTTTGCCATATAGACTTTCCACATTGTATTGAAGATGGTCGAATCTTTACTGCTTAACCACTTTGCCATATAGACTTTCCACATTGTATTGAAGATGGTCGAATCCTTACGGATTTCCAATAAAAGCAATGTGTTAAGGGATTCGGGGTATGGGATCATGAAGCTATTTTCGTTGTTTTCACATTAATGTAAAATTTGTATAACCATTTTGAAAGATTACGACTTAGAATAGTAGAAAAAAAAAAGTCAAAGCGTTGCCATGGAAACAATACAAAATGGCCGCCAAAACAAAATTTAAAATCCCTAAGGCTCTGAATCTAATGAATGTAAATGAATTCTGTTTTCACTTAGGTGCAGTTGTAATATCTAAAATATTACACATCTTTTTATGATATATTAAATATTAAATTTTTATAAATTTTGGTAAAAATTACCTCAAAATTCGGTCAAAAATAGCTGTTTTTCGGGGTGTGTTTACCCAAAAATTCATAAAAAATGTAATATTTAATATATCCTAAAATCATGTGTAATTTTTTAGATATTACAATTGCTTACAATTGCAATTTGTTATACACATTCTACATTAATACCAAAGCAACGAAACAAGTTTCAAGACCAGAATCCCCGAGAACAAGCGTAATGCCAGTTAACATATGTACATACCATATGAAGGCACTCGACATATGCCTTTAGTCTTGGAAAGGTGTGGTATCAAGGAGAGATCACTTTCATCTTCTTTCTCTAATTCTGAGTTACCACACAACGTCAGCATAAGAAGAGATTTCTAGTACGGATTCTTATGAGCTTTAGGTGTCTTTCCTCTGCCTCTATTATTTATGTGATTCACCTATGTGTTGTCGGTGTTCGCAATGGAAGCACAGAATAGCAACACTTTGACCTACAAGGCATGTCGTAAGAGGTAGCAGGTAGAGGCCTAGGGAAGCTGCTCTAGTAAATAAAAAGTGTCACAGAAATCGGATTTTCTGGCCTACTTGTAGGCGCATAACTACCACAACGTACATACTCAGATCACATACAAATCCCAAAGAGTGGTTTAAGAGTGAGATATGGAGCGTTTGAAGAAGAAGAAGAATATATATGGTCCACATTTTGTGTGGATAACATTTTGTCTTGTATCCAATGTATCGGAATAACATTACCCATTGAGAATCACTGTCTGTTGGTAATCTTCATATGTGGGTGAACATTTCAATGTGTTTTTCTGGATAAACACAGTACTGATGTTGTTCACACCTTTTACTTCTGTATTCATTACGAAGTCGGTCTTTATTTGATATTGTCAACACTCTATCTAGAGTGCAGAGAATTACCTAATCGAAATCATAAGTACGATACCTTAATGCGAAATCATAAGTTCGATACCTTAATACGAAATCATAAGTTCGATACCTTAATGCGAAGTTCGATAAGCTCATTCTTCTCCTTTAAACACTCCATATTGCCCGCCTGTCCAGCGTGTTCGTCGCGCGTTCGGCGATGGGTGATAAGCCCTCTGTGAGTGCGGGTTCAATTCCACGGGCTGGCAGAAAAGCCACAGGTTCTCCAGATTTACAGTGTTCGTGACACCGAACCGAAAGGTTGCGATGTCCATGGCACCGAGCCGAAGAGCTGACAGCTCAAGTGCTTCTGGATCGAAAAAAAAAACCCCACTCCATATCGATCACTTGTTAGCCACTCTTTGTGATTTGTATGTGATCCGAGCCTAAACGCGATTATAGGTTGTGTCAGTTTTGCGTCTACAAGTAGACCAGCACATCCGATTTCTGCAACGCTTTTTATTTACTAGTGTAACTTCCCTAGTCTCCTACCTCAGTCGCCACTTACGATATTTCTGTAGGTCGCAGTGTTAACATTCTTTGCTTCCATTGTAGGCACCGGCAGCACACGGAGATATATTCCTTCCCAAAAGGAGAAAAGAAGCAAAATGCATCCATGAGGTTTATACTATCTATGCATCGTTGCAATAATTTGCAATACTACTAGTTCCCTTCGTTTGCATACCAATAACATTACTCAAAATATAATATTTCCGTCATATGGTAATGCTGAATAATGCCATGCAGTTCATCGATTGGCGAGAGTGTTACACGATACGATGCCATTAGTCTGACTATTTATAGGGAAAACACAAAGATCATCTAGATATTTTTTCAGAGATTCCCGATCTCAGTGTAGGTGTGATCGAGTTCCTAGTCCTATCGGAGACGAAGAATAAAACGTAGATCCCGTGTTCGATACGAGCACGTAAAAGAACCATTTAGCAGTTCAAAATCGAGAAGAACAGTCTGGTAGCCTCTGACGGGTAAAATTCATTAGAAAAGATTTTAAATTAAAAGTCCTACAAAAATATCTTCAACATTTTAAAAATTACATCGGGGACCATCACGGGTGCTACAGAGTTCGTGCACTGTCGCTGAGATCGTCCTGTGTAAGAAAGAGACTGGAACACACATGGTTAATCCCTGAACTGCAATGATGATGGTTCTATCATCAATCAATCAATCAATCACTCAAACATCATGAGATTAAATGCTAATTCCAGAGACCCGATCATCATACTGAGAGGAAAAAGAGGTTGACACATTGACATATCTGGGAAGTGTATAACATTGAATGTAGCACAGATGAAGATGTTAGGTTAGAATACAAAAGGCAAGATCAATCTTACCATTCTGAAGAACATGGGAGTTCAAGAATGATCCGGAATAAAACTAAGATAATGATATTTAACTCAAATGTCAAGGTATTCCTTCTATGTGAAGCGGACATATGGAAAACAACTAAGGGAACACTAAAAAATTGCAGATATTCATCAATAGATGTCTGTGCAGGATACTCCTTCTGCGATGGTTTGATAGAACCAGGAACAGGGAACTGTGGGATATAGCAGGACAACGGTAAGAGAAACATGAGATAAGGAGCAGAAGATGGAGATGCACAGGACACACGTTGAGGAACGCCCCCGACCCCGACAGCATCACGAGACAGGTTCTCCGATGGAACCTCCAGGGAAATAGAGGTAAAGGAAGACCCAGAAACACATGGAGACGGGAGTTGGAGACTGAATGCAAGAAAATGGGGAGAGAGTGCAGAGATCTGGAGAAGATGGCCTTTATAGCCCAGCTTAGTTACGGACTTATGCCCCTAGGCGAAGCGTGAAGAAGAATACTACAAGTTCCATTCGTTTGCAAGCCGATAACATTACTCAAACTATCAACTTGTCGTGATATGGTAATGATGTAATGATGAATAATACCACGCAGTTCATCGATTGGTAATGGTGTTACATGATACGATGCGATTAGTAAGCTGGATATCACACATTGCATTTCAGAAATGATTATAAAATAGCACTAAATAGAGACGCAGTAGCCTAGTTGTTAGTGAACTCGCTTCATTTGCACATGGTCTGGGTTTAATTGATTGTATACTGTCTATTGTCTATTCCCAGGGAGAAGATGTAGTTGGCTGTCCCCCTTTGTCGTTAGCGTAGGGATAGGAGCTTTAATTTGCGTTCTAGGGCCAGATGAGTCGCCCTTGTTGTGTTATATCCCAGTTTATGAAGTGTGGTCTTGATTTTTGTCTATCCATCTTTTCCGTGGTCTTCCTTTAGCTTGAATTTTTATATTATTTAATAGCCAACTCCATTTAGTACCAAGCTGTTGCAGAACAGAAGCATTTGTTCTTTTCCTGAAAGGGTAATAACTTCCCGGAATAGACAAATAATAGTAAATAATCCAAAATTCACGATTTTATGATTTTTTTTACTGGTCCCCAACAGAAAAATGACATCGAACCGCCACTGGTATTATATCATATTTAAAACCATATATGAAGGAGTATAAAAGATGTTGGTGAATTTGTCTACATTGAAAGCAAGTTCAGATAATCAGAAGGTTCAGATGAGCACATTAATGCCAGGATTAGAAAAGACCAACAAGCCTTTGCTATATTGCAGACACTGTGGAATTCTAATACTATCTCTACGAAAACAAAGCTCACGATATTCTGCTCAAATGTCAAATCTGTGTTGCTGTATGGCTCGGAAATGTGGCACGATATTCTGCTCAAATGTCAAATCTGTGTTGCTGTATGGCTTGGAAATCTGGCACGATATTCTGCTCAAATGTCAAATCTGTGTTGCTGTATGGCTTGGAAATGTGGCGTGTCACAAAGTTAAATACAAACAAAATTCAGAACTTTATCAACGGATGTCTTCACGGGTTCTTAGACTGAGATGGTATGATAGAGTTGCACACACAGATCTGTGGATAAGAACAGGACAGGGACCCATGATAGCACAGGTTGGGAGAAGAAGTTACGATGGGTTGGGCATACTCTACGGAAGATATGGTCGAGTGTCACTGGGCAAGCACTACATTTGAACCCGGAAGAAAACGGAAAGAGAAAGCCCTAAACAGACCTGGAGACGAAGTCTTTCAGCAACTGAAGTATGCTTGACTATCCTAGGAGACCATAAACAAACAAATTCCGAGAAAACTGTTGAGGCCCTATGCTCCACGAGGAGCGAAAAGGAATAAGTCAAATCAAACCATATGTCTTTTGTAATCTCCTAATTGGCTTTCCTTAGTCAGATGTCCCGATTTATGATCAAACATCAACTACAACTTATTGGCTTGAGCCTTAGCTCTATATAACGCATTGATTTTGTTTCAGTAATAGGATATTTTAAAGACAGCTTCCAGAGATTTTAGACTAGACGCAACGAAAAACTAACCAACCATTTGGTAGCATTACTGTGTGCTCAGACTTTTTATATACTATTTCTGTTTTAGTGGATTAGTTAGTGCCTGTGTATCTGTTTATTCTCTCTCTCTCGCGATCCATTATCTGTTGATTCAAGTAATACTCACATTTTGGGATAAGATAAGACGATTTGATGTATGCTTCAATTTAAGTTATTATGATCTATCACATTTTTTTTTTCTTGAGTATATTATTCTTTTTTATTCTATTTCTTCCGCATTTCATTATTCTTCTTCATTATGTTTTTCTGTTTTCTTCCACTTCTTCTTATATTCCTTATTCTCGTGTTACTTTCTGACTTTTTCTTCTTGGCGAAAAAAGGTAAAATTTAAGTACTGTACTTTTACGGGGTCAAAGGCGGAGTTCTAGGGATAACGTAGCGCCAGGTTTAGTGAGCTGTCACTACTTAAGATTCTACATCACCACGTGGAGGTGGCTCTGGAAATAGACAGTTTATCCTGTCAGGCTAAGCGGGAAGAGATCGAGGGAGAGCTACAGGTAGTGGTAGTAGTACAATCATGGAAAAGTAATGCAGGTATAAAGCCATGAACCAAATGCACGTATCTCCTGACTGAAGTCCGATGAAAAGTTGCCCAAATATTTGTTGAAACGTAAGAAATAGTAGCGAATGAGTCGTCTGTGATCGAATGCCAACTCCGCCGGAGTAAATGGCCGCACTAAAATGGCCAGATTGATTGATTTGATAGGACCATCATCGTTGCACTTCGGTGAGTAACCATGTGTGTTCCGATCTCTTTCTTACATAGGAAGATCTCAGTGAGTAACCATGTGTGTTCCGATCTCTTTCTTACACAGGAAGATCTCGGTGAGTAACCATGTGTGTTCCGATCTCTTTCTTACACAGGAAGATCTCGGTGAGTAACCATGTGTGTTCCGATCTCTTTCTTACACAGGAAGATCTCGGTGAGTAACCATGTGTGTTCCGATCTCTTTCTTACATAGGAAGATCTCAGTGAGTAACCATGTGTGTTCCGATCTCTTTTTTACACAGGAAGATCTCAGCTGCAGAGCACAAAATCCCTAGATCCGGCGAGGATCCATGATCTAATTTTGAAGATAGTGAAGATATTATGTACGAATGTTATTTTAAATCTTTTCCTAATGAATGCTGTTGGGCAGCGACTTTCCAGCCTGCTTGTCTCGATTTTGAACTGTCAATGGTTCTTTTACGTGCCCAACTTGAACATGGGACCTACATTTTATCGTCCGTCTCCGATCGGATTAGCAACTCTATTTCACTTACACTGAGATCAGGGATCTCTAAAAAATATCCAAATGGCTCCAAGATGGAGCGAACCGGTTACTTTTGGCACGTGAGGCGATTATCTAATCTCTACGCCACAGAAACCCCAGATAGACCCAGATATATATATATATAGATGTATAGATAGAGGATAGATGTATAGATAGATAGATAGATAGATAGATGGATAGATAGATAGATAGATAGATATATAGATAGATGTATAGATAGATAGATAGATTGATAGTTAGATAGATAGATAGATAGATGTATAGATAGATGTATAGATAGATAGATAGATAAATAGATAGATAGATAAATAGATAGATAGATATATAGATAAATAGATAGATGTATAGAAGGTCAAGTAGTAGCATGTACCTTGCGGAACATCACCTTATCACAGCCCTCTAACAACCCCCTGTCCCTAGCAAGATTGTCCACCTTTTCTATCGTTATGTTCAAGATTTAATTGATGTCCTACTGCCACCTTCGTCTTGATCCTCCCCTGCCTCGTACTTCAGGAACCATTCCTTCCATTATCGTTCTCCAAACTAGTGACTTTCACGTGGCAAACTATTTCATCTTCCGGGCGTGATGTTATTTATGAGCGAATACTAATTGATATGCAGACATAGAAGATAGATTGATAAATACATCAATAAAAATAATATAATATAATATATTGCAATATAATAAAATATTATAATAAAATGTTATAATACAAAAATAATATAATAAAATATTATAATAATGCTTGCTGCTTATCCTTCAGTTTCTCTTGAGGACTATTTCTTTAGATCTGTTTGGGCGTAACTTTTTCGTTTTTGCGTGCTCCACTCATATAAAGTCTAAAAAAGTCACGTTCACTTTATTCATATACTACACATACACAGCTGAGCATTGCTTTGCAAAAACTAAAAGAACTAACTAACCTATGAAAGGAACTGCATAAGAACAAAAATCTGAGTTTAAGGGCCTTCGTTTTTTCCTTGACAACACATGGTTGTGAGATATGGACCATTGACAAAGCGACAGAGAAGATCATTAATGTCTTTGAATGCAAATGATACAGAAGAGTACTTAAAATATCACGGACAGAGAAAAGAACAAACAATTCAGAACAAAAAATAACACCGGGTTTTAACTATTTGGCTCGGTCCCTCTTCATAAAAATGTCACGCCACATGCTGAGAGTATTGCACAAATCACGAACTCCGTAGTTCCGGCAACAATCTTAGGGGTCTCTGAAAAAAAAATTGACTCGTGAATAATAACGGCGCTGTCCGGATTCAAACTCGCAACGTTTGACTCGCAAGCCTTAACCACTTAATCAAAGAGACACACGCTTTCCCACTAGAAGTTAACTACAATCTTAGTATATCCCTTACAGAACGTAGCCATCAATCACAGTAAACGAGTAGTTGATTTTCTATGCACCACGTATACGTTCAGGACAGCGAAAGAAGGGGTGGCCGAGAAATACATGGAGACGAGATTTGGAGGCAGAGATCAACAATATAAAGAAGAGCTGGAGGGCGCTGTAGGAGATAACTAGAGATAGAAAAACTTGGCATGAGTTGGTTGAAGGCATATGCCCCAATCCAGTTAAAAAGACAAAAGAGAGAGAGAAGAGAGAGTCTTATACGTTCAGTAATTTGCAATTGCTTTCTGAACAGTGAGGTCTATTTTTACCTTTCATAAAAATCCCACGGAAACAAATTTGCTTCTAAATTGCCTGCCGCTGAGTTTGAACCAGGTACGCTTAGGATTGTGCTCACTATCGCTTAAGCTACAGACGCCCACGAGTTAACTAAGCATGCATACATCTACAAGATACTGCATATCAGACGTATAAAATATTGTACTGATAACGTGCGTGTCTGGGTCGATAACTTATCGATATCAATTCTTACCTGTAAGCTGTGACAGAAATTACAAAACAACATTTTCATGGCAAAGAAAGAAGAAAAGAAGAAGAAGATGTCTTCGTGACGGTAGAATACAATTAATTTCCTCTAGTCATGCTTTCACCATTTTGCAGACATTTCCATCGATTCTCTTTTTCATGTTATCTTTGATAAGGTTAAATGCTCGCAGAGACAAGTCAACTGTACCCTTGTTACACTTTGTTTGTTTAATTGCGACATTGATTTGTTTGTTTGTTTGCGATTTCCGTTGTTACCTATCTTATTTTATGATTTTTCGTTGCTTATGCAAAACTCTTCCCCCATCCGTGTATTTGGGTTCTCAACGAGAAGAAAAGAATAGTGACACGCAAGTGAACAATAAAATAGTGGATTACAAGGCGTTTCGTACGTGGATGGAAAACAAGGTTGGGTACTAATAATGGATCGCTGCCCAATCCAGTGAAATGAAAATCGTGGCATATCCCAAAGGACGTAGCCATCAACCACAGTAAACAAGTCGTTGATTTTCTAGGCACCACTTATACGTTCAGTAGTTTGCCATTGCTTTCTGAACGGGTGGCGTCATCGTCCTTTGGTAAAATCAACGGAAACAATTTGCAAGCAAACTGTCCGCAGCGTGATTCGAACTCAGAACGTCGGGGTTAATAGACAGAGTCACTAACCCCTAGGCCACAGACGCCCAATCCAGTAGACAATTTTAAACCCAAAATCCAACCAACCACGAAAATGCCAAATTAAATTAATAATTCCTCTCGTACCGTTATACGTCACATAGGACCTGCAAGTAATTTCTCCATACCGCTCTATCCTGGACAACTGTCTGGGAAATCATTTACTGGGGTTGATGGCGACGTCCTGTAAAGCCAGCGTGTTCGTAGTGCGTTGGACGACGGCGTGACAAGCCCTCTGTGAATGCGGGTTCAATTCCACGGGCTGGCAGAAAAAGCCATAGGTTCTCCAGACTTACGGTATTCGTGGCACCGAACCGAAGGGTTACGATGTCCATGGCACTGAGCCGAAGAGCTGTAAGCTCAAGTGCTTCTGGATCGAGAAACAAAACAACAAACAAACAAATGTTTTCATTTATTAACGATTCACGGAGGATATGAGAGAAAACGTAAGAAATAACTAAAGATATGAGTTTGTTTGAGAGAGCATATGTCTCCAGCGAGGTAAGAAGGCACAAGAGATTGAGAAACAGAGAGATAGAGGGAGATATGTAAAACTGTCCTATACTTGTTCTGTGTTTTCCGTTTGTGTACTCGGCTTCACCGCAGCCCTATATCCCAGATCATTTGGCGTTGATTGCTTCATCCATTTTTGAATTTGGTTATCGCCGCTAGCAGCACTGAAGACATTTGATCGTGGTGGACGTTGATATCCCGCCGGCAATGTTTGTAAGAGAATGAGAGTCAGAAATAGGTTTCTGAAAATTCAAGATAAGTCCATTCTATTCCATTCGATTTTACCAATAGATGACACCAGGAGCCATCTATATACGTAGAGTTTAACATCTGCTGGGATAAATAGATAATTGAAGGGTTTGCACGGAGTGATCTGATATCGATTTAGTCATTCATTCTTATAAAACGTGTTAGTTTTCCTAGGGTATGCACATTGAGAATTATCATACTACGTTCAGTAACAGACTGCTTTCGATAACAGAATACATTCTGTATCAGACTACGTTCTGTATCAGACTATGTTGCCCGCCTGCCCAGCGTGTTCGTAGCGCGTTGGACAGCGGGTGACTAGCCCTCTGTGTGTGCGGGTTCAATTCCGCGGGCTGGCAGAAAAGCCACAGGTTCCCCAGATTCACGGTGTTCGTGGAACCGAACCGAAGGGTTACGATATCCATGACACCGAGCCGAAGAGCTGAAAGCTCAAGTACTGCTGGATCGGAAAAAAAAATCAGACTATGTTCTATACTATACTAAGTTCTATACCACACAAAGGGTTTTGTACCATTCTACATTCTATACCATTCTACGTTTTTACCTTTAACCACGTTCTGTATCATACAGCATTCTGTATCATACTACGTTCTGTATAACACTGCATACTACGTTCTGTATCATACTACGTTCTGTATATACTACGTTCTGTATCCTACTACGTTCTGTATCATACACGTTCTGTATCATACTACGTTCTGTATAATACTACTGTCTCTTTTATCATACTACGTTCTGTACCATACTAGGTTCTGTACCATACTACGTTCTGTATCATACTACGTTCTGTATTCACTACTACGTTCTGTATCCTACTACGTTCTGTATCATACTACGTTCTGTATATACTACGTTCTTATCATACTACGTTCTGTAAAATACTACGTTCTTATCATACTACGTTCTGTATCATACTACGTTCTGTATCATACTACGTTCTGTATAATACTACGTTCTGTATCATACTACGTTCTGTAATCTAAGTTCTGTACATACTACGTTCTGTATCATACTACGTTCTATATCATACTACGTTCTGTATCATACTACGTTCTGTATCATACTACGTTCTATACATACTACGTTCTATACATATACGTTCTGTATCATACTACGTTCTGTATCATACTACGTTCTGTACCATCCTACGTTCTGTATCATACTACGTTCGGTATAATCTACGTTCTGTATAATACTACGTTCTTACCATACTACGGTTCTGTACCATACTAGGTTCTGTATCATACTACGTTCTGATATCATACTCGTTCTGTACCATACTACGTTCTATACATCTACGTTCTGTACCATATAAGTTTTGTCCATCTACGTTCTGTACCATTCTACGTTCTGTATCATACTACGTTCTGTATCATACTACGTTCTGTATCATACTACGTTCTGTACCATACTACGTTCTGTATCATACTACGTTCTGTATCATACTACGTTTTATCCATACTACGTTCTGTATCATACTACGTTCTGTATCATACTACGTTCTGTATAATACTACGTTCTGTATCATACTACGTTCTGTACCATACTACGTTCTGTATCATACTACGTTCTGTATCATACTACGTTCTGTATCATACTACGTTCTGTATCCTACTACGTTCTGTATCATACTACGTTCTGTATAATACTACGCTCTTTATCATACTACGTTCTATATCATACTAGCGTTCTGTATCCAATACTACGTTCTGTATATACTACGTTCTGTAAATACTAGGTTCTGTACCATACTACGTTCTGTATTATACTACGTTCTGTATCATACTACGTTCTGTATCATACTACGTTCTGTATCATACTACGTTCTGTATAATACTACGTTCTGTATAATACTACGTTCTGTATCATACTACGTTCTGTATCATACTACGTTCTGTATCATACTACGTTCTGTACCATACTACGTTCTGTATCATACTACGTTCTGTACCATCCTACGTTCTGTATCATACTACGTTCTGTATAATACTACGTTCTTTATCATACTACGTTCTGTATCATACTACGTTCTGTATCATACTACGTTCTGTATCATACTACGTTCTGTATCATACTACGTTCTGTACCATACTACGTTCTGTACCATACTACGTTCTGTATCATACACGTTTGTCCATTCTACGTTCTGTATCATACTACGTTCTGTACCATACTACGTTCTGTATCATACTACGTTCTGTATCATACTTACGTTCTGTACATACTACGTTCTGTACCATCTACGTTCTGTACCATACTACGTTCTGTATCATACTACGTTCTGTACCATTCTACGTTCTGTATCATACTACGTTCTGTATCATACTACATTCTGTACCATACTACGTTCTGTATCATACTACGTTCTGTATCATACTACGTTCTGTATCATACTACGTTCTGTACCATACTACGTTCTGTATCAAGAAGCATTCTATATAAGAATACGTTTTGTTTCAGATTATGTTCTGTACAAAACTGAAATTCTTTATCAGACTTCAATCAAGTGATATGTCTGCCGGCGTAGACGATCATGTCTCTCCACAACTCTCTTTAACTGGTGCAGTTCAGTTTTGACGTCCATCCCCTTTTCGAACCACGATGTCAGACCATCCGCCATCTTCTCCCTTGGCCTTCCACAATCTTTCCTTGTCTTGTATTTTACCCATTGTCACACAATGTCAACTATATTGTATATATTATTTGTTATTATTCAATCCTCCATTCGTGCTCAGTTTTGTTACTATCTGTCATAGATTTCATATCTTCTCAAACTATCATAATTCATATTCTATGTTTTTCTTCTTCTTCTTCAATATTCAACTCCCAACGAGCATGTCTTCAACAAACTTCTTCCAGCTCTTCTCTCTCATACCATCCCTTCCAATTCTTTCTATGTTTTACCTAAACTTGTAATATCAGCCTCTAGCTCTCTGTGTTTTTTAATGTTTAATAAACAGTTTTGTTGTCGTCGACAGTTAGCGAGGGTTGGAATAGGACTAACAACCCAAATATATATAAATATTTTTGTTGCAGAGCATGCAATGACAAAAGATGATGGTGTTTCGTGTTCGTATATTTTTCTTGATGAAGATCTACAGCCTAAACGTCGAGTGTTGTCATTTTTCATTCTTCACTTTTCTACTCGCAAACGGAACACACGTCTTCAACAAACGTCTTCCAGATCTTTCTCCTTCCACCGCTTCCAATTATTTCCATGTTTTATCTACCCTTTTAATATCAGTCTCCAGCCCGTCTGCCCAGCGTGTTCGTAGCGCGTTGGACTACCGGTGACAAGCACCCTGTGAGTGCGGGCCCAATTTCGCGGGCTGGCAGAAAAGCCACAGGTCCACCAGGTTCACGGTGCTCTTGGCACCGAACCGAAGGGTTACGATGTCCACGGTACTGAGCCAACGAGCTGAAAGCTCAAGTGCTTCTGGATCGGTAAACAATTTTAAAAAAATATATCAGTCTCCAGCCTTCCCCTACTCCTCTTTCCCTACGTGTTCCAAAACAGTACCTGTCTTTCAATTCTTCCGATTATTTTTCATATTTAATCATTTATATTTCTTTGCTAATATAATGCTGTAAGATACCTGTCCTTATCCAAACCACCATTTTAATTTGTATCAACTCAGCCTCTTCACGGTTGTCTCCAGATTTGATCTGATCCGGTCAGACCACCTCCGATCCGTATGTTTCCTGACATCGCCTGATAAACTGATATAGTATTAGGAATAATTTTATCACTACATTTCATTAGCAATACTACACTGAACAATTAATAAAAATGTTAGTGACAAATGAAATAAGAGAGATATGCCCAGCATGGTGACAATACCCTGTATGGATTCACAAGACAGCGTGTGGCAGGGAGGGAATCGAACTTACTACAACCGATCAATCGTTAGAACCCTCTATAGATCATCGGAAAGCGTTGATGAGATGCAATTTGACTTTGTGCGAGCAGGGTTGGTTCTCTGTTTAAAATGGATACTTTAACGAACAGATGAGCGAGTTTTCTTTCTCATCTCTCATTTTTAAACATTTATTGTTTTACTTGTTTCTTGTGGGAACAAAAGTTTTGTTTCGTGGCTTGTAATTCGGGAGAAGTCATTGGACTATGATAATATTTCAACAGTTTGTATACTATTATTTTACAGAAGAAGATTTCAAGACAGTGGTTTACGTAAGTTTTTTTTTTAAATTTTGTGTTTCTGGATGTGTAGCTCTGTTTCTGTGTGTAAAATAAATGATGTCTTACTTTAGTTGTTTACTGCAGTAACTCTTAACTTTTTCAATCTGTAATTATTTTTAACTCAGGGACGCATTTATATTTCAACTTATCCAGAATTATCCAGTATTCTGACTTTGCGTTAATTAAAAATAATACTGCGAGCCAGTATATCGGTTCAGAAGGACGAAAGGGTTAAGTGGAAGGAGATATATGTTGTGAAGTGGTTGTATGTTCATCTTGTGCCACGAAGGTGGTGCGTTTGAGATGACCGACTCGTTAAGTTCTTTTTTTTCCCCCTAGATTCCTAGTGTTGTTGTTGGAGTTACGAAATGTCGGAGTTATGAGATTTTTGCGGAGAGGAACCGAGCCAAATTGGGAAACCCAGTGCAATGAAGTCAATCATTAGACTTTAAACGCATCTAAATATGTAAATAACTATAATAATATAATTAATTCGACACTCAGGGCGCAGAGCACGAGACAGGCCAAGAACACAAGATAGATAGATAACATCTCAGAGTCCCTGCGAAAGCATGGACTGACAACATCAAGCGCAACACACATGGAACAAGATAAAAAACTAACTCTCCCCACGGCGCTTCACTGCGAATGTGGATAAGATAAGATAAGACTTAACTAACAGTTTAGTATATACAAACATATTAACCAAACTCTGGTTGTTTTGTGGATTCTCTAAAAGAAGTTAATTCTTAATTACCATACGTATTTGTTTACATGCTCTGATATAAACATAAGTTTTTCTTGAGGTTGAAAGGGACATGCCTCGGCTTAAGTCCCCTACATAAGAAACAAAGAAAACAAATATATTTCGTTTGAATAACTCCATTTCTATAAATGTGTGTTCTCATATTTAATATTTTTATTGACATGTTTCTTCTCACTGCTGTTAGGATTTTCTTGAATGCCAAAAAGTTTATATATTATATAAATTATGTAGCTGTAACGTTTCCAACAGTTTTGCCATCCTCACAAGAAAACAGTGTAATGAAAACTCGCAACTTCTTGGTGTGAACCCGTAGACTATTTTTTATTTTGAGTGGACCCACTGCTGCATAACAACAGAAAATGACAGTGTGGTCATGCTCGTTGACTCAAATCATATATACTTTACAAGACGGGATACAAAAGTAACTACTATAGCAAATCGGTGCCGGTATGAACAGATGGGACCCGGTGGTCATTATGGAGGCTGTCGCAAACAAGGAAATCAAAACTGATTATTTATTCCGCTTGAATGAAATCGGATATCCTTGCACTACAGTCGTAGACGATTAATAGTGGCGCACCATACCATAATTCGTTCAACAATTTATGCCCACAGTCCAATTCGAATTACAGCAAAACCATCAATTCTACAGTAGGGTCACTTTGCAACAAATCTTTGAATTATACCGACGTAGATGCCTGATTGCTATAGGAAACTTGGAATTTGTGATATTACGGTTTACTTTGATATTGGCGGCATATTTGGCGAATAGGAACTTGATACAATAACTGTCAGGAACATGGTACAATAACTGTCAGGAATTTGATACAATAAATGTCAGGAACATGGTACAATAACTGTCAGGAACTTGAAACAATAACTGTCAGAAACTTGAAACAATAACTGTCAGGAACATGATACAATAACTGTCGGGAAACTTGAAACAATAACTGTCAGAACCATGTACAGATACTGTCAGGAACATTGTACAATAACTGTCAGAAACTTGAAACAATAACTGTCAGGAACATGATACAATAACTGTCAGGAACTTGAAACAATAACTGTCAGGAACATGGTACAATAACTGTCAGGAACTTGACATACTGCTAACTGTCAGAAACTTGAAACAATAACTGTCAGGAACATGATACAATAACTGTCAGAAACTTGAAACAATAACTACAGGAACATGATACAATGACTGTCAGAACTTGAAACAATAACTGTCAGAACATGATACAATAACTGTCAGAAACTTGAAACAATAACTGTCAGGAACATGATACAATAACTGTCAGAAACTTGAAACAATAACTGTCAGGAACATGGTACAATAACTGTCAGAAACTTGAAACAATAACTGTCAGGAACATGGTACAATAACTGTCAGGAACATTGTACAATAACTGTCAGAAACATGGTACAATAACTGTCAGGAACATGATACAATTACTGTCAGGAACATGGTACAAAAACTGACAGGAACATGGTACAATAACTGTCAGGAACATAATGGAATAAATATCCTTATATAACAAATTCATTTAGACTGGAAGACAAACACTGGATTTGATTGTAGAAAAGACTTCCTCAAAGACCTTAGCAGAATGCAGCTTATCGTTATATTTCACCTACGTACTGGACATTGCAGATTCAACAAACACTTATATAGACTAGGAATAACTCAAACAGCACTATGCCAGTGTCAGCAGGCGGAACAGCCACCGGAGCATGTCTTGCAAGACTGTCCTCTCCTGGGTGAGCTGAGAAACAACACCCAGTCGACCTAAAATCTAAGCTTTGGGGAAACCTAAGCTTTAGGGAAACCTGATAGACCTGAAGCTGACTGCCAAGTATGTAGTCCACACAGTAAACTAAGCGTATGACCAGAGATCGCCGAAGAAGAAGACGATATCATAAAATCGACTTGTTGCTGTACTCTATTTTTTTGTTTGTTTACAAAAATATGCGCAATTCATAATAATTTGTTCAACCTAACAGTTTTTGTACACAATCTGCAAGCAGGGCGAAAAAATAAAATAAAAAACTAGTTTTTTTTAGTTTTTGCATGTTTTTCAAATCGACAGCTAATGTGGTTAAGTTCCTTTTGTTAGGCAAAGTATATTGCTAGGTTTTTGTCAGACCATGTTTTATTGGCATTTCTTTGATGTTGTCTATCCACCTGTCTCTTGAGGTTTCTCCTGTTCTCATGTTACATTTTCAACTGTTGTAGGCGCAACTTTAACGATGTTGAATAAAAATAGAAGAATATTTTTATATTTTGGTACTTGGAATTTCAGAGGAAAGTTTGGCGTCTGAATAATATTCGAATCCGGACAGCGCCGTTCTGTCCACGACAGCATTTTTTCCAGAGATCATAAGAATTGTTACCGGAGCTGTTTGGCTGAAATCGGATGCATGTGTCATAAACACGTAGAAGTCTATGCGTTTAGGGGCCTACCAAACCAATGCGCAACGTATACACGTTCTTGACAAAGATCAAACATATCACAAAGAGTGATTAAAATTGGTCGTAAAGAACGAACGCAAAGAAGAAGAGGATGTTACCGGAGCTACGGAGTTCATGCTCCATGCAATACGCTCGACAAGTGGTAAACCATTTCTGTGGAGAGTTAACCAGCTGCTTTTCCTTCATTCATCAGTTTGATAGCTTTCTTTATTTCTTGTTTACATGGAAATTCACATCTAACCTTCTTCTTTGTGTTATTCTTTTCCTCTTCTAATGAAGCATAGACCATAAACACTAGTTGTCAATTTCTCCTCTCTCTTGTCGTTTTCGTTGACATCATAATATAATCCGGCATCCTACAGTTCTCCAAGATGAATCCTGTCTCTACGTTTGTTTAGATCGTCCCTTTATTCGTTTCTCTTACGTGTACCACTCAAGTGCCTGATAAGTATCCTAACAAGGATATAATAATGTTGCTGTGAACAAAAATTGTGGCTATCTATGAAGAAGTAGACAGTTACCTACCATGTGTTCTGAAAGTCGTGGGGTTGTATCAAGACCGCTTTGTTCGGTTCACAAATTCATTTCTCGGACATCACCTCGGATTATTACTGGAGTTACGAGGTTCACACTTTGTGCAATACCTTCGTCAGGTGGCGTACCATTTCTGCAGAAAGGGACCGAACTATATTGAAAAAGCCCAGTGTAATTAAGTGAAACCTTCGACTTTGATCCTTTGTCTACTTTTTAAAACGAGTTTAAAATGACAGTAATGCTACTCTCGATATCTTTTTGATTAACCAGTTTTGATACAAAATATTATAGTAACAACGACATTGACACTATAACAAGCTGCAAAGTTGAAACTGACAGGTCATATGTTACTAAGTGATCGCGTGTCGCGAAGCGATACACTTAACAAATGTCAACTAGATAAGCGAGACGAAATTGCGTTAAAAATATCTGTTTAATAACGGAAAAATGTATCCTATATCAGAATATTCAGTAACGAACACCAAGTATCTGAATATTCAGTAACGAACACCAAGTATCTGAATATTCAGTAACGAACACCAAGTATCTGAATTGGATATGGTAGACAGACGAGGTTAACAGTTCTCTAATGGTCAAGTTAACAGTTCTCTAATGGTCAAGTTAACAGTTCTCTAATGGTCAAGTTAACAGTTCTCTAATGGTCAAGTTAACAGTTCTCTAATGGTCAAGTTAACAGTTCTCTAATGGTCAAGTTAACAGTTCTCTAATGGTCAAGTTAACAGTTCTCTAATGGTCAAGTTAACAGTTATCTAATGGTCAAGTTGGCAAAAAATAGAAATAAAACAGGAGGAAGTGATTTCTGGAATTGTTTTTAAATTAGATTATGTTTGTATTGGTGGAGGTTTTTTCTCCAATATTTGATGTCAGGGAAGGTGGAGACAGATACACGATTAGTATTGTCTGTATGCTTACTAATCCTAATCTAATATAATCTTCTTCTTCTTCTTTGCGTTCGTTCTTTACGACCAATTTTAATAACTCTTTGTGATATGTTTGATCTTTGCCAAGAACGTGTATACGTTGCACTAATATAATCTAATCTAGACTATCTTAATCTAAACTAACGTAATCTAATCTTATCTAATCTTATCTAATCTTATCTAATCTTATCTAATCTTATCTTATCTAATCTTATCTAATCTTATCTAATCTTATCTTATCTTATCTTATCTAATTTTATCTAATCTTATCTAATCTTATCTAATCTAATCTCATGTCATCATCTAATGTAATGTAATGTAATCTAATCTAATCCAATCAAATCTAATCTTTATCGAAAGCTCCATATTGACCCCTTGCTAACCACTCTTTGTGATTTGTATGTGATCCAAGCCTAAGAGAAATTGTTCGTTGTGTCAGTTATGCGCCTATATGTAGGCCAGCACATCCGATTTCTGCGATGCTTTTTATTTACTAGGTAGCTTCCTAGTCCCCGACATCAGTCTCCTCTTACGAGATGCCTTGTAGGTCTCAGTGGTACTATTCTTTACATCCCTTGCGTTCCCCGACGCCACACAGGCGTAGGGCGTGTTAGTCCTACCGACAGATTCATATCGGGCAACCCGGTGCATTGAAATCAATACTTCGCTTGTAGACTATTTTTTTATGAAATGTGAGTTAGCTTGGTTGATTTTAACGGGCACTGACATGCATACAACAACAAACATAAAAAAAACACAAAATAAGTTGTGGTTTTTGTGTGTGTGCTTATTTTCAGTTACGAATCACAGTAAACGTTGTGTTCTCTTATTTATTTTTTTATTATTGTCAAGGGAGTCTATATAGCGTGAAAGTTATGTGATCGCCTCTCGTTCAAAAGGTACTTTGTTCACTCCCTCGTGGAGCCATCGAGATATTTTTCCAGAGATTCCAGAGTAGGTGAGATCGAGTTCCTAGTCATATTTTCTTCTTCTTCTTTGCGTTCGTTCTTTACGACCAATTTTAATCACTCTTTGTGATATGTTTGATCTTTGCCAAGAACGTGTATACGTTGCACATTGGTTTGGTAGGCCCTAAACGCATAGACTTCTACATGTTTAGGACACGTGCATCCGATTTCAGCCTAACCTAGTCATGTAGGAGACGAATGATACAACGTAGGTCGCATGTTCAATTTGAGTATGAAAGAAGAATCCTTGGCAGTTCAAAATCGTGAAGAACAAACAGGAATGACACTTTTTCTCCTTCTCTTCCACCATTGACTTCTTTATAGAAGTGTTTGGGGAGCGGGGGTGAGATGTAGTGATCTTGTGTGTGCATGTTTTAAGGCCCGTTGTAAGCTGATATTCATGTTCGTAAGGCTGTTCCTGATGTCGTCGCTCCATCTTTTGCGTGGTAGTCATCTTGCTTTGTACTCATCATACTTTTTCTGTCCGGCTCTCTGTGGTAGGCGATACCAGGGCATTCTTGTCAGGTGTCAATCCATTAAATCTGTTTTTCTTTATGAATTGCATGACTGGTTTCAGTCTTCTTCTGATTTCTTCATTTACGATTTTGTCTCTTATTGTCTCACCTGCAACTCTTCTAAGACACCTTAGAAGAAAAGACACTGCCCAGACAAAATTCATTAGAAAAGACACTGCCCAGACAACATTCATTAGAACAGTTTCAAAATAAAATCACTACATAATATATTCACCATATTATAAATTAAATTGGAACCCTCGCCGTTGCTACGGAGTTCGTGCACTGCCGTTGAGATTGTCCTCAATTAGAAAGAGATCGGAGCACATATTGTTACTCACCGAAGTGCAATGATGATGTCCCTAGCAATGAATCAACCATTCCGCTCGTGGGTTGCCGGGCAATGAATCAAACCATTCCGCTCGTGGGTTGCCGGGCAAAGAATCAACCATTCAGCTCGTGGGTTGCCGGGCAATGAATCAAACCATTCCGCTCGTGGGTTGCCGGGCAAAGAATCAAACCATTCCGCTCGTGGGTTGCCGGGCAAAGAATCAACCATTCCGCTCGTGGGTTGCCGGGCAATGAATCAAACCATTCCGCTCGTGGGTTGCCGGGCAAAGAATCAAACCATTCCGCTCGTGGGTTGCCGGGCAAAGAATCAACCATTCAGCTCGTGGGTTGCCGGGCAAAGAATCAAACCATTCAGCTCGTGGGTTGCCGGGCAAAGAATCAACCATTCCGCTCGTGGGTTGCCGGGCAAAGAATCAAACCATTCAGCTCGTGGGTTGCCGGGCAAAGAATCAACCATTCCGCTCGTGGGTTGCCGGGCAAAGAATCAACCATTCAGCTCGTGGGTTGCCGGGCAAAGAATCAACCATTCTGCCTGTGTGGTGCCGGGGCATACAGGGGGAACAAAGGATAGTAACAGTGCGACCTACAAGGCATGTTGTAAGAGTCGATTGAGGTAGTAGCCTAGGGAAGTTACCCTAGTAAATAAAAATTGTTGCAGAAATCGGATGTGCTAGCATACTTGTAGGCGCATAACTGACACAGTGCACAATCGCTTTTAGTTTCAGGCCACATAAGCTGGGCAGATGACGCTCATCAGCCCGGGAGGGCAGGGTGTCTGCCGGTCGCTTCCCTGAAAGACAATAGCAACCTGTTGCCTTGTGGGTTTTGGCTGGGGACAGTAAAAGGCTAGCGGAGAGCGAACCGTACACAAACGCTGGCTTAAACCAAACACACCACCGAAAGATAGGCACTTGAGCTCCAATAGGTACTGAAGGTTGTGCACGTACATCCGTTCTGATGTTTGGCTGTTTATATATCACAATAGAATGATAAAAACGGCTTAAGAATGATGGAGAAAGAGAGAGAGAGAGAGACCACATAAATCACAAAGAGGGGTTAACAAGTGGTCGATATGGAGCGTTCAAAGAAGAAATCAATCATTCAATCTCTTTATGATTGTCAACAGAGAAGATTTTTTTTCCCAGGTATACCGTGTCTGATACCTTTTCTGCAGATGTCTTTATTTTACAATCGATACTAACTTTATTGCCTTCTCATTTCCCCCTCTCTTCAAAGAAACTATTAAGTCTTTATTTACATTTATGTGCGTAACATATGGTCTATAACTTGCTCGTGAAGTGCAAACAACAAACTATAGTGCGTTTCAAAATGATTTTCCGCGGGGAAAATTTAATATCTCTGCAACGGCTTGACCGTAATTGATGTAACTTTGCATATGATCTAATGATCGTAATGTAACGAGGTTGATATTTTTTACTCAATAACAAACGTATGGTTTAAAATTTTCTTTATGTAAAGTATATAAAAGTGACCATCTCCTTAGCCAACCATATAATGAGAAGTATTACCCCTTCATATTTGTGAGATGTTGCAAGTTCCATGACTTGCACGTTTTTCACGTGGTTTTCCCGATTTTAATCGCTTAATCGCACTTTAAAAAATGTATAATGATCCTTCCGGTGTGTTTAGTTACAATTTACCGTTTGTGTTTTCAGAGCATAGGTGTATTACAAAACGTTTAGTATTCTAGATTTGTTATATAATGGGTATGAAAATCAAGTTTCTTACACTGCATACAGTGGCTGTGAAAATGTATAAATATTTTATCAGAGAATCTAATCGTGGAAAACTGTATTGGAGTATACCAAATCCTGAACAGAGAACTATGCATGCTTTGGGCTTAAGTAAAAGATATCTACATAAATTACTCAATGTTAATGGAGTTGTCAGTACAGTCAATACATTGACTCAATTCAGAAAGAAAGTAGTATACAATTTTGACAGGGATGTGATTAGAAGAGAAATTTGCAGAATGTTCGATTCCAAAGAAACTGTGACACTAAGAAAGCTGAAGATTAGGTTAAGAATACACAATGACATTGATGTATCGAAATCAACGTTATGGAGAACTGTTAGAAGCATCGGCTTTACTTTAAGGAAGTACGCTAATTGGAGAAATGTCATCTGCGAGAAGCCGCATTTAGTACGTCTGAGAAGTAAATATTTACGTGAAGTACGGAAAATGCGTAATCAAGGTTAGGATATTGTGTATGTGGATGAAACCTGGATCAATGCTCACCACACTAATGAAAAGGAGTGGCAGTTATCCGATGGAACAATTAAACGATATGTACCTAGTGGAAAGGACAACGTCTGATAATGGCACATGCAGGCAGCAGACAAAATGGGCTGGTTAAAGAATCTGAACTTATTCTCACTTCCAATTATACGGACAACAGGGACTATCATACCGAGATGAACAGTAACATATTTAGAGATTGGATTGAACATTTCTTCCGTCCCTAGACAGACCATCCTGTATGATAATGGACAACGCATCATACCACAACACTGTGTCAGAAGAAGACAAAATCCCGACATCTTCGAGTACAAAAGATGCTATAAAACTTTGGCTCAGAAAGGAGAACATTTCATTTAAAGAGGGGTTTTTGAAGCCTGAATTACTATCTATTATTAAAACATCACAGAAGACCAGGATATTCCAAACAGACAAGTTGATTCAACAACATGGTCATGTGTGTTTGAGACTACCACCTTATCATTCACACTTAAACCCAATTGAACTCATTTGGGCCAAAGTTAAAGGACTGGTAGCAGCTGAAAATAAAACTTTCAAGCTAAGCAATATGAAAGAACTAACATATGCCGTCCTGTCGAAGATAGACAGAGATTATTGGTGTAAATGCGAAGACCATGTCTTAAAGGAGGAAAATGACTACTGGAACAAAGATGGACTGTCGTTCGTGCAGCCAAGAATAGTCATCAATATGTTAGACTCATCGGACTCAGAATAAGTGAGTAAACACTTTATATGATTTATATAATATGAGTTATCTCACCCTCCAAAATTCGAATTGTATATACGCCTATGTCGAAAATATGTGATTTTTAAAATTTACGGTAAATTATTTTCTTCCAGCACCAAATAATTACTAGGTTTGAAAAGATCAAAGGAATTCGCCGTTGCAAGAAAAGTACACTACCTGCAACATTGAATTTTAGAAAATCGTTGGGACATCGGAAATACAACACCACATGCAAAAAATCACGTTCATCCATGCAATAAATATGGAGATATTTGAGGTCAACCGTTGACCGAACGTTTTGAAACGCGCTATAGTTATCGTTATAATTGTTTGATCGTGCTGTATTATGTACATAGTAAGGAATAAGTTAGTGGTTAGGATGATGCATTCTCAAACGTGAGCGCTTACGGATTTGATTTAGATCATAGATTCCCAAACTTTTTCTGCCCATCGCCCATTTTGTACAACATAAACGTTGTAACGCCCCTACACATTATAACAATTTGCCAACGCCCCCTATATACATGCTCTTTTTCACTTTGACATAGAAAATTGATATATACTTCTGAAATACATGGTCTATTTTAATTGATTATATACATGAAAAGAAAATTAATGAAAAAATGGATCGTGTAAGATGGGCATAATATGACTTGAAATGCAGGATTCAAATTTTAAACGATTATTCAATCGCAAAATCACGAAAATAATTTATTTTTAATATTTATTATTAATTTCTTCTTTAAGCGGCCACCGACTCCTAATCGCCTGAACGTTCCCCCAATTCTTCTTAACTCACTATCGCCTCCTAGAACGCTTCAGCGCCCACTAGGAGCGATATCGCCCACTTTGGAAAACGCTCATTTAGATAATCTATAATATGTTTAATGTTACATTAACTCCGTACATTCCAACAATAACCCGTAAAAACCGTTCGGAATTCATCATTTGCCTCTTTGAAAGTTCCATATCGACTATTTGTTATACCACTATTTGTGATTTGTATGTGATCTGAGCCTAAGAGCGATTGTATGTTGTGGGAGGTATGCACCAACAAGTAGGCCATATTAAAAATAACTCGAGCCAGTATAACTAATTAGAAAGATGAAGGGGTTAAAGTATTTGATTAAAAAGCGATTATTCACAAAATCCATTGAATGCTATCTATGAACGATTCAGAAGATCTAGTTGATGATATATATGTATGATTCAGAAGATCCATTGGATGCTATCTATGAATGATTCAGAAGATACATTGGATGCTATCTATGAACGATTCAGAATATCCATTGGATGCTATCTATGAACGATTCAGAATATCCATTGGATGCTATCTATGAACGATTCAGAAGATCCATTGGATGCTATCTATGAACGATTCAGAATATCCATTGATGCTATCATGAACGATTCAGAGATCCATTGGATGCTATCTATGAACGATTCAGAAGATCCATTGGATGCTATCTATGAACGATTCAGAAGATCTAGTTGATGCTATCTATGAACGATTCATTGTATAATACTGAAAAATCGTGGCATATCCCAAAGGACGTAGCCATCAACCACAGTAAACAAGTCGTTGATTTTCTAGGCACCACTTATACGTTCAGTAGTTTGCCATTGCTTTCTGAACGGGTGGCGCCATCGTCCTTTGTTAAAATCAACGGAAACAATTTGCAAGCAAACTGTCCGCAGCGTGATTCGAACTCAGAACGTCGGGGTTAATAGACGAGTCACTAACCCTAGCCACGACGCCACAAACAATGAATTTCTCAAGTCTGTATACTCTGACGTCTGAAATATATCATTTTGCTTACTGTATTTTGTTAGGGTACCGTACAACACAAAACATTTATTGTAAAAAATAAGGTATGCAACTATCAACTACTTAAGTGGCTTGCAGATGTTGTGGTGACATTCATACAACTAGCTCATATAATGGCTTATAACATGGTGCACGTTTTTTCGTTCACCTCTTACTAACCTATCAAAATTGTTATAGTAACTGTTAATAATAAACATGTATTAGCATCGTTTCTTGTTCTTTCTTCTTTGCGTTCATTCTTTATAACCAATTTTAATCACTCTTTGTGATATGTTTGATCTTAGCCACGAACGTGTATACGTTGCACATTGGTTTGGTAGGCCACTAAACGCATAGACTTCTACACGTTTAGGACATGTACATCCGATTTCAGCCAAACCTCCTTAGTCGCCTCTTACGAAATGCGTGGCAGGTAACAGTAGTTCTATTTTTTACACCCCAAATTTGGGCCCCGGTAACCACTCAGGCGTGCATAATTTGTAAGCGTCCGACCATCAACTCGGACACCAGAAGGAGTAGGTTCAATCCGACACTCGACGTTACACACATGAGGAAACAAATTAGTCCTTCTACTTTTCATACACATTATGGTCTAGAGATGTGAAGTAACAGGCAATTCATATCTTGTTACTTCATATCCTGTTATATCAGGTCTGAAAAAAGGTTCGGGACATTTGGTTTTCCCACCCAACTCAAACTATTTGTTGTAAAACAGTAGCGCATATAACTCAATTTATACCATTAAATACTTTAGCGGACCAGTGTGTTGTCGGGACCCACAAGTGGAGTATAGAATAGTATGAGCACACGGAGCCTCTTTCAAGAACCCAGAGGAAGCAGGAAGTAACAGTATGATCAACAAATAAACAAGGAACAGGTATTAGAGCTTCGAAAACAAATAGAAACACGGACTCGAACCACTTACTAGTCTTACGACACAATCCTAGCGAATACGAGCGTCCTATAACAACCAACTGAGCCATTCTTAAACAATGACTCACGAGGAGTGTCTTTCTCAGACGATTGTCCTCGTGAGTCATTTTTAGAATTGCTCATTGGTTGTGTACGTAAGGACGCTCGTATTGCTAGGCTAGGTGATTGGTGTCGTAAGGACTAGGGTAAGTGGTTCGAGTCCGTGTTTGTCATTTGTTTTTCGAAGCATAGAATAGTAACACTGGGCCCTACAAAGCATGTCGTAAAAGACGACTGAGGTAGGGTCTAGGAGTTACTCTAGTAAATAAAAGCATCGTAGAAATTGGATGTGCTGACCTATCTTCAGTACATCAGTGGCACAACGTACAATAGCTCTTAGGCTCAGATCGTATACAAATCACAAAGAGGGCTTAACAAGTGGTCGATATGGAGCGGTCGAAGAAAAAGAAGAATACTTTTGGCGGCTTGAAAATGTGGGACAACAAGACTTTATATTGGTTAATAACATGGCGCACTATTTTCCTTTCCATAAACGATGCACAATTTTTATTGTAGATATAATATTACTCAATTAGTAACATGTTCCTTGCAGAATGTTGTTTTCATCACATCCCGCATCAAAAACAACTCTTTGTCTCTATCAAGTTATCCCGCCTCCTCCATCGTCATGTTCAGTGTTTCTTTTAAGTCCTTCTGCCACCTTCGTCTTGGTCGCCCCCTGCCTCGTATTCCAGGAACCATGTCTTTCATTACTGTTCCATCCAAATCAATCGTATAATTACTATCTATATAATTAACATATGTAAATATTTAGCGGTACGATATGAATAATATGTATACCTCGGAGTACTGCTAACATCAGATGGCAAAATACCGATCAGAAATAAAGAGCAGAATAGGACAAGCGAAAATATCGTTGCAGAAAATGAGAAGCGTTATCTGCAACAAGTTCTTGTCAGTTGAGGTCAGAATGAGAGTTATTCAGGGCTACATAGAACTATAACTGACATACGGATGCGAGTCATGGCAGTAAACAGATATAAAAATCTCTGAGGGCCACAGAGATGTTGTTTTACAGAAGAATGATGAGAATTCCTTGGACTGCTAAAATTACTAATGTTGAGGTGTTGAATGAGATCAAGACACAGAAAAAGCTTATCATCAATATAAGAGAGAGGCAGTCATCATTTTTCGTACATGTGATGAGGAAAGGAGGTTTAGAACACATTGTGCTAACCGGTAAAACTGAGGGTAGACGAGACAGAGGACGGTAGAGAGAGAAAACTTTGGATAGCCTGACTTCATGGCACGAAAAAGCGTCAACATCTGAGATGATAGCAAATACCAAAGACAGAGATTTGTGGAGATCCATGATCGCCTACACCATATAATTATATACATATATAAATTTAATACATTTTGAAGACAAACATAAGCATAAACACCTTCTGGAAAAAAATCATGTGTCACAAAGCAACTTTGGTCAGATCTTCAATAAATTGATTGTATGAAAAGAGTTCGACGACTTCAAGTAATTTACATCGAAATTGAAATCTTGGCAAACGTGTTTCGTCATAGCCCTTTCTGCATCTATTGGTTGATGTTGTTGCCTCAAGCAAGATAAACTTGATTTAAGAATATTTGTAGTTTCTCCCAGTGGCAGTCTGATCAATGGTTTGTCGTGCTGGGCACAATAGATTGAAGTACCATCAATTTACTATGGTGATTGATTGAGTCAGTCCTGTGGTTGCGAAAAAAAAGCGGTCAAGACAATAGTAAACACAGAAGGGACATCAAAAACTAAAATGGAGGCTTAAGGGCACATGAATGTGAAAACTTTTGAAGTAGAACTCAAAGACGGGCATACAATTAGGTTTGAAGTAGAACTCAAAGACGGGCATACAATTAGGTTTGAAGTAGAACTCAAAGACAGACATACAATTAGGTTTGAAGTAGAACTCAAAGACAGACATACAATTAGGTTTGAAGTAGAACTCAAAGACAGACATACAATTAGGTTTGAAGTAGAACTCAAAGACAGACATACAATTAAGTTTGAAGTAGAACTCAAAGACAGACATACAATTAGGTTTGACGTAGAACTCAAAGACAGACATACAATTAGGTTTGACGTAGAACTCAAAGACAGACATACAATTAGGTTTGAAGTAGAACTCAAAGACGGGCATACAATTAGGTTTGACGTAGAACTCAAAGACAGACATACAATTAGGTTTGAAGTAGAACTCAAAGACAGACATACAATTAGGTTTGAAGTAGAACTCAAAGACAGACATACAATTAGGTTTGAAGTAGAACTCACAGACAGACATACAATTAGGTTTGAAGTAGAACTCAAAGACAGCCATACAATTAGGTTTGAAGTAGAACTCAAAGACAGACATACAATTAGGTTTGAAGTAGAACTCAAAGACAGACATACAATTAGGTTTGACGTAGAACTCAAAGACAGACATACAATTAGGTTTGAAGTAGAACTCAAAGACAGACATACAATTAGGTTTGACGTAGAACTCAAAGACAGACATACAATTAGGTTTGACGTAGAACTCAAAGACGGGCATACAATTAGGTTTGACGTAGAACTCAAAGACAGACATACAATTAGGTTTGAAGTAGAACTCAAAGCTGGTGTCCAACATATCTAAGGAAAAGAGAAGCCACACGTCACCAACCCACATGTTAGTCCAAGAAGAGATGCATAGAGATGTACACATACTCTAACTGCTTGATTATTTGCGTTCGTTCTTATCAACCAAGTAATCCGCACATTGTGATTGATGTTGTTTGCCGTCAGAACGTGAGCTCATTCTCATTACGACCCTGTTATATATTTAAAACATGTATATCCGAATTTCGTCCAAACGTATATTCATTTTGTACAACAGGGTACACATTTATACAGACGGGTAACTGTATGATTTTACGAACAGAAAAACCAACTGTAAAGTATCACATATGACGTACATGAACATCGCAGACATAATAATTAACCAAAGTACATCACTTTTTCAGAAGTACATCATTTTAAACACTCTCTTTCTTTAACACAATTATATAACGTACATCAGTCACTTAACATTTCTCTCTTTTAAAAAAAAAATATTTCACTAATGTAAATAAATAAAACATTCATTTCTGAACATTTTGATATATTGTACATGTTTCATAAAATTAAATATATAAGTTTTATATCAAAACTAATGACAGCTGTCTGTATACAAATGTATAATTAAAGAAATGGCTTGTAAAAACGTGACTTTTGCCCTCGTCCACTAGGAGTTAACTCAAGTACATCACGTTAACACAGTTACATCGCCAACATCACTGAAGTCGTTAAGTTAATTGCCTGATAATATCATAATAATTGCCTGATTAAAGATAATATCCTGTACAGGACTTTGGGAATCAACCCCAGCTTCTTAAAACTGCTTGTGATTTTTCTAGGCATTAATAAGTTCAGTACCTTGTCATTTTATTCTGAACGGGTGCTGTCATCGTCCTTTTGTAAAAGTTCACGCGAAACAATTTGCAACCAAACTGTCCGCAGCGTGATTCGAACTCAGAACGTCGTGGTTAGTAGACCGAGTCACTTTCCCTAAGTCACAAAGGCCACCCTTGAGTCAAGTACATGACTTTAATTCAA
Source organism: Arion vulgaris (assembly GCA_020796225.1). Classification (NCBI taxonomy): domain Eukaryota; kingdom Metazoa; phylum Mollusca; class Gastropoda; order Stylommatophora; family Arionidae; genus Arion; species Arion vulgaris. Next base: position 73,606,971 of record CM036758.1, read on the forward strand.
TTACACATCACTTAAAAGTAACGGGATCCTCGCCGTTGTTACAGAGTTCGTTTACTGCAGCTGAAATCTTCCTGTGTAAGTAAGAGATCAGAGCACATATGGTTACTCTCCAAAGTGCAATGATAATGGTCCTATCAGTCAATCAATCAATCAATCAAACATATGACGTTTATACTGTAATATGGTATCAGATCTCTCTCTCTCGCGATCGTTCTTAGGCCGCATTTATCATTCTATTGTGATATATAAGCAGCTAAAGATCAAGAACGGATGTACGTGCACAGCCTTCAGTACCTATTGGAGCTCATGTGCTTATCCTTCGGCGAAGTGTTCGCTTTCAACCAGCGTTTATGGGTTCGCTCTCCGTTAGCCTTTGCTGTCCCCAGTCAACCTACAAGGCAGCAAGCTGCTATTATCTTTCAGGGCAGCGACCGAGACGACCTGCCCTCCCGGGCTGATGAGCGTCATCTGCCCAGCTATACCATTCTTGTTAATGGACTGCTTGGTTTGCCTACCGTCCAGTTTTGTGTACGGTTTGCTCCGCTGGACTTTGATTGTCCCCAATCAAACTACAAGGCAGCAGTAGTTCCCTGCGAGCGAAACGATCACTGGCTCCACCTCTGCTGGGCTAAACCTGGAGCGCCGTTGTTTTCTTGTGCCTTTGACCCCGTATCAAATCTGATTGGCCATAGAAAGGCCGGGGTTGACTCATGCCACATACTCAAGATAACGACAAACTACTTTAGAAGTATACAAGTTGATATCAGTACAAGACAGTTATATGGAGATGGGAGATGTAGACAGTCTCGAGTTGACCACTAACTACTTTAGAAGTATACAAGTCGATGTCAGTCAAGACAGTTATATGGAGATGGGAGATGTAGACGTCTCGAGTTGACCACTAACTACTTTAGAAGTATACAAGTCGATGTCAGTCAAGACAGTTATATGGAGTTGGGAGATGTGACAGTCTCGAGTTGACCACTAACTACTTTAGAAGTATACAAGTCGATGTCAGTACAAGACAGCTATATGGAGATGTACACAGACTCTACTTGACCATTAACTGCTTTAGAATTATACAAGTCCATGTCAGTCCTAGACAGCTATATGGAGATGTACACAATCTCGAGTTGACCACTAACTAATTTAGAAGTATACAAATCGATATCTGAACAAGCTGAAAGATTAAGCTTGTCGCATACACTAAAAAAAGTGATGAAATCAGAGACATGTCTGGTCAACCACTAGTGACAACTGTTATAAGAAAGAGAAGATGGAGATATGTTGGGCCACCTTGAGGAGAAATGATCAACGAATATCAAAGCAGGCATTGAAGTGGATGCAAAGGGTTCAAGAAAGAGAGAACGACCTAAGGAGACACTGAATCGAATTTTGCTGAGAGAGGCAAGAAATATTGGTCTCAGTTCCATGGAGGAGATTGGAGAGTTGCCCAGAATAGAGCGGTATGGAGAAATTACATGCAGCCCATAGGAGAGTAATTATTATTTATACACTAAATTGAAAATCGTGACATATCCTTCATAGGACGTTGCCAGCAACAACAGTAAATTAATCGTCAATTTTATATGCACCACTTATACGTTCAGTACTTAGCCATTGCTTTATGAACGGCGGGGTATATTATTACCGTTCGTTACTGCAGGAACAAATTTGCTTCCAAACAGCACGCCTCCGATTTTGAACCAGGTACAGTTGGGTTGCGATCGAGCTTACTACCGCTCGAGACGCCCACAGACGCATACACTAGCTCAAAAATAATCTAAGATTGTATCAATCATGCATCTTTATTTTTGTCCAGGTTTACAGAACCTTGTCATTTTTATCGAATCACTTGTCATTTGAAAACAAGACCTGGGAACGTGTACAGGCGTATGCACTCAGTTTTGTTTGACCAATCGATGAACCTGTCAATCAGTGAAGGATTTAAGCCTGGGTTAACTTAAAGATTCTGACACATTTTAGTGCAGACACGCCTAAATTTGAAAATAACCAAATGAATACAAAATTACAAATATGTTTGTAACTGAAAATGGGAGAATAATTTGTATAAAACATGTGTAAATGTATTATGTCAAACCCCCATACCAGTCCAAGACAAGCTATATGGAGATGCCTGAGTACTCGTACATGGACTCCGGTTGACCACTAACTACTTTAAAGTATACAAATCGATGTCAGTCCAAGACAAGCTATATGGAGATGCCTGAGTACTCTAATGGACTCCGGTTGACCACTAGTACTTTAAAGTATACAAATCGATGTCAGTCCAAGACATAGCTATACGGAGATGTACAGAACTCGGTTGACCTACTAACTACTTTAAAAGTATACAAATCGATGTCTGAAAACGTTGGAAGAAGCACAGAAGAGAAGAAATGTTTTCAAAATATGACCAATATACTTTTTTTTCTTTCTCAATCTTGTTTTGTTTCACAGCAGGATAAAAAGAAATTTTTAGAACGAGCCCATGTGTGCATTTCATAAATAGTGTCTTTCGTCGCCTCTGTTATTTCTGAGGTTCACCTTCTGCGTGGCCGGCCTTTTGTTTTGCATCCATTGTATCGACAACATTTACCAGTGTACACACACCTATTACTTCATAATTTGTTAGCAACATGAATCATGGAACTATATATATATATATATTATGTAACAATTTTATATATTATTTTATAGATTACGTAACAATTTTATATATTATTTTATAGATTATGCAACAATTTGTTAACAACATGAATCATGGAACTATATATATATATATATATATTATGTAACAATTTGTTAGCAGCATAAATCAAACGAAATCTTAGTGAACCAATACGTGAAAAAAAGCTGCCGCTGGATAGGAACTACTTTGATAAAATACGAGGAGAATATAGCAAGAAGGCTCCTATTCTGGCAGCCGCAAAACCAGTGAAAGAAGGAAGCCTAGAAAATCATGGAGATTGAATTTGGAGGTAGATATTAACGATTTACGGAACAAGCTGGAAGAAGTTACTAAAAAAAATAAGGAATGACTTGGCATAATTTGATCAGGTCCATATGCCCCAATCGTGGTTAAAAAAGGACAATATAGATAGAGAGAAAGAGAGAGAGAGAGAGAGAAAGAGAAGAGAGAGAGAGAGAGAAAGAAAACGAGAGAAAGTGACAGACATATTAAACTTGTTTAAAAGTATTGAGTAGCAATTTGTTGGAACATGAAACCCGTGTTTTCCATACATGACAGCATTAAACAATATAGCAACTAACTAGGATTCGTTCACATTTCCTTGATTTTAATGGTATCTTTTTACAGACACAAACGACAACATGTCCATTTTTTATCATTGTTCATATCTGTCCTTTATTTACTAGCAACCGTTACTAAATCGTCACTCTCTAACTACGCAAAACGTCATTGTCTCGTTTAAGTGTTGCCATTCTGCTTGGAGAGTGCAAACACTAAGTCTCTGCTAATTATATATCTACAACTATAAACTATAAACTAAAGCTACCTGTCTGTTCCACTGGCTACCCCTGGGGCCGAGGGACTGGCTAAGGTCGAGGACTGGCTGCATACCTATCACACTAAGTATTTGAATTCTTGCACTTTGTTGATTGTAGTGCAATTGACATGGATGTCTAGTTTATTATGTTTCCTTCCTATAGTCATTATTACGGTTTTAACGCTATTGATTTCATGTATTGATAGGGTTTCATATCATGATTTATACAATTTAGGTTCAAGGTGTCAATGTGTTGTTTTAATTGTTGATCTTTTTGGTGTTTCAGGCGCTGTTTTGGAACGCTTTAACTTCAGATTCGAAAGTGTTCAATTCCTGTTATTTTCCATATCTATTTGAAATTTACCTTGTGTTTTGCAGTTTAACAGTTTAGTGAAATATTCTTTTCATATGTTTTTATTATATTATCTAAAGTTGATGTTTTCTTAGACTTGTTATTTATAATGGTGACTGGGTTGAACTGTATTTCACTTAATCTTATTGCCTTGATACTTATGTCAAACATTCTTGGTTCCTTAGTGCATAGTTTCGCTAAATGTTCTGTATAATTGTTCCGCAATTTTGATTTAGATCATTTTACTTTATTTTTGCCATTCCTTCTTGGACCATCATCTAATTTTGACTTTTTCCTTGGGAAAACATTTGATCTTTTCTTGGAAAGACTTTTCACATTCTTAATTCTACATAGTTGTTTGTTTTCAGTGCTCATTTAATTATTGACACCGCAGTTTATTTTCACTATATCCATTATATTAGTTTTGTAGATGTGTAATTCTTTGTTCATGTTGTTTACTCCTTGTAGTGTGATACAGTCAGTTAATAATTAATAAATGTCGATAATAATGATAAATTTGATAAGCAGGACAATTTGCATTGTTTCTTGATTTTTCCAGTCAGATTTCCTCAGTTGCTAATAATTGTTTAAACATATTGGTGCGAATTTGCAATCAGTTATCAAATACAACACCCACATGCGAATAGCCTGACAATCAACACGCTTATCACACCGCACTATGCCAATCAGTGCACCATATATTTTATCCACCTTGCGCATATTTTATTATCGGGACTGACATGAAGATAATTAGCGTGATTAACTACCAGATGAAAAATCAGTCCATACTGACGTGGACATAATGATAAAATCATATCTCTCGCCGAAGCGTACCTGGAGAAGAGAGCTGGAGGCTGATATTAAAGGATAGGTAACACATGGAAAGAATTAGAAGTGATAGCAGGAGAGAGGAAGAGCTCAAAAAAGTTGTTGAAGGCATGTGCTCCGTTGGGAGTTGAAAGGTGAAGAAAAATAAAAATAAATCCAACTAACTCCCATTTGCCAGATTTTTATTGTTGGTTAACCAAAAATAGCCCAATTTTATTGACATAGTCAAAGGCAGTCAGTGGATGTAATAATTGATATTTGGTTCTCTCACGTCTTTGCTGGGCACCGCAGACACTCTAGTGCAACCGGAGATTAAAGTGCAGACACAGAGATAAGAAAAGCCATATGGCCGTAAGAAAACAAAATAATGGCTACTATATTCTCTGCTGCCAATCTCCTCAAGAGAGGGCGTAGCAGATTGAGCAAACACATACACAGACTTTTCCATTGCAACGTATGATGGAGAGAAGTTCAGGTGTTTTAATGTATATTTCATAGAAGGTCATGCGGGTTCCACTCAAGTGTTTGTCTAGTGACACTTGACTGTGTCTTCTGCAGGGTATGCCTGACCGTGGCTTCTGATAACATAAGGCTGCGGCTCAGGTAAAATTTCTAGGAAATAAGACCGGAACTGTCACGTGACCCTCGCATTCCAGTATTGTTATATCAAGACTAATTCATGTTAAAAACAACACAATATACTAAATCAAGGCTATACTACCTTACAAATTCAGTTTAAAGCTAAGGAATATCAGTATTTTAAACACTTTTCATCAATAAATTACCAGGAACACATAGAATTGACTAAACTTGCACAAAAGCGTACAGTATTCTATCAAATGCATACAAAAACCGTCGCCTATTAAACAGGAATTTTCGATTTTCCGTCTGAGCTAGTCGGCCTTATGTTGTCGGAGGCCACGATATGACCCACATACATTTTCTCATCCTTGTTTGGGTCATCATGAGCTTATGTTCTGTCCTTACCCACATGTCTATATTTGCACTTTATCTCACTATTTCTGTTTGAGAATCCGTCGAATACATTAGTTGATCAAGTACACATTTTATTTGTATGTAGCTATGGTGACACGCGACGCTTCCGAACAATACAACAAGACAGATTTCAAATTTCATCAAACCGTAGACATTTTCTTCAGTTCCCGGTAAGATAAATCTTTTATAACAAATAGTAAATCTTGTTTTAATAGTCAGTTTGATCCAGCCTTCTACGCCTGAAGCCGATTTGTCACGCTTCATAAATTTCATTAATGTTATAAAGAGAAACGTTTAAATGTCTCCGTATCTAGTCGTCCATATGTAATTGTTTTTTTGAATTCGTCACTCCTGTTGTTCGTTTGCTTGATAAAGGCCTTGTTAGTCGAAACGTTGCTGTATATTGTCATTGTTTTTGTAATTTGTCAAACTACGGTAGTTTGTGATTACGTGTTTCACCAGTTAGACACGGAGAACGGTGATGATGTGTTAATTAGAAGAAAAAAACTATATATATTTATACAGGAGGTAGGATGGCCAATTCCTTTTCTCAGGTGTGAAACGTACTGTGTGGGGAACTGAACGCCACAAACCTCATGTGTCCTAGTGGATGTCATTATATATAAATAATATATTATATGTGAGCGGCTGTAGCTTAGGAGGTAGTGAGCTCTACACCATCCAAGCGTACCTGGTTCAAACACCGCGACAGGTAGTTTGGAAGCAAATCGTTTCCGTGGGATTTTTATGAAAGGTAAAAATATACCTCACCATTCAGAAAGCAATGACAAACTACTGAACATATAAGTGGTGCCTAGACAATAATCAACAACTCGTTTACTGTGGTTGATGGCTAAGCCCTGTAAAGGATATTCCACGATTTTGACATCATTATACATAAAGAAATCCTTATTGATAACTGGGGGTATATTAGGAGATATGACCCTTATTTTTCATTGACCATCGTCACGCGATGGGTGATGTGGTCAACGTCACGGCGGTAGTATCTACTTCCCAGCCCTTTTCTAGTATCCAATTGAAGCTGGGTCGCGAGAACCGTTGCAATCGGACAAATGTTCCATGTGAAATTGAACCCGACCACGCCCTGAAAACGAGTTCACCAACAGCGACAATAAAGATAAACATCGAGGCATATCCTTTACTGGACGTAACTATCAACCACAGTAAAAGAGTTGTTGATTTTCTAATCACCACTTATACGTTCAGTAGTTTGCTATTGCGTTTTGAACGGTAAGGTCTATGTTTAGCTTTCGTAAAACTCCCACGGAAACAAATTTGCTTCCAAACTGCCTGCCGGGGAACCACTACAATATGGCAGCTTTTAATGGCATTCCTCTCACTCTCTATTTTCTCTTTCTCTCCTCTCTCATTTATATATATAAATGCTACCAATCTACGCCCAGGGTATGGAAGCGTGAATTTATTCAAAATTGTATTTCCTCATTTACAATTTCGTAATTTCAAGGATTCATTTGTTTACCCATCTCTGAAATTGACGAACAAATTTAACTTTCCGGTTTTATCCAGAGGATTTGTTTTTATGCAAAACAGTTTGTTCGGCATCGCTCTTAAATAATAGAATTCTATAGATATACTTCATAGACACGACCAATAGTATAGTTCTATAGATATACTTCATAGACAAGACCAATAGTATAGTTCTATAGATATACTTCATAGACAAGACCAATAGTATAGTTCTATAGATATACTTCATAGACAAAACCATAGTATAGTTCTATATATATACTTCATAGACAAGACCAATAGTATAGTTCTATAGATATACTTCATAGACAAGACCAATAGTATAGTTCTATGGATATACTTCATAGACACGACCAATAGTATAGTTTGAAAGAATAAAATGATTTCCTTTCTACAATCTCGCCTCTTCCGTCTGGAGAATACATTTTATGATTCGTCCGATACAGTGGCGGCTCGTACTAAGTTTTGTTGGTGGGGCCAGACATATTTTTGTGTGGAAAATCATGGTGTTGGGTTAGGTTATAATTGAATTTATACACGTTACACATTATTTTGGTGGGCTGGCCCACTGGCCCTTAATGACGAGCCGCCACTGGTCCGATGTATAGAATTGTGGTAGTTCAGAATATAACATTGTTTCTGTGAAGTCTCCAGCTGTGTACAGTTGTCTCCAGCTGTGTACAGTTGTCTCCAGCTGTGTACAGTTGGAAGAGAAAGGGTCAACGTAGTTTTTTTGTGTGAATTAACAAGCTGCTATAAGGTGCCTGCATTGTTATAGATTCCTTGGCTAATCTTCAAGTGATTGATTGATTGATTTAATAGGATAATAATCATTGTACTTCGGTGAATAATCATGTGTTCTCGTATCTCTTGTCGCTCGTGTGGTTCCAGGGTCTGCAAGGGAAGCAAAGAATAGTACCACTGTGACCTACAAGTCGTAAGAGGCGACTGATGTAGGACCTAGGGATGCTAACCTAGCAAATAAAAAGCATCACAGAAATTGTATGAGTTGGTCTACTTGTAGGCGCATAACTGGCACAGCTTACAATCGCTCTTATGCTCAGATCACATACAAATCACACAGTGGTTAACAAGTGGTTGATATTGAGCGTTCGAAGAAGAAGAAGAAGTATCTCTTTGTTATACAAGAAGAACTCAGGGGCAGTTCCCAAACCATTTAGTAGCAGCAAGTGCCTCCTATGTAATTTTAAAGGTAGTAAATATTTTTATATAACATTTATTTTAGCCCTTCTATAGAATTTCCGTTGGAGAGAACAGTCATTGAGGGCACGGTTCATGGAAGAAGGGTATGCTATGTTATGTTACGTTATGCGATCGACGTCATGGCACATTGGGCATTTCCATGCGCGCTTTGTCCTCCGTTGCAGCAGCCATCTTAAATTCCATTTGCTCAACATACCCATGAGAAGTTGATTACTATATCTTCTCTCTCTACCACGAAGACGACACTCTCTGGCATATGTCGAAACTTCCTAATTCTCGAACTCGTTCCAGTGTTTGAGATTCGTCCATATCACATAAATGCGAGTGTATAGTATTGATGATATCGGCTCTGTCCATACTGAAGATAAGTATGAAGGTAGGTGGCAACAAAGTTAGCAATAACAGCGTGGCATTAAAGAAACATTGAACATGATGTTGGAGAGGGGGTACTTGTAGAGAGCAGATGTTTTCATTAGGATTGTGATGAGAGTGATGTTATGTAAACGATGTGTTAGATGATGATAATGATGACGACGATGATGATGGGGATGTGCATGATGATGGATGCGATGATGTAATGGGGATGATAATGATGACGACGATGATAATGAGAATGACGATACTGATGACAACAACGATGATAAGGACGAGAATGGTGATAACGTGGATAATGAATAACATGATGGGAATTAGAAGGTTGATGAAGATTAGGATTATGATAATGAGGATTATAATGATGAGTTAGATGATTATGACGATGAACATGATGAAAGCGAAGATGAGAATGATGATGATGAGAATTTGTTGAGAGTGATGATCATAATGATGATGAAGATGTATGGTCTATATAAAAAATATTAATAATTATTATTGTAATAATTTATACACGCGTGGTGTTTTGTCTAGCTTTCGTTGCTTACATGTTAGTTTTCATTAAAGTTCAGATTAAAATGCACTATTATAAATGAACATCAAGTCTATATCATGGCTGGAACAAGAATATCCTTTAATTTAATTTAATTTTTGCCTGCAGGTCGTGTATATCTCATAAATCAACATTTTAATTACATAATTTTTGCAAATTTCTTTCTCCTTGTGAATAATTATTTGATGTACTTCCCAATGCGAAGGACATTTATTTTGATAAATTCAATGCAATGAACGTGATCAAATAAAATTAACAAACTAGTTTGTTTGTTTGTTATGTAGTGGATTTAAATCTCTTTAAGCCGAGGCAGCCTCTTGAAAACCAAGGACGAACCTTGTTTTGATTATATCTGAGCGTGTAGGCCAGGAAATATAAAAAAAAGAAGACATTTTTCTACAATTTATACACACATTTATTGAACTTGAGGTGGTCAAACAAAGAATGAAGTGGTTTGGCCACTTAATAAGAATGCATCCAAACTCCACAGTATACAGAGTCTTCTACAACAGAACATCGGGAAAGAAGGCAAGAGGAAGACCACGAAAAGATGGTTAGATAGCAAAGAAGAATCCTGTGAAAGAGCAAAGATAACAATCACCAAAGTCACCAGAACAGCGCAAGACAAAAACAGAAAACCACGACACTGGGCAACAACCTGGTAGCAGTGTGACGACAAAAGAAGAAGAAGAAGAGGTGGTCGTTGTTTGTACGCGCGTTGGGCAATGTTTTATCCTATATTTCTATAAGTTTTAGAGTGCTGAAATTTGATATATCCTCATCTTTCAGTAGACATTTAAATAAAGTTTTGACGAAGTCCCAGTGTACATTTTCGGGTTCAAGTTAAGTTCGTTCATCATCATCAGGTGCCGTGCTGGCTGGCGTAGACGATCATGGATCTCCACAAATCTCTATCTTTGGTGTTTGCTATCAATTCAGATGTTGACGCTCTACTGTGCCTTGAAGTCAGGCTATTCACAATTTTCTCTCTCTGTCTTCCTCTGTCTCGTCTACTCTCAATTTTACCAGTTGTTACAATGTGTTCTAAACCTCCCTTCTCATCACATGCCCGAAAAATGATGACTACCTCTTTCTTATATTGATAATAAGTTTTCTCTGTGTTTTGACCTCATTAAACACTTCAACATTAGTCATTTTAGCAGTCCATGGAATTAAGTTTATTGCATGGTTGTTTTTCAATCATTTAGGTTGTCTTCCTTGGCTGCTTTAAAAAAAATTATGAATTATTTCCCTATATCATCATCATCATTTAGTGCCGTGCCAGCAAGTGTAGACTATCATGTTCTTCTACAACTCTGTTTCTTGTTCTAGCTATGTGTTCTGATACTGTTTTAGCACATTGTCTTAACGTTAACCTATATAGAATCGTTTCTCTCTGTCGACATCTATCTCGCTGTCCCTGTATCTTGTCCGTTGTCGCAATATATTCATACCTTTTTCTTCCCATAACATGTCTAAAGGATGCGTATTCATTCATTCTGATACGTTTCAAAAACGTATTTTTACTCGCCTGCTTTTTTAGGACATTAGAAATCAGGGTCGCGTCATGCTATGATACAGAGAGGCGGCTGCATCAGGCGACTTCGAAAGGGGGCGGGTGGCATAAACAGCAAAATCCAAATTACAATTGAAGGTTATTTTAAGGATAAAACATTTAAGAGGCGACATTTCGAAGACTTGCATCATACTGAGAAAATATACTGCACGGCCCTGTTAGCAATTGTTATCTCTTCTGGCCATGTTATTCTCATGCTTCTTCTTCTGTAAACCACATCTATATATCCTATAATAATTTACTCTTCAGTCTAATTACTAATCTCTCTTCCTCTGTATTTTCTTCTTTGTCACAATGTATTCAAGCTGTTTTCTTCTCATGACATTTCCAAATAATATTTCTTTCTGATGATCTGTTTTCGTCTTCTTTTTATACCTTTATCACATTTTCTATCTATGATATACTCACGTATTTTCTATTGAAAAATTCAAAGTAATCAGATTAGAGAACTGCCATGTTTATTGATTTTTGTCTTGAAAAGCAAGTAAATATACACTGAGAATTTGTCACAATTTAATATTAAAAATCCTTCTAACTAAATTTCAGCTATCTAGAATTTGTGAAACTGTATATATATATATATATATATATACATATATATATGTACATGGGAATATGTATATGGGAATACGTGCTTTACAGCTCAAAGCAACATCAACTATATATCTACCTTATTTTAGTAGGTTTCAGTTTAGTTTGGAATAGCCTGTCATGCCCATAGGAGCTCCGATCTCCTTCGCAATATCTCCAACAGCGTCCAGCGACTGACCGACAACACGTTTACTGTTTCATAAATACAAAATATAGGTGGACCTTAGAAATAACAGAGAGGGTGAATAAAAGTTGTTTATGAACCGCACACAAGAGCCTGTTCTAGAAATCTCTTCTTATCCTGACGCTGTGAGACAAAACATAATTAGAGAAAAGTAGAACACTACTTCATATTCTTGATGTTTCTTGAGGGGTTTGGTTTCGAAAAAATAATCTTTATTAATTAAGTTAGAGTAATTATTTTATAATATGCATGTTAAGTTAAGAATGTAGATCTATTTTAATGGTTTACAAAAAAACCGTTGCATTGTTGCCATGACAACAGCGGCCATTATAAAAAAATACATGTTATTAGAATCCTACAATTTAAAAAACAAACAAATATATTGAGAAATAAAGTGGTGATTCATAAACTGTAAGCATATTTACAGCTACATGTCCATTTATTTTCTGTAAAATCTCAAGAAATATATTTTATTTTTATGCGTACCAAAAACTGCACAAAATGTCTCATCATGTCACATTGAAAAATATTTTTAAAAGCACATTTTCACGAAAATGTAATTTGAAATGGACCTGTGGCTATAAAATTACATGTGGATATGCACCTTAAATTTCGTATATCTAGCTTTAGTATTACATGTGGGATATGCACCTTAAATTTCATATATCTAGCTTTAGTATTAGTTAAAACTCTGGATTTCCGACACAAGAAAAGGGAAAAAGTGATTTTGAGAAAACTCAATTTTAAACTTGGAATATAAAAGAAAAAAGGTTGGAATTGGGTATTTATTATTAATGTTGTAACGCTAATGTGTGTAGCTCAAGCGGTAGTGAACTGGATCATGAACCCAAGCGTACCTGGTTCAACCCCCACGGTGGGTAAGTTTGAAAGCAAATTCGTTGCTGTGGGATTTTTACAGAAGGTAAAAATAGATCTCACCGTTCAGAAAGCAATGGCAAACTACTGAATGTATAATTGGTGCCTAGAAAATCAACGACTTGTTTACTGTGGTTGATGGCTACGTCCTTTAGGATATGCCACGATTTTCATTTTCAATGCTAATACGCAAACAAAACAGCATGATTGTATATGTAATCGATAGTACGAATGTTGTACTTTATAGAACTAATCACTTTGAACATAGAAATTTTTGACTAAATCTAAAATTTTCTAGAGAGCCAAATCCCTTAAGCTGTAAAGCACGTTTCCGTAATATATATATACGTGTTATATATATATATATATAGTTTCACAAATTCTAGATAGCTGAAATTTGTTGGTGTAAAAGAATTTTTATATATTAAATTTTGACAGATTCTCAGTGTAAATTTACTTGCTTTTCAAGACAAAAATCAATAAACGTGGCAGTTCTCTAATCTCATGACTTCGAATTTTTCAATAAACAAAAAAATAGAAATATTTCCTTTACATAAAAAGTTAAAAACATAAAATAATTATCTAGGGAAGAAAGTATTATTCGCGCATCATACTTTTATATTTTAAATGCGCTTTAAAAAAAAGGCAGACAATATATATCCCTCTCAATCTTATTACAAAGAATTCTAAATAATAAATATAAAATAAAATGAGCAGAATATTTTGAAATTATTTTATCAAAGAAAAAAGAAACTATTGTATAGAGATTAATTCAAAATAAATTAGAAAAATTACATCCACTATTAGTTTTGTTATACAAATTTTGAAACTGAGGGACACAAAAAATTGCTATTTATCCCATTTATCCAATATTAAACATCCCTTTTCTTCTATTCCACCATTTACTTCTTTACAGAAGTGTTGGGAAGGGGAAGGGGAGGGGGAAGAGGATGTAGTGATCTTGTGTGTGCTTGTGGCACTTTGTAAGCTGATATTTATTTTCGTAAAGTTGTTCTTCATGCCGCAGCTCCATCTCTTGCGTGGTCTTCCTCTTGCTCTGTACTCACTATACTTTTTCTGTGTAGCCATCTGCGGTAGGCGCTACCAGGGAATTCTTGTCAATAATCGAGATGCATTTTTTTACTTGGTACTCACCAGATGTTCTTCTTCAGCGATCTCTGGCCATGCGCTTAGTTTACTGTGGACCACAAACTGGACAGTCAGCTTCAGGTCTGTCAAGCTTCCCCAAAGCTTAGTATTTATGTTAACTGGATGTGGTCACATGTTGCTTCTAGCTCACACAGAAGAGGACAGTCTTGCAGGACTTGCTCTGGTGTCTGTTCCACCTGTTGACATGGGTACGGAGAAAATAAAACCAACGACTTGCACACGCGTAGCGACAGCTTCTTGCAAACGTCTTTTAATTCTTAATCCTACACTCAGCGAGGATAGACTATTCAATCCCCAAAGTACTCTCAGAAATGGGAACACATTGTTGTAATGAGTTTTTGCAGTATTTCATATAAACCTTTTCCAGTTGCATGAGAGTTTTTTTCCGACATAGAAATATTTGAATTATTTGGAAAATTGAAGTGTGAAATCATGTTTGGCTAAGTATGAGTTACGCAGTTCGTCCTTTGTACAATACTCTCGTCAAGTAGCATGCCATTTGTGTGACGAGTGGCGGGGTCAAAAATTGAAATCTGGTGCAATGAAGTCAGTCCTTTACCTTTGAAAAATGAAAATCGTGGCATATCCCAAAGGACGTAGCCATCAACCACAGTAAACAAGTCGTTGATTTTCTAGGCACCACTTATACGTTCAGTAGTTTGCCATTGCTTTCTGAACGGGTGGCGCCATCGTCCTTTGTTAAAATCAACGGAAGCAATTTGCAAGCAAACTGTCCGCAGCGTGATTCGAACTCAGAACGTCGGGGTTAATAGACCGAGTCACTAACCCCTAGGCCACAGACGCCACTACCTTTACCTTTAGTCACCCTTTATTTTTAGACTGACTATTATTTTGTTGTTATACAACAAACGAGTCATTGCACTAGTTTAGGTTGCATTTACATAAATACTAAACAATTCTCTCTTTATGATTACAATAAACAAAAACTTGCCGAATATAATGCACTTCTTTTTCTGAGTAAATTGTTTTTGTGTAACGAACTTTCTTCTTTATTGCTGATCTACAGAACTAAAACAAAAACCAGACTACTCCAGGTAAAAACATGATGTATATAAAATTGAATATATAATTTTACTAGTTGTTTGGTCAATCACTAGTACGAATTGTTTTAAGAAAGAGTAGATGGAGATACGTTGAGCATACTTTGAAAAGAAATGATCAATGAATTACAAAGCATGCATTGACACGGAAGAAAAACACATTCAAGAAAGAAAGGACGGTCTAGGGAAAACCTGTAACGAAATTCACTGAGAGATATCGCCCGAGTGGTTACCTGGGCCCAGATTTGGGATGTAAGGAATAGAACCACTGTTACATGCCACGTATGTCGTAAGAGGCGACTAAGGAGGTTTGGCTGAAATCGGATGCATTTGTCCTAATCGTGTAGAAGTCTACATTTAGGGGCCTACCAAACCAATGTACATCGTATACACGTTCTTGGTACAGATCAAACATATCACAAAGAGTGATTAAAATTAGTTGTAAAGAACGAACGCAAAGAAGAAGAAGAATGAGAGATATGAGAAATATCGAACTCTTGCTATAGAAGAAATTAAGCTAATAGAACAGGATAGAGTAGTGTGGAGAAATTGATTGCAAGCCTGAAATAACAGCATCAGAAGAATATTTTAAAATATATATACATATATATACATTTACGGAACTGAATTTTGTTTTCTTTATACATCTAATATAATATATTATAAGTTAGGGACATTGAAAAGCTAAATAATAAATATAAGTTTTTTTTCCCGTAGTCCTGCAGAGTGCAGGTCGGGTTTAAAAATTTTTTTTAACACGTTTAGAAAATAATAAACCAAAGTGATCAATTTTATTTTAATTGGATCTCGAACCAGTTTTCTCAAAACTGAAAGACTGATGATCTAACAACTTCACCACTAGTTGACTAGCTTGATGAATGATCGAATCGGCTGGCGTAAGCAATCAGCTCCCCCATTAACTCAATATAAAATATAACGAGTTTCAATTAAAACATTGTGTTCTAAAGCATGAAATTAAAATGATCAATATTTGTTGCTGCATATTCGTTTCTGTCTTCTGTATTTCTCTATCTCTGCTACGTTGCCCGACACTGTTCTATAACTCGCATCTTTGCTTAACATTCTAAACCAATGTTAACACTGTTGTCTGTTTTATATTTGTTCAATCTTCTTCTTCTTCGAAGGCTTTATATCGACTATTTGTTAAACCAATCTTTGGGATTTGTATGTGGTAATAGCGATTGTACGCTGTGCCAGCTATGCGCCTACACGTTGGCCAGTACATTTGATTTCTGCGACGCTTTTTTTGCACTAGTGGAGCATCTCTAGGTTCCTACCTCAGTCGCCACTTACAACATGCCTTGAAAATCGCAGTGTTACTATTCTTTGCTCCCTTGATGGCTCAGGGAACACATAGGCGGTCCTAGCAATAACATCACGTTAATCAGTTTATGGTGTTAGACCGTCGAGGGCGCGGCGAGGTACTGACAATGTCCTGGTTACTCTCTGTATCATACCCTATCCGTAATCGTTTATACTTCCCTTGCCGTTGCAAAAACAAGTCAAAAATGTAAACTGGGAAGAAGAAGCACATGAGATATGTTACCTTCATGTGCTTCTTCACTCTAATCTCAGTACAACTGAAATAAGCTGATGGATACGATATGGACATCAACGTTTCTGCTGCCATCTTCATCTTACGTCTCCTACATTGAGCTTGGCTGTTTTTTTCTGTTCGACGACAATGAATTCAAATATAATCATGTAAAATAATGTGACACCTTTGACTGATTTTTGCGTAGACGCTTGTTTTCCGTGTCACCAATATCTCTCGCCATTCAGGCAAGTCTTACTTCGACGCCAGAGGTACTTGTAGTTTATGACTTACTATAGCGTTACACTTTTCAATACCAGGATAGTCGCATGCGTCAAATCTGTTGTCTCCATATAACTAATCAGAACTGATACCATGCTACAGTATAATTACACATTCGGTACTTTGAAGTGAGTCTTTTTCTGCTTTTAATATCTGACATTTTCTTCCCACCGTAACGATTCTCAGATTAGTTTAGCGTCAAGTGATTACCAGAAAAACACTGAGAAGGAAAGGCGGGCGACTTGATTTACACCACATCATCCATCATGTCCCGACTGTCAACGAAAAATACGTGCCCACCACAGTATTCTCCATTACACCTCTTGGTCTTTGTATGAAACCGTTGTTTTTCTGAAAGTGTACTTGAAGTCACAATGTACACTGTAGTAAGATCAATCGATTCTATCCTTATTTAAACAACCTTCCGACTGCATTGACAGATTGGTTTAAAATATGTGTTCTTGAATTTAATGTTCCTTAAAATGTCTATTTTAAATTTAAGCAAATTTTCGATTCAATTCCATCGAAACTATTTGAAGCTATATTTCAAATTATTTTTAGAGCTTCGGAAGTTGCGTTATATATTTTCTCATCACCGTCTGTCGTCTGGCCGTCTAATTCCAGGTAACACATACGGATGCAACTGTCACTCTTCATCAAACTCTATTCTGCGATGTCTTTTTCTGCTCTTGTCATGTGCCTACAACCTCTGCCTTACCGTACCGGGTTTGGTTGTCTACGGTTTGTTCATGTATTATTTGACATTTTCTATTTTATTTTCATATGAGTTTTACTCAATTTCATGTCTAGTTAGTTATAGTGTGATGTTTCTTGAATTTCTTCTTCTTCTTCTCTCTTCTCTCGTTCGTTCTTTACGGCCAATGTCATCATTCTTTGTGTTATATATAATTGATCTTGTATACAATAAAAAGAGATCGGGCACTAGAGCTAAGGGAAGCCAAGAAAAAGATGGATAGACAATATCAAGACCACACTACATAAAACACGGATATAACACAACAAGGGCGACTCATCTGGCCTAGAAAGCAAATTAAAGCTCCCATCCCTACGCTTAACGGCAAGAGTGGACAGCCAACTACATCTTCCACCTGGGAATAGACAATAGACAATAATTGATCTTTGACAAGAATGGCTTTTTACGTTTGCGATTATGCGCCCATGGTGACTAGTATCACCCACCCGATATCAGCCAGCTGTTTATTTACTAGGGTAGCTAGCCCTAGAATAATCCGTTGTATCGAAAATTTTGGCTCGGATCTACGCCTTTACGATCATATTTTTACCATATATTTGGGCTTTGTGATCTACGCCAAACAGTGAATCTACACTCCACGCTATTTCTGACTGTGAGATCGTTCTGGATTATGAACATTTCTCAGTCTTTTGGAACACATATGCTTGTCCTTGTACGGCGTCTTACTCGTATAACACACAGTGTAAAGAGTCGGCCTTCGCCAATGTTTGGATTTGGATAGCCTGTAAAATCTTTACATTTTCGGCCTTACTTTTCTAACTACGCAGAGTTTATTCCGGAGTAGGAACATTCTTAGCCTTTTCGAGGCGCGTGTCGGCACATGGCAATTTGCAGTTACTACTCTGCATTTTCTCTGGCCCCGGGATACACTGGACTGGAACTACGCACAACTAATGTAGAGCGTCGTTTCACTAGGCGCTAGCAACGCAACTGACATTTTGTGCTCGCCAACATCACCCACCTCAGTTTTTTCGTGTTATTAGTTGTAAACGCAACAGTACATTGCCCGGTTGTCCCAGGAAGGGCAGTTTCGTTATGTACTAAAACGCAACTTTAGGCTTGTCCAACCTTACCCAGTAAATGTATCTGCGCTAAGCTTTTGATACGGAGTTTACCGCAATCTTCCCGTGTGTCGACACGATACATTACTGCGTTTTCAGACACTTGCCGAGACCTATGATTTATACTGGGTTCAAGCCTCTGCTCGATTTTCAAGTGTTCACTGCTCATCTGGGAGGTCTGTTCACCCCTAGGTTTGTCACGCCTTCCCGTCGCTCCGACATCAGCACCTTGCTTGTCTGTGTATCGTCCGTATGCGTGTTTACTCCATTTTGGTGCATGCCCCACCGTGTTTATCGGGTTTCTCACCGTGCTGCCGTTTACCGTACCACGAGATTGCCATTACACGCAGCTTGACTCGGCCTCAGGGCTCCGAGTTTTGCCCCATGTGAGCCCACGTCTCTACTCTAGATGCACCTCTCATCCCTTCATGTTCATTTGTACAGCCCTTCCCATCGGCTGGGAAACTGATAATTGTGGTGTAACCGTTGACTTGTTTCACTTCGTGCTTATGGACTCTTGCCCCGTACGTGGCAATTTTTGTGCGGTCATTTACTCCGGGGGAGTTAGCATTCGTTCACTGACGATTCGTATATTGATTTTTTTTTACATTTCTGCAATAATTTGAGGAATTAAAAAAAAATAATTAATCGGACATCGGCCAGGAGATGCGTGCATTTTGTTCAGGGATTTTGGACCTGCATTGCTTTTCCGTGCTTGCACTACTACCACTACCTGTAGCTCTCCCTCGATCCCTACCCACTTAGCCAGACCGAAACTAATGTCTGTTACCAGGGTCACCACGAGGAGGTGTGGGTAGGATTTTGATTAGTGCCAGCTCACTAATCCTGGCGCGGCGTTGTCCCCATGCGCCTTTGAACCCTTCTTGAATTTGAGACGTCCTCATCTTTAATGTTCAAGGGGCATATAGACTCTTGCCATACGACCCAAAAATTTGTAGTAATTATGTCATACATATCATTAAAGAGATGGATTCTCTGAGTTTCCTATCAACCCCTTTCAGGGGTCAATTTTGAAATGTTCCAGTGCCAGAAACTGAGTGGAACTCCATGCTGTCTAATTATAGAACAGTAAGCGTAGGGTTCACTGTGCTTATTCCCCGCCATTGTACACTATGTCAAGTTCTGCTAAACACTAGACAAGTGTCAAAATGTTCTTCTTCTTTTTCTGCGTTCTCACTAGATTGGGATTTTGGATTCTCTAATAAAGACAGCCGTCTGCCTCAGATTATCAGCTATCAGCCACGCCATACAGTTGCTATCTCTTTCTTCTCAAGTCTGCATACTGGGGGCAGTTCTGTAGGATATAATTAAATGATTTCTGCTTCCCCATTTGTGCCCACCTCTTCCCGCAGTAAGTTTTGGCCACCTTCGTGATGGTAGGTCTGACATTCTTACTGCGTGGCTAAATCTCCGAAGCAGATTGGTGACCGTAGAATCCGTTATCCCATTCCTCATTGTGAGGGATCGTTGCACCATGTTATGCGCCTTACGGCCTGGTGCATCCGTTTTCTACAAGCATTTGTTTCGGGTTAGCATTCCCTAGCGGACGCATGCATCTGATTTCAGCCAAATCTCCTTAGTCGCCTCTTACGACATGCGTGAGAGGTAACAGTGGTTCTATTCTTTACACCCCAATTTTGGGCTCCGGCAACCACTCGGGCGGTCAAAATGTTCAAGACATAAAGATCATCGCTTCTCGAAGTACTTCACGTTTTTCATGGATCTCAGTCGTCTGAAATCTGCACATATTAAAAATATATTCTTAGGTCAAGTCAGTATTAATCTAGTTTCTTTTCAGATATAGAGAATGCATGAATACAATTTCAAATGACACATATTTGTATAGATGACCTTCATGTAACATCTTTACAAACAGACACCCCACTTCATTGTAACACACCTACTCATTGTTTCGTACGCATGAAGAACAAGATTGTTAGGATTGTGAGTCCCAGTCGCTGAGAATAGTGAAGGAGAAAGGTATAGATATGGGCGCTGCCCAACATGAACGAGATACCATATATGCAAACAAGATTAACTAATCGACACCAAACGTGCGGGCTCTGGATACATTTCGGACACATCTTGGGATAATTCGTGGAAAATGCAACAAAAAGGGCATTTTCCTGTATCCCGCAAGAAAATAGAAATATAGAGAGGTCAAGAAAGACACAGAGATGAGATTTGTAGGCAGGTATTAATGATATACGGATAATCTTGACTGTACTTAAATACTGACTAAAAATATGAATAATTTGCATGAGATGGTTGAAGGCTTATATTCCAATCGGGATTAAACAGTCGAGAGTGTGTGTGTGTGTGTGAGAGAGAGAGAGTGTGTGTGAGAGAGAGAGAGTGTGTGTGAGAGAGAGTGTGTGTGTGTGAGAGAGAGAGTGTGTGTGTGAGAGAGTGTGTGTGTGTGTGAGTGAGAGAGAGAGTGTGTGAGAGAGAGATAGTGTGTGTGAGAGAGAGAGAGAGTGTGTGTGTGTAAGAGAGAGAGAGAGAGAGAGGGCTAGAGAAAGTAATGGTTCCTGTCATATTATCTTCTACAAGTTTGTATATCTTCATCCCTGACCATCTGATATTGTTTTGACGTTAGAAATATCCTTTGATTCAATGCCTGAATCTCTAATTAGATATTCTTGGACAAATGATATGTCACAGAGATATAGAACAAGACATAATGCCATTGAATAATTGTACAATGAAAACGTATGTTTCTCAGAGAAACATGTGTTCCATTTTGAGAGGAAATGGAATTCTTATTTCATTAATTCTGGCATTGATATTCTAGTTTTTATGTCTCTATA
The DNA here is from genome assembly GCA_020796225.1 of Arion vulgaris. Classification (NCBI taxonomy): domain Eukaryota; kingdom Metazoa; phylum Mollusca; class Gastropoda; order Stylommatophora; family Arionidae; genus Arion; species Arion vulgaris. The sequence continues at coordinate 73,628,276 of CM036758.1, forward strand.
TTAGATTGTACAAGACATTAATCATTTAAAATATGTATAGTTACTATGTGAGCGTCGGTAGCTTAATCTATAGTGAGCTCGATCACAATCCAAGTGTACCTGGTTCAAACTCCGTGGCAGGCAGCTTGAAAGTAAATTCGGTGCCGTGGGATTTTTACGAAAGTTAAAAATGAACCTCACTATTCAGAAAGCAATGACAAACTACTCAACGTATAAGTGGTGCCTTGAAAATCAACGACTCATTTACTGTGATTGATGGCTACGTCCTGTAAAGGATTTACCACGATTTTCGATAGTTACTATACGACGGGATTAGATCTAGAACACATCAGGAGAGAGAGAGAGAGAGAGAGAGGGAGAGAGAGAGAGAGAGACAGTAACAGACAGAGATAGAGAGATACACATACAGGTAGACAGATGTTCAGGTGACTCATAGAGAGGAGACATGGAGGCTGGTATTGGGAGTCATTGTGATCCATTGAAAAAATATCTCGCAAAGCAAATTCTTCTTCTTCTTCTTCTTCGATATATTTCTCAGTGTGAACTGTGAATTGTTTTTACTGAGTATAATTTCCAGAGAACACTTCGATATGAATGAAAGTTAAGCAAGGAATGACACACTGTATGATCTTAACCAATAATTATAATCAGGATAGCTAAACGCTACATTAAGTAATTGCTAATTAAATTAGCAGTTATAATTTCGAATTCTGTTTTCAATTCAGTTCAAACTGGCTTCATGTCTAGCAATAGTGCGGATTTTATTTCTTCTTCTTCTTTGCGTTCGTTCTTTACTACCAATTTTAATCACTCTTTGTGATATGTTTGATCTGTGCCAAGAACGTGTATACGTTGCACATTGGTTTGGTAGGCCCCTAAACGCAGAGACCTCTACACGTTTAGGACACATGCATCTGATTTCAGCCAAACCTCCTTAGACGCCTCTTACAACATGCGTGGCATATAACAGTGGTTCTATTCTTTACACCCCAAATTTGGGCTCCTGTAACCACTCGGACGAGATTTTGTTTAATTTACAACTATCATTATTCGAATAAATGTTGGTTTAAAAAAAAAATGTGCATAAACCAGTAGGAATAGAAAGATAATTACTCTAAAGAAAATCCTAGAAAGGTCATCATTATGATCAGCTGCCGTGCCGTTTGGCACAGGCGATCATGGATCACAAATCTCTGTCTCTGGTATTTGATGTCAACTCAGATGTTGACGTTCTTCCATGCCATGCAGTCTAAAATGTTCTCTCTCTGTCTTCCTCTGTCTCGTCTCCCTTCGATTTACCGGTTGTCACAATGTGTTCTATACCTTCCCTTCTCATCATATGTCCGAAAAATGATGACTGCCTCTTTCTTATCCTGACAGAGAAAGACAGGTTATTTGTATCTTGTGGATTGGCGGTAAGGAGCTCGTATCTCGATCCAAAAGTTCTTGGTTTGCTCCATGACCAGATATCGCCGAAGAAGTTTAACCGTGTCACATTTCCTCTCTTTTCTAAGCTCTTTCATCTACTTACCATGTCTAGTTATATTTTCACTTCGTCCTCAGAAATAAGTTTGTATTTAGAATTTATTTTTCCTACTTTTGTTTGTGTTGTTTTAATGTTAGTTTAATATTCCCCATGTTTCCGGTATTGATTGAAAGAACGACATTTCGTTGTTGGAGTGAGATTGATGTGACAGCATTCAGAAAACATCCAACCAGAACAATCAGGTTTCTCCCTGGTTGTAAACACTACATGCCAGTGATACGAAGAGTACTGAAAACGTTTGAAAAATAAACAATTGAATTCGATGTAAACAAATAATTAAGTTTGATTCAATAGACGACTCGAAACAGTAAAACTGCTTCAAAATAAGAGCGATTTGTTTTTGATATGTTTTCTTTTATTTCTTCTTCCTCGTTTGTTCTCACACTCCCGCTGGTTTTAGCAAGGTGCAGTCCAGAGAACGTAATGCCCTGTGTCGCTGTTTTCAGAGTGAGTTGTGGTATCTGCTCCGAAGTGCAATGCTGATGGTCCAATCAATCAATCAATCTGCACTTTTCGTCCGTCACATTCGATTTCAACATAGCCGTTCTCGGGTGCCAGGTTAACTTCTCCCTCTTCGATCTCCACAAACTTAGCCATACTTCTTGGTCGTCGTCAGTTTCCAGGGTCGCCACGGGGAGGCGGAGTGGAGTCTTAGTCAGATTAGTTCTTGCACTGACTCTGACTCTAGCAGTCAACTATAAGTCGCTGATTGCCCCAAGTCTATGCAGTTTATGTGTAGTCCCCTGAAGGTGGACAGAATGTACGACCATGTTGTTTATTTTTTAGTTCTGTATAATGTTGATTACAGCACTCATCGTGTACCGTTAATAAAATAAAAATATAATCTTAACACCGTAGTCTCAATATACCACATGGTATGAAAATGCCTGTTTTTCTTTTAGTTTTATAAATAATTAAAGCCTCTTGTAGTCGAAACACAACAGTTTCAACTTGAGAACGAGTTCTTTCTTATGTTATCAAGATGTCTTGTTCATACAAACAACAAACATCAGAAAAAATAACAAGTCTCTGTGATGTAGAGGTTATTTGCTGGTCTCTCGTACCAAAGGTATCAGGTTCGCTCCCTCGTGGAGCCATCTATATATTTTTCCCAGGGATCACTGATTTCAATTCAGTTGAAATCGTGTCCCTAGTCCTGTCGGATACGGACGATAAAACGTAGGTCCCTTTTTTAATTTGAGCACGTAAAAGAACCTTTGACCGTTCAATATCGAGAAGAGCAGATTGGAAAGCCGATAGCTTGGGGAAAATTCATTAGAAAATTGTAAAAATAAAATTTCGACATAAATATCTTCACCTAATTCAAAATTACATCAGGACCATCGCCAGTGCTACGCAGTTCGTGCACTGCCACTGAGATCTTCTTGTGTAAGAAATAGATCGAAGCACACATGGTTACTCATCGAAGTGCAATGATGATGGTCCTATTAATCAATAAATCAACAAAAATAAACAATTACTGCATGTGGACAATCCAGATTGAATGATTTAAGAAAGATACTACAATCTTAGTTATCATAAGCGGGTCTCTGTGGCTAAGTGGTTAAACACTTTGCCTTGTGAGTTGAAGGTCGTAGGTTCGAGTCCGGACCCCATTCTGTTCACTAGTGCAGTTTTTTTCCCCCAGAGATCCCTAGGATTGTTGCTGGAGCTACAGAGTTCGTCTTTGTGCAATACTCTCGGCAGGTGGAGTGCCAGTTCTGCGGAGAGGGACCGAGCCGTATGGGGTAAAACCCGGTGCAATGAAGTCTTCGGTTTTTAAACCTTTTTTATAGTAAAGATCAACAAGTGATGAAACATTTTGTGGATTGTTTATGGATATCTCAATGTTTTCTATTGGATTGTTTATGGATATCTCAATGTTTTGTATTGGATTGTTTATAGCGTGATGGATATCTCAATGTTTTGTATTGGATTGTTTATGGCGTGATGGATATCTCAATGTTTTGTATTGGATTGTTTATAGCGTGATGGATATCTCAATGTTTTGTATTCTGTTAAAGGTATTAAAGAATAGTTGAGCAAACTTGGCGCCAGACATCATCATAAACATATTATTTACAAGTCTAGTATGTGCTATTCTTAACTGCATGGAATTTCAAGCTATTTAGAGTGTATGCTAACTCTAACTACAACGGATTTCAAACTATTTAAAGTGGATACTACCACTAACTACAACGGATTTCAAACTATTTAAAGTGGATGCTAACGCTAACTACAACATATCTCAAACTATTTAGAATGCATACCAGATAAATGGATACCAGAAAACACTGGAAAGTAGAGAGGGCCGGTTAGATGTTAATTACAGCCCCCGCCGCTTGTCCATGGTCCAAGAAAAATACGCGTATAACATCGTTTTAAAGGTTTTAAAGCCGAAGGATTGACTTCTTTGCACTGGGTTTTACCCCTTATGGATCGGTTCCTTTCCACAGAAATGGCACGCCACCTTCCGAGAGTATTGCACAAAGCACGAACTCCGTAGCTCCAGCAACAATCCTAGGGTTCTGGATCAGGGGTCAATACAAGAGGCGTAACCACTTTGCCACAAAATAACATCGTATTTTTCAAGCCCCCACACGTTATAAAAACGGTTTCAGTAAGAGCAATTAATTGAGCAAGACTCCCATCCCTACAATTCAGTAAGAACAATCGCCCGAGTGGTTACCGGGGCCTAAATTTAGGGTGCAAAGAAGAGAACCACTGTTACCTGCCCCGCATGTCGTAAGAGGCGAACTAAGGAGGTTTGGCTGAAATCGGATGCACATGTCCTAAACTGTAAAGTCTATGCGTTTAGGGGCCTGCCAAACCAATGTGCAACGTATACACGTTCTTGGCAAAGATCAAACATATTACAAAGAGTGATTAAAATTGGTTGTAAAGAACGAACGCAAAGAAGAAGAAGTAAGAACAATTCATTGAACAAGATTCCCATCCCTACAAACTTATTTTGTGATCAAGATATATACGAGTATCTTCTATACGAAAACCTCGTATTATATGTCTTTACTTTCCTGTATGATAATTGAGTCCCTCCTATTCTCTTGCATGTCATAATAGATTCTTAAAGGGTTGCAGCGTGAACCGACAACTCAGCACTAGAAAAAGCAAATGCAGAAAAAACCAGACAAAAATATTCAAACTACTCATTCGAGTGGACGCCCGAGTGGCTACAGGGGTCCAAATTTGGGTGTAAAGAATAAAACCACTGTTACCTGCCACGCATGTCGTAAGAGGCGGCTAATGAGGTTTTGCTGAAATCGGATGCACATGTCCTAAACGTGTAGAAGTCTATGCGTTTAGTAGCCTACCAAACCGATGTGCAACGTATACACGTTCTTGACAAAGATCAAATATATCACAAAGAGTGATTAACATTGGTCGTAAAGAACGACCGCAAAGAAGAAGAAAATTCGAGAGGAAAATAGTTATGTCTGTGCTTTATATGACTTTGTGTGTGATGACAACTGAACATAATAATGATGACTATTCTCCCCATGTCTGTTTTCGTTATTTTACTTTCTTTCCCATATTTTTTCTTCCCACATGTTTTTTCGTATTAACGTCATTCTTCTGCGTTTTTTTCCCTGGTACTTTTGTTTTTTTTTGATTATTTTGGGAACATAAGATATAAATCACTGGTATTTTATTTCTATTTGATTTTATTTCTTTAGTGATTGCTTTTGTATTTTTTATGTCAGATAAAATTGTTATTCAATTTTTTGAATAATATTCTTGTTCTTCTTTTCAACGCACCATCTCGATAACTTGTTAGCCTCTCGTTTTGATTTATATGTTATCTGAGCCTAAGAGCGATTGTAGGTTGTGTCAGTTATGCGTTTACAAGTATACCAGCACATCCGATTTCTACGATGCTTTTTATTTACTAGAGTAGCGTCCCTAGTTCCTACATCAATCTCCTCTTACGACATGCCTTGTAGGCAGCAGTAGTACTATTATTTGCTCCCCATTGCGAGCTCCGGCACCACACGGGTGTGGATACATCGTTAGTTTAAACGTGATAGGTGCATGCTTCTTCTTCTTCAGCGATCTCTGGTCATGCGCTTAGTTTACTGTTGACAACAAACTGGGCAGTTAGATTCAGGTCTGTTAGGTTTCCCAAAATCTTAGATTTTAGGTCGACTGAGTGTGGCCATACGTAAGGTTGAGATCGTTACTGCTGCCCTCCATTGTTTCTTTAGGACTCCATTTACAGGAACTGTTGTTGTATCTGACTCTCAGTCAATGCTTCACAAGATCCAAAGAGCTGGTTTAGGTATGATTCCGTGCCGTCAGTAGAAGTTTATAACTTTCAGAGGCTTACATCAATATACTGTCCTGGGCATGCGGGTGCTTGAGGCAGTGAGAGAGCGGACAGGTTTGCATAAACACCATCAATTGTTGAGGAAATTGAAGATGGATAAGAGTAATGTTCTTCGGTCTCTTCGCGACTGTCTGTTGGATGAATACATTAAAATAAATGTTGAATTGATGCAGCGATTTAAGAAGTTTGGAGTAACCCGTTCTACAAGTAGAACTGGATGTCTGATGGGAAGAGAGAGAAGTGTGTTAACCAGCGAGCTACAGGAACCATCAGTATGAATACCCTTTGAAATCTGTTGGAGGAGACTGAGCACCAATTGGTCTTCCCGGAGTGCAATTACTTTAGTTTAGTAACCATTAACCATTAACTTTGTAAGATCATGCAAGTATGATGTGTATTACCATATTGCCACACCTTGTTGCTGGACCAATCTTTGGCAAATACTTTATTATCAATTCTTGTATCTGGTTTTGTAAGGATTTTGCAGTTCTTTTTAAAACTTTACAACACATATTATGCACTGCTACACACAGTTAGCCACATGTATCCACAGTTAAACACAACACACACGTGTGTGATGCCGGAGCTCGCAAGGGAAGCAAAGAATAGTACCACTGGGACCTACAAGGCATGTCATAAGAGGCGACTGAGGTAGGACCTAGGAATCTACCCTAGTAAATAAAAAGAATCGCAAAATCGGATGTGCTACCTACTTGTCGGTGCATAACTGGCACACCGTACAATCGATCGTAGGCTCATCGGATCACATACAACTCGCACATAGTGGTTAACAAGTGGACAATATGGAACGTTAGAAGAAAAATAAGAAACCCATCACAGCAGCAACATCCACACATACACACACACATTCGGAGATACAACCACACTGCTGAATACGTCTACACACACAAACATACACACCGATACTCCCCAACATACGACCCACGTACAATCACACCGCTGCATAAACACATACTCACCCATAAACAAACCCACGTACAAACAAACCGGCTGTATACACCCACACTCACCCAAATAAAACACCACCACAGAAACACCGTCGCGGACTCACACACAAACGACTAACACAAATACTGATTCAGAAGACTTGACCTGCAGCCTCTCGTTATCTTATGCTTAAGCAAATGGGAACCGACATACCATTAGTTTCTGTTCGTGCAATGGACTGATGCCGTTTACTTCCTTGACACATGGTGGTCTTGCAAATTGGAACGAATGGACATTGCTGCCACAATAGGAAGTATTTTATCTTCGGTTAGTAAAGGTTAATACAGACAGTAACGTCTGTTTTTGTCTTCGGTTATAAAGGTTAATAAGTGACAGTAACGTCAGGTTTTATCTTTGGTTAGTAAAGGTTAATACAGACAGTAACGTCTGCTTTGTCTTCAGTTTGTAAGGTTAATACAGACAGTCAACGTCAGTTTTGTCTTCGGTTAGTAAAGGTTAATACGACAGTAACGTCAGTTTTTATCTTTGGTTAGTAAAGGTTAATACAGACAGTAACGTCTGTTTTTGTCTTCGGTTTCGTTAACTTTAAGTGAAACTATTTACTTTAGGAATTATTGCTTTGCTAACTATAACTATTCTGAAATGTGATGCCGGAATACTTGCTACCAGTGGCGGCTCGTGGTCATTTTTCTTGGTGGGGCCAGACACAAATTTTCGGAAAATAATGGTTTGTTAGCATTTACTATTCCGGGAAGTTATTCTCCCTATCGATTATTGGTGGGACCGGGCCTCACTGGCCCTTAATGACGAGCCGCCCCTGCTTGCTACTATTTCCTGATCATGTTTCTTTTGTCTTTTCTCATTTTTTGTTTAAAATCAAAATGTAATATTTTAATGCTTTCAGTATCTTTAATTTTATGTTTCCTTTTTTTCTATCTAACTTTCGTTCTCGAGAGAGAGAGAGTCAATATATATGGCATTTTTCATCTTTACAGACGGTCAATTGGCAAGTGTTTCACTGTGACAACTTCTGAGTTTTCGCTTTTCTCTCTTATCGTTCAGCTTATACATAAGTCTCTTCTCAAAAGACTATGCAACCTTTCATAATTTGGCTTTCCACACAACTCTGTCATCAGCTAGTTTTTCCCATGTGCTGGGACCTATAGAAAAGTTTTTCATTGAGGCTTTGCAGACATCTTTATATCTGAGTAGTGGTCTGCCCTGGTGCCTCTTCCTCCGAAAGTTCACAGAACAACATTTGTTTTGGTATGCGATAAGTTTCCATTCTTCTCACATGCCCCAACCATCTTAGTCGTCTACTGCTGAGCGTGCCCATGATGGAAGGCAGGTTTGCACGTTGCAGTACTTCAGAGTTGGTTATCTTGTCGTACCACCTGATGTTCATAATCTTGCGGAGACATCGACGGTGAAAGATGTTAAGTCTCCTCTTGTGTCTTGAGTATTCTGTCCATGTTTCTGAGCCATATAGTAAAGAACTAATTACACGGAACTAATTAATATATACATATTTTCTATTTCTTCTTTTTCGAAAGGCCCTTACCTTAGTCACCTATTATGACATGCCTTGTAGGTCGCAGTGTTACTATTCTTTGCTCTACTTGGGAGTCCGGCAACACGCTGGCGATATATATATTTCATTAGTCAAAACCGAGGAATGGACTCTGAACTATAATCGCCAAGATCAATAAGTAATGGTTTTAGAGCTTCAACCGCGCTAGAAATGGGAGAATACTGCAGTGATGACCAATGAACCCTACCTGAGTAGGAGTCTCTGCAACACTAAGCATAACACTACACACCTGGAGCTGTTGGAGATTTTTTGATTTTAAAGAAAACTCGGGTGCTCCCCACTGTACTTTTAGGGAAAAGAATGAAAATGTATAATTCCTGGGTTTTGAAGAAGAAGAATATTAATCTAAATAAAATTAAATTATCTAAATAAATAAACAAGCTCAGAATATATGGTGTCATATTTTCGCAGTGTTTACAAGTCTATTTGTCTGCATTGCTTGATTTATTTTCGCAGTGTTTACAAGTCTATTTGTCTGCATTGCTTGATTTATTTTCGCAGTGTTTACAAGTCTATTTGTCTGCAATTTTCCAGTGTTTATAAGTCTATTTGTCTTTGCTGATTTAGTTTTTCGCAGTGTTTACAAGTCTATTTGTTCTGCTTGATTTATTTTCGCAGTGTTTACAAGTCTATTTGTCTGCTTGATTTATTTTCGCAGTGTTTACAAGTCTATTTGTCTACATTGCTTGATTTATTTTCGCAGTGTTTACAAGTCTATTTGTCTGCATTGCTTGATTTATTTTCGCAGTGTTTACAAGTCTATTTGTCTGCATTGCTTGATTTATTTTCGCAGTGTTTACAAGTCTATTTGTCTGCATTGCTTGATTTATTTTCGCAGTGTTTACAAGTCTATTTGTCTGCATTGCTTGATTTATTTTCGCAGTGTTTACAAGTCTATTTGTTCTTGCTTGATTTATTTTCGTGTTCTCAATTGACGCCTATCTGTCACCTACATTCAAGATAGTCAGATATTTTATCTCTATCTTATGAAATGAAGAAAATATATCAATAACAACATGACAATTTAGAATATCACATACGGATGCATAATTCTGAAACTAATTTGTCCCGAATATCAATTAGTCTGGGGTTTCTTTGGAGTTCTTCCTGTCATCTCCGGAGTCTTCTCATATCATCCCTGGAGTCATTTAGAACGGAAAAGCACGCATGGAAAATTAAAAAAGAAACACACGTTTCAGTGTATTTTAATTTAAGCTTTGAGGCCCTGTGTTACAAGAATTTTATTTTGTATTATTCTGTTAGCTGTAACATGCCCGCCTGCCCAGCGTGTTCGTAGGCGTTGGACGACGGTGTGACAAGCCCTCTGTTAGTGTGGGTTCAATTCCGCGGGCTGGCAGAAAAAGTCACAGGTTTTCCAGATTTACTGTGTTCATGGCACCGAACCGAAGGGTTACGATGTCCATGGCACTGAGCCGAAGAGCTGAACACTCAAATGCTTCTGAATCGGGAAAAAAATGTATCTGTAACCCATCATCATCCTCATCATTGTCATCCTTCGGCTTATCTTCGAATAGAACTTTGCCACGCTATCAACCAGTCTTTGGGAATCTCTCTAACAAGGTAACTGTTATGGTCATGCTTAAATCATCAGTCACATCATTAATGTATCTTCTCCCTGGTCTTCATCTATTTCGTTTTGCCGTGTTGTTTTCTTCTATAATGATCTTTTTCGATCTTTCTTGTCTTTCTTTACGGCCAACCTACTTCAGATTTCTCATTCATTTTTACAGACACTTTTAGTTTTCTTTAAATATGAGTTCTTTCTTAAGAGATCTATTTGATTTCTTGTCTGTGCATGATATATGAAGAACACTTCTGTAACATTTATATTCGAAACAAACGGGTCTGCTTTTCTATTGCATTGTCTCATTCATCAACTGGTTATGTCAGTGAGACTGAGATTGAGATATGGTCACAATGAGGAACTAGGAGAGAACGACAAAATGAGGACTGAGATTGTATGATATGGTCACAAACAGGAACTTATGAAGAGAACAAGACAGATTCCAGTGAAGCAAGAGGTTAGAAAAAGACGCTGGCGCTGGATAGGACACACTTTGCAAAAATCTGAGGCGAATATAACAAGAAGGGTCCTTTCCTGGAACCTGCAGGGACAGCGAAAGAAGAGGAGGCCAAGAAATACGTGGAGTCGAGGTATAGAGACAGCAGAGATCAACAATATAAAGAAGAGTTGCAGGGAGCTGCAGGAGATAGCTAGAAATAGGAAGACTTGACATGAGTTGGTTGAGGGCATGTGTCCCAATCCGGGTAAAAAAGACAGAGAGAGAGAGAGAGATAGATTGCATTGTCAAATGTGTATGTCTATCACACATATGTTGTCATTGAAATATCAATCTCTTAATACTTTTTGTATGATTTTTATTTTCCTATAAATTCCACTATCTATAGCTATCCTTACCAAATTATTTGCTTAGTAAACATTACAATGTAAACATGTATATGAATTAGGTAACACAAACAGAGTAAACATTGTAATACAAACAGTGAGGTTAATGTTTAAAAATCAATATTCTATGAACAAAGGAATTAAAAATATCTATTAGATTTTCTAACTAAACACTCAAAACAAGATAAAGACAACAACGGGTAACAGGAATAATAAGAAATCCATTGATAAAAAAAAAGACATTTTAAACGCAATGCATTTACAAATCACTAAAACAACGCTTGTCATCGGTCGTAATATTTATAAGAACAGTGAAAAACACATCCAACATATTACTAAATATGTTGATTTTATTTCGCTGTTATTTACTTGTATACATATTTTAGGAGTCAGAAAAATGCTGTATTTGTCGCCTTGTCTGTTTAACATAATGCAGAAAACATCATGAGGAATGTTACAGAAGGTAGCGAAAGAAAAACGATCCTTTTATAATCGGAGGAAGAGAAATACCTGAACTAAGATACGCTGATGATACAGTGTTACTGTCAACATCACAAAAGGGATTGAGAAATTATTAGGAGACCTGAAAGACGAAAGCGAAAAACAAAATCTTTTAAACTCAATGTGGCAAAAACAAAAATAATGACAACAGATAAAACGAACATGACAAATTATATTTTTATCAACGGAGAAAAAGTAGAAAATGTGAATAGTTTTGAATATCTTGGTTCACTACTAACAACAGATGGAAATGGGATGAAGGAAATTAAAAGAAGAACAAACATGGCTTTACAAAAATTAAACAACTCAAAACAGTATGGAACGGAACTGATAAGAAAACAAAGATCAGAATACTAAGAGCATGCATATTCCTAGTGGCAACGTATGGGTGTGAAGCATGGACATTTAATAAAGCAGTGGAAAAACATAATGTACTTCGAATATAAGTGTTACAGAAGAGTCCTCCGTATATATTCGATAGAGAAGAGAACAGATAGGTATATCCAGAAAGAACTCAGAATCAAAGAAAACTGGCTGATGCTACAAGTACGAAAGAGAAAATTGAGATATTTTGGACATATAAAAAGACATGAAGGGCTGGAGAAGACCATCATGGAAGGAGACATACCGGCAAAGAGAAGAAGAGGAATACGACGGAGAAGATGGATTCAGGATGTAACTGATGGTCTGAAAATGACGGCTGCAGAGGCAGGACATCTAGCCTATAAGAGAGAGAAGTTCCGGAGGACTGTTGGGGTGGCAAAGTTCTGCTCAGGACAAGCTATTTGATGATGATACATATTTGATATATATCGATATTTTCTACTATTGCTATTTACCTGCATATATAATTTGAACATAGATTTTCACTTGAACATATAATTACTTCAATATATATTACCTTCATACATATTTACATACATCATCATCAGGTGCCATGCCGGCTGACGTAGGCGATCATGGATCTCTACAAATCTCTGTCGTTGGTGTTTGCTATCAACTCAGATGTTGGAGCTCTACCGTCCCATGATGTCAGGCCATCCAACATTTTCTCTCTCTGTCTTCCCCTATCTCGTCTACCCTCAATTTTACCGGTTGTCACGATGTGTTCTAAACCTCCTCTCCTCATCACATGCCCGAAAAATGATGACTGTCTCTTTCTTATATTGATGATAAGCTTTCTCTGTGTTTTGATCTCATTCAACACCTCAACATTAGTCATTTTAGCAGTCCATGGGATTCTAATCATTCTTCTATAAAACCACATTTCTGTGGCCCTCAGAGATTTTTCGATCTGTGTGTTCATTGTCCAAGACTCACATCCGTATGTCAGTATTGGTTCTATGTAGCACTGAATAACTCGCATTCTGATCGGGATTGACATATATGATTTACATATATATATATATATATCTTAAATATAAAGCAAAAAATCGTTGTGTCTGTTTGTCTGTCTCGGGAAAATATGTTAATGTTTAATTCTGGAATCATTAAATTTGCACAGCTTGTTCTTAATGTAATTTCTAGGCCATTGTGAGTATTGCGAACTTTCTACACAATTTCATTCGAAGTTCATGATTTAATTACGTTAATGAACACATTAAGGTAAATTGATTGACTGATTGATTTATCAATCAATTAAGGTATATTAATGCATGCGGTCAAAGAAGATACTATTGGTAATTAATGAAATAACGAGGTGCTTTTTAAGTGCGTAGAGACAAAGGGAGCTAACAATTAATAAAACGACAGAAGAAACAAGAAGTGCAACATTGAAAGATCTTATTGCTTGTTTAATTAATTAGTGAGTCTTCAATATTTGTGTTAGGATATATTAAAGTGCGTATCCTTACGTCAGATTTGTCTATGACCTCAATACAATTTGTATGTTACTTTAGTTTCCATACAAGTTGTGTGTGAATTTTATACATTCTGTTTGTGAATTTCATACATTTTGTGTGTGATTTCATACATTTTGTGTGTGATTTCATACATTTTGTGTGTGATTTCATACATTCTATTTGTGATCTCATACAAGTTGCGTGTGATTTCATACATTTTGTGTGTGATTTCATACATTTTGTGTGATTTCACATTTGTGTGTGATTTCATACATTTTGTGTGTGATTTCATACATTTTGTGTGTGATTTCATACATTTTGTGTGTGTTTCATACATTGTGTGTGATTTCATACAATCTGTTTGTTATTTCATACAATATGCTATGAAAACACATGTTTGTGATTGTCATACAATTTCTGTAATTTTGTGTTTCTATACAATTTGTGCCAGATAACATACAATTTCGTTTGATGGGATATAATAGACAATAATAATAAATGTTACACAGTCGAACACCTTTAAGCCAAATAGCTTCAAACCAGGCGAAACGGAACATGTCGACTTAGCAGAAAAACAAATTAAAGCACAACAAATCTGTGTAATCGATAGTTTATGACCTATTTTCCACATACTTATAAAACAACAAACAAATTAAATGCATGCTATAGGAATAATTAAATGTTTTTGGATTATTTTTGGTTAAATTCAAAATACGGGTTTAATTAACTGACTTAACCAAGCACATTAATATGTCTCAAATTCTAACATTACATCAAACCATATAATTCTAAATTCTTCAAGAGCTATAATATATCAATGTAATTGCTGTAGATATGTGATTGCTTTTACCGTAATAATTTAACGGGACAAATATGGTCATAAACAAACAAATCGTTATCAACAAAGTAATCTCTGTGAAATCAGTTCACAGTATTTTCATGCCGACTCTGTGTTACCACAGCCACATGTGGACAATGTGCATATCACAGTCGCATAAAATAACTCATGTTAAATGTGCTGCCTACGAAAAGTTAACAATACCAAAAAAGACAGAGGCCACCAACATCAGCACAAGAGATAACATTGCTTGAATTACATTGAGAAACAAAAAATGAAGTGCTTCGGTCACTTAATAAGATTGCAATTAAACTCCACTGTACACAACGTCTTCTACAACAGAACGTTAGGAAAGAAGGCGAGAGGAAGACCACAACAAAGATGATTAGATTGTATAGCAGAATCCTATCAAAAAGTAAAATTAACTATCGTCTACACCACTAGAGCCGTGCAAGGAAATAACAGAAAACCACGACACAGGGCAACAAACCAGTAACAGTGTGACGACAAAAGAAGAAGAAATTAGAACAAAAAGAAAGGAAAAGAAGCACATTCATTCAAAATAGAAACGAGTCAATCACAAATATTGTATTTTTTAGGACATGTACAGGTTTGGAGCTGCAATAGAACAAGTGATGACATGACAATGACAAGAAGTGTGTATGTTACAAATATGTCAAAACATTTTGATGAAGCTCGCAAATGTAAACAAAAATGTATGTTTATCCAAAAAGGATAGCTGTTCTGCACTAAAATTTGGTGTTGAGCAAATGTAAAAATTCGGAGAAAGAGAATTCGTCTAAAAATCCCATAAATAAGCTCACACTAAAAGAGCAAAAATTCTAGTCCTAAAAAAAACTGTCGGTTTAAGTAGGTGTTATGTTTAACGTAATTTGTTTAAATTATACATTTTTTCTGTACTGTATTGAGCACTTTATTGCGCCGTGTTTTTCCGGGGCTCTCATTGGGAGCAAAGAATAGTAACACTGCGACCTACTAGACATGTTGTAGAGGCGTCTAAAGTAGGGCCTAGGTAAGTTATCCTAGTAAATAAAAAGCGTCTTAAAAATGTGCGGACCTAGTTGTAGCGCATAACTGGTGCAGCTTACCTATTACATAACTGGTGCAGCTACATTACATAACTGGTGCAGCTTTTTCAAACATACAAATCACAAAGAGTGGTTTCACAGGTGGTCGTTATGGGGTGTTCAGAGACGAAGAAGACATAATCCTTTATTCTAGTTATTCCAAGATATGAGGTTCAAGATTGACAAGTGTGTACTGACTGTTCTAATGTGATTGTTTGTTACTGTGTACTTGTTCTATCTTAGTTTTATTTTTGTGCCAGGGCATGCAGGTGTAAGGGGAATGAACGTGCGGATAGGCTTGCAGGTATGGCTGCTGTCCAAAGCGGACGAGCAATGGACCAGGCTGATATTATAAATTCCTTAAGGGAGAGGGCGTGTACATGATTCACGTAATAGCGGTGAATCCACAACACTAACCAGACTGCAAGAACTCAAAGTTAAGTGTGGTGTAGCTCGACAAGAACGCTATGCTGGCAGACAAAGAAGAATTGTAAACCAACAAAGAACCGGTGTCGTTAGTCGCCACACGCTGATGGACATACTGAGGGAGAGATCGAAGCACTTATGGACTAATTTGTTCGACGTGCAGTGATGGTGATCCGACGACTAAACTAAACTAAACTTGTTCTATCTATCTTTCTACTTCTTCTCTTAACTCTCCTTGAAGCATAAAGCATCAACACATTTCCTCCAACCAGGTCTGTCTTGAACAAGCCAGCTTACTTCATTTCAGGTCTGTTTTTTTTCTCTGTCCACAGCTCGTCTCCATGTCTATTTAGGTCGACCCCTACCTCTCTTGACCTCAGACAGATTCCCTTTAAAAATCACATGTGGGTGCTAAACCATCTTAATATCATAGTTCGCGTACGGTATTCTCTAGCGATCAAATTGTTGCCAGTCTTCTTGTTATCTACCAACGGTTTCCAATAACAATCTATACCAGCGTTTGCCATAGTGGGCGATACCAGTGGGCGCTGAGGCGTTCTAGGAGGGGGGCGGGGGCGATAGTGGGTTCAGAAGAATTTGGGGGTGCTCAGGCGATTAGGGGTCGGTGTCTCCTTAAAGAGGATATTAATACATAGTTTTAAGTAAATTTTTTTCGTGATTTTGTGATTGAATAATCATTTAAAATTTGAAATCTACATTTTAATTCATCTTATGCCAGTCTTACACGATCCATTTTTCATCAATTTTCTATTTCATGCATATAATCATTTGAAAATTGACCATGTATTACATAAATATATATCCATTTTTATGTCAAAGAGAAACCAGAGCATGTATATATGGGGAGGGCGTTGACAAACTGTTATAATTTGGAGGGGGCGTTACAAAGTTTATGTTGTGCAAAGTGGGCGGTGGGCCGAAAACTTTGGAAATTTATGACTTATACAATTTAGTTTCCAGTTTTACTGTTTATTTAACGTTTTTTTAGACTGTCACGTATTCCTCTTCCGCCTGCTGTCAATCAGAGCTTGTTGTTGCCAAAGTGCGAGGTGACATTCCGCACATGTCAAATTCGTATGTTTTTCTATGGTAGTTGTTTCATGAATTGTCAATTAATTTCTCTTCAACCATTCTATTCATTTCCGATATCTTCTGATCAATATATTAGAAGGATTCAACAAGGACAATCATTTTTAAAAACGTTTTAAAAATGGAAAAATGTGTAAACGCCTTCAGTCATTTTTGAGCACTATTGCATAACCTATCAAGAGTTGCTTCAGGATATTTTGAGTCTGTTTTTCAAACCCAGATCTTTTGATCTTCGTATGTTTTTAAGGATGGTAAAGAATTTGGTTGCTTTGGTTAGTATTTTCTTTCTAAACTGTACACTGTTTATTTCTTTAATGAATGTTTTCTTGTGTTCCTTCTAGCAGTACATAATCGATATTTGATCTTTAAACACAGGTATTAGTCTTAACTAGCTCTGCCCAAAGCGGCTCACTCGAGCTTCTTAGTATCCGTGTTCATTGTTTATTTGAGGCTCATCTTCATCGCACACAGGACATGTCCATAATTTCTCCAATCTCCTCCCAAGCATGTATTGTAGTGTGAAGTGTATTGCACTAACATCTCTCGTTCTGTGTTGAATGATATATCTACTGGTGTTTCTTGTGTGGTTTTCTCGACTTGCTACACATATCGATATGCATAACTTGCACAACCGAGATAGAGAATACCTTTTATCTTCGTCGTTGAAATCTTCAGAGCGTATGTTTTCTTTTAGAGCGTTGATGATGTCGCTTTTGACCATAGAAGACACATTCTCCATCATAGCATTGCTCGCCAGTGCACCCGCTCTCTTATTGCCTTTCACTCCAGAATGACCTGGAACAAAGATGAAGGCAGGTGTCTGGATTGTCACATTTTGTATTAATTGCGTGTTATATATCCCTGTATAACATGGCTACTGTGTTTGTGATCTACTGCAGATATATTTCTATGTAAAATAGATATCGGGGCACACATGGCTATTCACCGAAATGCAATGATGATGATCATATCAATCAATCAATCAACGCCATAGATCTTGCAACCAGTTCTTCTTTTATTATTCATCTCATCGATCGCCCGTGTGTTGCGGGGCTCGCAAGGGGAGCACAGAATAGTAACACTGCGATCTACAAGGCATGTCGTAAGATGTGATGTGAATAAGGTAGGAGCCTAGAGAAGCTACCCTAGTAAATAAAAATCATCGCAGAAATCGGATGTGCTGGCCTACTTATAGGCGCATAACTGACACAACGTGCAATCGCTCTTAATCTCAGATCACATACAAATCTAAAAGTGTAGTTTAACAAGTGATCGAAATTGAGCGTTCGAGTAAAATTTATCAATCAATCAATCATTCAATCAATCAATAAAGGAACGTCATAGATACTGCAAAGAGTTCTTTTTTCATTATCCATCTCATCGATACACTAATTTCAATATCAATATATCACATATTATATATTTGTTGAGAATGATGGATATTACCAACTGTCCAGAAGGGACCTGACAGCCATACTTCGTCTCCGGACGGGTCACAACAGAATGAGACACCACCTGTACACTAAATTCAAAATAGGCACCAACGACCTGTGCCCCTGTGGCTTGGATAGTATGACAACAGAACACATCCTACAGAATTTCCCCCATTATGCAGACCTGAGAAGAAAGAGGTGGCCCACCTACACCAGCATCCAAGACAAACTGTATGACGTGGTTGATAATCTGAGGCAGACGGCTGCCTTTATTAGAGAATCTGAAATCCCAATCTAGTGAGAACGCAGAAGAAGAAGGAGAATATATTTGTTGTTAACTAACTGCCACATTTGATGACTTTACATATTTGCAGTGCTGCCATTGTTCCATATCTGTAATTGTTCTCTTGGTGACAACACAACTATAAATCACACTATGAATAAACAAACTAACAATATCAGAAACCAGACTACTTGCTTGATACATTATTGCACACCTGCAGATTTTATTCATACATTGTTACCACATGAATACAATAACTGTCGGTGTTTGTAGTGGACTCATAAAAAGGATTACCAGCACCCTGGATATGAATTAGTTATGTTCTGTCATCGACTTTGTTAGTTAGTACAAAACATGAAGAGAAAGAGAAAGTGGGAAAGAGAGAGATAAAGAAAGAAAGTTTGGTCTAGTCCATAGGTTCCGAAATTTATTTATCCCACCGCCTACTTTGCACAACATAAACTTTGTAACGCCCCCATTATAACAGTTTGCCAACGCCCTCTCTCACATCTATACATGCTCCATTTTCTCTGTGATAGAGAGAATTGATATATATTTCTGTCATACATGGTCAATTTTCAAATATAATTGAAATAGAAAATTGATGACAAAATAGATCGTGTAAGACAGGCATAAGATGAGTTAAAATGCTGGATTCAAATTTTAAATGATCATTCAACCTGCAAAATCACGAAAATAATTTATTAAAAAATATATATTATTAATTTCTTCTTTAAGGAGCCACCGACCACTAATTGCCTGCAATGCTCCTCCTCCTCCACCCCTTCCCCATGCTTCTGAACCAACTATCGTCACCCTAGAAGGCTTCAACGCCCACTGGGGGCGGTACCACTCACTTTGGGAACCAATGGTCTAATCCATAGATTCTCAAACTTTTCGGCTCACCGCCCATTTTGCACGACATAAACTTTGTAACGTTTCCCGCCCCCATTAAAACAGTTTGCCAACCCCTCCCCACATGTAGATTCCAGCTCTATTGTCACTTTTATATAAACATTTAAATATATTTCGTCATACATAGTCAATTTTCAAATGATTATATACATGAAAAAGAAAATTGATGAACAAAATGGATCGCGTAAGATGGGCATAATATGAATTAAAATACAGAATTAAAATTTTTAAATTATTATTCAATCGCAAAATCATGAAAAAACTCCCCAAATGCTTCTGAACCCACTACGCCCCCTAGAAGGCTTCAGCGCCCACTGTGAGGCGGTACCGCCCACTTTGGGAACCCATGTACTAGTCGTTACAAAAAAACAACAACATATTTTCGAGTTATACAGACTGTATTGTAATCAACATTCTGGTATCCGTTAAATATAATTTCCTTCCTTCCTTTCATTCGCTTGAAAAAAAAAAATATCGCGCTATTCAATATTGTGTATTGTATAACGTGCACGGTCTTTTGAAGCTCAGAATTCTTTGCGGTTTTCTTTCAAGTGTATCACTAGACTAGTGAGTATGTCTCGGTACAAACATTTTTGGGCCAGTCTTGAAGTATGTACTCTGCAGTCTGGAACGTATGTGCACATGGCTACAAAATTATTTCGACAAATTTTATTAAAAATTAAAAGTCTTCTTCCTGTTTTGCCCCACTTCTTGCTCTGTGAATTGTTGCAGAAAAGAAGTATGTATTATTTTGTTTGATCATACTGCTTGTACCATGAAGCGTATTACAGAAGATATATATATATATATCAGACAAATAAACAAGCTTTAGGAAAACTAGGCATGAAGAAACAATTATTAAGAGAAATAAAATTCAGACAAGTAAAGTATTTTGGGCACATAAAAGGCATGACACCATGATAAAACATTTACTAGAGGGGAAAGTTGAGTGGAGAAGAGCAAGAGGAAGACCGAGAGATAAGTGGGAGGGAAACTTTAAGAAATGGACAGATTACAGTCAGGCAGTGTGCAACACCAAGGCGAAAGACAGAGGATGCTGGAGATTCATTGCAGCCAACCTTCGATGTGGAGACGGCACCTGATGATGATGATATATATATATATATATATATATATATATATATATATATATAAAATTTTGTTTACACAGCGTCTATCCACAGCGCGGGATTCCATTCGGGAGAGAGGGGTTTAATCCCCGTTAAGTCCACGTGTTTTTTCGCCAGCGACATAAATAAAATATCATATCCTGAACAGTTTTGCTGTGACTGCACTAGCAATGTGGTCATTAAATTCTCCTGGCGCATGCCCTCCCCCCCTCCTGTCCTACATCGCCCTAGAAAAGTGGTAACACGTGCTGTAAAGATTTTAAGAATGCATTTTGTTTTATCGCGAAGTGTGTCGATGGGACCTGCTATCATTTTGAGTTTGTTTAATGCATCTTTACAGAGAGCCTAGAGACGTATAGGACAATTAATTCGCATGGAGACTGACAAGAAACTGCACAGAGAAGGACATCAGAATGTGTCAACTAAAACTGGAAGCACACACAAAACTACGTTCTTCTTCTTTCAACGCTCCAAATCGACCACTTGTTAAACACCTCTTTGTGATCTGCATGTGATCTGAGCCTAAGAGCGATTGTACGATGAGCAAGTTATGCATCTATCAATAGGCCAGCACATCCGATTTATGCGACGCTTTTCATTTACAAGGGTAGGTTCCCTTGGCCCCTACATCAGTAGACTCTTACGACATGCCTTGTAGGTCGCAGTGTTTCTATTCTGTGCCCCTTTGCGAGCCACGACAACACACAGGAAGGACACTGGAGGAGAACAGTAGAAAAGAAACTGATAGGAAATTAATTACAACTGGAACACAATACAGAGGACGGCCCAAAACAGAGAATAATGGTTTACATATGTTGCTGCCCTAAGCACCAAGGGCGAAACAGGCGCGAGAGAGAGAGTGAGAGAATGTGTCTCTTTAACTCCGTCTATGCCCGCCTGTCCAGCGTGTTCGTAGCGCGTTGGACGACTCTGTGACAAGCCCTCTGTGAGTGCCGGTTAAATTCCGTGGGCTGCAGAAAAAACCACAGGTTCTCCAGATTTACGGTGTTCGTGGCATCGAACCGAAGGGTTACGATGTCCATGACACCGACCCGAAAAGCTGAAAGCTCAAGTGCTTCTGGATCCAAAAAAAACGCACTGTCTGTCAATCGTGTTCTATATCTCTCTCTTGCCTTCTAATCTTATATTTTCATATTGTATTCTCGCGCTTCATGCTGGCTTCGTTTCATTTTAACCAAATTGCAGAACCTTTCAAGTCTTTGATGTTCTATAAACCCTTTGACTGGTGTTGACCCTAAACTTGTTATTAACGTTTCCTTTGAAATTCTTTATCTCTTCTTGTTTTTGTCCACTTTATTTTGTTTACATCTCATCTCACGTATCGTGATCTTTCGCTTTCAACTTGATCAAACTGTCCTATAGTATTATCGATATAGGGGAAGACTTAAGTACAATTATATGGCATTATAACAACACGTAATAACAAAGTACTCTAGTTTTACACACAAAAAATAACAATGTACATTAACGTTTTCACCAAAAGACCTTTATCAAGCAAATGATTCACCAGGATTAACGGATTTCACAGCACACTACATATAGACTACGACAGAGCCATTCAAACAGTCCTAAATGGAAAATTTGTGACTAAAAACGTTTAACGAAAGAAATGAAAAAAAAAACTAGAAGTGGAAAAAAAGAAGAGAAACAATAACAACCAAATATATATATTTATATATAGCTTATTTGCATTTAACATAGACACATATAGAATATTGATCATGAGAAAAGTACTATGAAGTATAGGAATGTAGCAATGAATCGTTTTATTTCGTTATATGGTACCGTTAGACCTCATGGACTCAACGCTCTACATTCCTATGCTTCTTAGTACTTTCTCTTCTCATGCTCTATATTCTATATGTGTATATGTTCAATGTATATAAGTTATATATTTATATTTGATTTTTTATTGTTTCTCCTCTTTTTCCCACTTTTAGTTTTTGTTTGCAAATATTTCGTTATCCGTTTTTAGTCACATTTTTATTTTAGGAACGTTTGAATGTCTCTGTTGTAGATTATATGTAGTCTGCTGTGAAATTCGTCACTCTTGTTGAATCGTTTGCTTGAAAAGGCCTTTGGTCGAAACCGTTGCTGTGTATTGTTATTGTCTGTGTATTGTTATTGTTTTGGTCTTTTGTAAAACTACAATACTTTGTTATTAAATATTTCGCCATTAAAACTGTCCTAGTCTGGCATTGGTAGTAGAATGTAGAATTGAATATAACATATATAAGCTTCCTTTTAGTTTTTTATGTTAATTTTTGGACGTTTCAAGTTTGGTGTTAATTGATAATTCATGTTGTTTATCTTCTTAGATCTCAAAAAACGTAATGAGACCAAAAGTAATGAGACAAAAAGTAATGATACAAAAAGTAATGATACCAAAAGTAATGAGAAAAAGTCATGAAACATACGTAATGATACAAAAGATACAAAAGTAATGATACAAAAGTGATGATACAAAAGTGATGATACAAAAGTGATGATACAAAAGTGATGATACAAAAGTGATGATACAAAAGTGATGATACAAAAAGTAATGATACAAAAGTAATTATACAAAAGTAATTATACAAAAGTAATTATACAAAAAGTAATGGTTTGAATCATCTAGGACAACTTCTAAATGGAAACGATATTAAAATTATAATGTGCGGTTGTTACAACTAAAGCATAATAAATAAAGATATCGATTTAAATATCAAATATTATTCCAGCAATTGTATTGCATGTCATTATTACAGGTTCATACACTCTTGTATTTTCATATTCAATGACTCCATGTTCAGGATTCGTAAAATCGAAACAGAAATGATCAGACGAAAATGGATGGCTGTACTGGTATAAAAAAAAAAAAAAATTACCTTCATTTTGTCCCTTGGCACCCAGGAGTCTGATAGATTTTCTGACACGGCGTGTGGGGCAGCTAGACGCTGTTGGATTTGTTCAGTTGGAGATCAGAGTACATATGGACATGTCCGGAGTACTATGATGATAGTCCTTGTATAAATAACTGAAAACTCGTTCTTAGCTTGAGAGCGGTGTGACTCGACTTAAGAAAGATTATCATCATCTCCATCATCATCATCATCATCAGCCCTCGTCACTTACAACGACACACAAGAAACAAACAAAAAATGTCTACTCACTTCGATGTTTTTCCTTTCATGTTACCTCAAACCTAGTTCTATCCATGTTTGTTCTACCTTCAACATTCACCTATATGTGCCAATATATCCTGACCTGACGCTGTGAGGCATACAGGATTCGAGGAAGAAGAAGTGCCAATATATCTCCCTTTTTTCTGATGTTCCTGCAGTATCCACGATATTAACTTGGCGGTGTTTTTATTCTTATCGCAAGAGCATACGCAAACTATCGCCATCGTCTCATTGTATCTCTTTATTTAGGAACAATTAATCCCCGCCCCCACAAAAACCAAAAAACCAAAACCCAAACAAATGGAACAAACAAACAATAACAAAAATTCAAAAATAATGAATATGTTGAAAATGTAATAATATATAAATGGTTCTATATAAGGTAAGCAAAAATATAATATAAAATAAATTGTCGTATAAATAGCTAACGTAATATCGCTTAGATTTCATGTATTCGATGCAGGCTTCAAGTTGCTAATTGAAGGACATCACGTTGGCTTCAACTTTCTAAAGAAATTGGACAGGAATAATGGTCACATAATTACTCATTCAAATAGTTAATTATACTGACAACTCTGCTATACGTTTCACTTTTGTAAACGTTTAAATTAGCCAAGTACGATCGTGTGGTAGTGTGAGGTAATCAGTTTATTGGTCTGATCAGGACCGCGCGGTATATTTTCTCGGTATGATGCAAGTCTTCGAAAGTTGCCCTTAAATCTTTTTCTTAAAAAACCCCTTCAATTGTGATTTTGATTTCGCTGCTTATGTCGCCCCCACACACACATATAACAGCCACACCAGAATGACTATACTGCAAGTACATCTATTGGAATGTTACACCAGTACGTTACCACAAGTCGGTTATGGACAAAAATGAAAGCATATAAAATAAACATAATAAGATGGATAGATAATAGATAGACAGATGATAGACATATGGACAGATAGACATATAGACAGATAGGACAGATAGATTTAGTAGAAAATATCAGAGAGTATGTAGCTAAATAACTTATCAAATATACTTGTCAACACTAGTTGATTTTTGTGTTTTTTAAAGCATGCAGATGTAAAGGGAAATAAACAGAAAGATAGGCTTGCAGGTATGCGAGTTTTAGTTGAAAATGATCTCAGTTCAGGTGTTAAAACCGGCAGAATTGATCCTGTCTATTCCAACAGTCTGTCGAATTGTCGTTTTCAGCATTATAGCGAACAAATTGCCGCAAATCTACACAAGTTAAAGATGATTCAGTCAAGATATGTCGATTGAATAGGAACCCTTTGAGCAAGGTTAGAATAAAGAATACATTTTACAATACTGTCACAGAGAAGTTTCTACAAAATGAAAGAAGAATGGATCTGATCTTCAAGTGAAACATATCAGTGGAAATATGTAAGTAAAGGAACCCTTTCTACCTCGTGGTATATAGGTCAATACAGTGTTAGGCCTGTATTTTTCATTGACCGTCGTCACACGATGGGTGATGTGGTCAGCATCACGCCGGCCGCCTTTACTTTCCCAGAGCATGTCTGGTATCCAGTTGAGGCTGGGTCGACCTGAGACCTGCGGTCGGGAAAAATTCCACGCGCATAGCTGAACCCAGACCACCAACCTTGAGAAGCGAGTTCACTAACAACTACGGTACAGCGGCTCTCGGAAATATGTACTATTTAACAAACATATTTTCCCAGTTTAATAACTGTCGTTGCGTTATTGAATATAGTTGGCATTTCAATGAAAAGAAAAAAGAGGTTAAATAGGAGAGGTACACATTCATTTTAAGTAGCAGCACACCTATCTCACATTGTCAGGGTACGCCGCTGCTAGGAACTCGATCGACATTGAAATCAGGTATCAGTGAAACAATATTCAGTTCTTTCAATGTATGAAACAAAGTACATTTCAAAGGACGATGCATATCAGTGCAATATTTGATCACGAGTCTCTCATACAAACGTGACACTGAATAAAACATAGTTTGATGATGCTTTTTATTTAGTTTGTCAGGCTTTACTCTAGAATAAACATTTGTTAACCGCCCTTTGTATGTATCCTGCATGAGATATGCATCTCAAACTAAACTACGTTATATTCTGGTCTGATTCATTGATAGCATTATCATCATTGCACTTCGGTGAGTACCCAAGTGTGCTCCGATCTCTTTCTTACACATGAAGATCTCAGCTGCAGTGCATGTACTTCGTAGCACCGGCGAGGGTCCCCGGTGTAATTGTTAAAATAGTAAAGATATTTGTGTAGGAACTTTTATTCTTTTCTAATGAATTTTGCCCGGGCAGCCGCTTTCCAGCCTGCTCTTCTCGCTTTTGAACTACACAGGATTCTTTGGCGTGTTCAAGTTGAACACGGTACCTAGGTTTTAACATCCGCCTCCGACAGGACTAGAAACTTGATCTCACCTACACTGACATCAGGGATCTCTGGAAAAATATCCAGATGGCTCCATGAGGGAGCGAACCTGGTACCTTTGGCACGAGAGACGAGCAACGAACTTCTTCGCTACAGAGACCTGAGTTGTGGTTTACATCAGTTAGCATTGTTTGTTTGTTTGTTTGTTTAGTAAGGGATTAAAGCCTCTTTAAGCCGAGGCACTCCCCTTTCAACCTAAGGCGAACCTTTTATTGGTTATATCAGAGCGTGTAGGCCAACACACATGAAAAATAAGAATTAACTCCTTTCGGAGAATCAAGAAAAGAATCAGTTTTTTTTTATAGCATGCGATATTATACATCTTTTATACTCCAGGAAAGTGACAGAAATGACAGTTTACAACTTTAATGAAACTGTCAGGTTAACTGGAAAGAATATACCTGGATACGGGACATTAAAATAAGAAAGAATGGATTTCACCAGCAACATGGGATGAAATAGAGCAAAGAAAAGAGATAAAGAAAACGTTCATCTTCTTCTTCTTTTGTCGTCACACTGCTACCGGGTTGTTGCACAGTGTCGTGGTTTTCTGTTTTTGTCTTGCGCTGTTCTGGTGGCTTGGGTGATTATTATTTTTGCTCTTTCACAGGATTCTGCTATGTCATCCAATCATTTTTTTCGTGGTCTTCCTCTTGTCTTCTTTCCCAATGTTCTGCTGCAGAAGACGCTGTATACTGTGGAGTTTGGATGCATTCTTATTAAGTGGCCAAACCACTTCATTCTTTGTTTCTCAATGAAATTCAAGCAAGGTTCTGTTTGAAAGAAAACGTTACTTAGTACAAAATAACTTATACTAAAAGAGTAAATTGCAGCAGAATATTCTCAAAAGGACAAAGAGTTAAAGCAGGGACAAAAGTATATAAATGTCTGTCGGTTAAGCAACTTGCAACCGATGTAGAAGAGGAAGTCAGCATTCCTGATATTAAATCTGTATAACATCGTCATCAGGTGCTGTGCCGGATGGCATAGGCGATCATGGATCTCTACAAATCTCTGTCTCTGGTGTTTGCAATCATCTCAGATGTTGACGCTCTTGACGTCAGTCTATCCAATATTTTCTTTCTCTGTCTTCCTCTATCACGTCTCCCCACGATTTTACCAGTTGCTATATTGTGTTTTAAACTTCACATTTCTCATCACTTGTCCAAAAATGATAACTCCCTTTTTCTTATATTAATGATAAGATTTCTCTATATCTTGATCTCATTAAGCACATCAACATTAGTCGTTTTAGTAGTTCATGGGATTCTCATCATTCTTCTGTAAAACCACATTTCTGTGGCCCTCAGAGATTTTTCTATCTGTTTATTGTCTATGACCTGCTTCCGTATGTCAGTATTGGTTTTATGTAGCACTGAATAACTCACATTCTGATCTCAGTTGATAATTACTTGTTGCATTTAATGCTTCTCATTTTCTGGAACGCTGCTTTGGCCTGTCTTATTCTGCTCTGTATTTCTGATCTGCATCTAACATCTGATGTTACCAGGACTGCGAGGTGTATAAATTGCTGAAATTAACAATATCTGTATACTATAACCCAAAAAGTCGAGAGGACACATGGTATACAATCAAGATCTTAGATGAAAAGCTGGAAATGGAAAAAACATATCTCTTCAGAAAAAAAGAAAATAGAAAGACGGTGATATCATTTTCAGCAGTTACTAAACCGCCCATGTCCACTTATTTAGGTAGACCAAATCCTGGGTATTGCATATCATTCTTGCTGTCTTGCATATGTTGCTTGATAAATACCTTTTTGTCGAAACGTCGCTTAAACCTATTTTTAGGTTTTGCAAAATTCCTGCTTATAGTTTTTATTAAAAAGTTGTTATATTGCATGTCATGTCTCATTATCTTACAGGCGGGTTGATATTTGTCTTTGTATAACGACACAAGGTTGGTAATGCCGCCGAGCGCCTCTACTTTCAAGTCTTTCTCTAGTAACAATTGAGGCTGAGTTGACCTGAAAGCAGTGTGGTCGGTTAGAAATCCTACTCCAACTGAGCATTTCGATCCTGGCAACATACGCTCATAGAGAAAGTACACTGAACTCTTGCGGATCTCAGTGAGGAAGTTCCTAATAGAAAAGCCATATTCTTTTATTTATTATGAGCTAAGGTGTTGAGGCGCTGAGGCTCTGTGTAAGAAAGAGATCGTAGCACATATGGTTACTCCCCGTAGTGCAATGATGATGGTCCAACCAATCAATCAATCAATCAATCAATCAATCAATGAATAATTACCTGCAATACAAACTTAACTATCTAAACTTGTAGCACTTGATCAAAAGATCTACTAGTACACCTTCATGTCTTTTTAACTTATACACTTCAAACAAAAGCTATTCTCTTTGATTCTCATATATCAACGCTGGAATCTGTGTCGGACATAAATACCAAAGCATGCAGTAAGGTAGCTTTGCAAAGTATAACACTAGACCAAACCGACGGCAATGTTATCGATATCTTCCATTACCGTTGTAATAGTCTGTAATGTTATCATTCAGCTGTTATTTCCTTCCGTATGGTGTAATGTCGTCTAATGAATATCGTATTAATCAGTGGCGGCTCGTGGTCATTTTCTTGGTGGGGCCAGACACAACTTTTCGGAAAAATCATGATTTTTGGAGTATTTACTATTATTTGTCTAATCCGGAAATTATTCCCTTTCGATTTTTGGTGGGCCCGGCCCCACTAGCCCTTAATGACGAGCCAACCCTGGTATTAATCTAAGACGTATCGTGTAACCTATTCGTGGTTTGAATATTTTCATGGTAACTAGGTTTGTTCCCTTTCTGTACTACGAAAGACTGCCCTACTTTTTTTTTTAATGATTGACAGACAGGGGTGTTAGACTGTAGTATAACTTTATACTAACTACCCACTCTCTCCGTTGCCTGGTGGCAACAGAACACTAAAGAAACATTGAATATGATGATAAAGGAGGCGGGAGAAGTGATTCGATTTCGAATGTATTTCACTCACAAGTCTTTCAATAGAACGTCTTTCAATGGAACGTCTTTCAATGGAACGTCTTTCAATTAGACGTTTTTAATTCAAACATTTTGCAATCAAACATTTTTCAATCGAACTGCGATGAAATCGCCGCTCTGCACATGTAATTCTTCATGAAAAAGTAAAAAGAGTATAATACTTTTTTGTGCCCGGTCAGTTATCTTGCTCACATTTACATTTTTCTCATTGTGTTAATTACATTGTTTCTTCATTACCCACAATCAAAATTCAACAAAACATTTTGTTTTGTAAATCACGTCAACCAATGTTTTTATCAAGACCATTTCTAAGCAATCTTCATCAACAATTTCAACACAAATTTACAGCTATAATTTCCCTAAAAAAACACACAAAAACAAAGCAACTGTCGTTCTTGTTCATTAAGAAGAAAACAGATTCCACAAATAATGTAAACAAATGTTCAACAAAAAAGTAGCAGCACCGAATTATTTTGGAGTTTGTGTTAAAAAAGACATATAACTGGCAAAACGCAATAGAATCATCGACCACTTCAGACCTATTTTAAGAATGGATATAGTCGCGAGGTTGATGACAAACCAAGAGTACCTGGTTCAAACTTCACGGCGGGCAAGTTTGGAATATTTGTCTTTAAACAAATATATTCTGATTATTTTGTCCAAATATAATTTGGACAAAATTATCTTAGTTGTCTTGATTATTACGAATGGCAAAATATATCTCCCATTCAGCAAGCAATGGTAAACTATTGAACGTATAAGTGGTGCCTCTAAAAATCAACGATTTGTTTACTCTGGTTGATGGCCAAGTCCTGTAAAGGTTATGGCCCGATTTTCATTTCAGTCGTGATTTGGTATACTAGGGGGTCCTATTAAATATTTAGTTCTAAAATTTGCTTCATAACATATTTATTTGTTATAAAATATTCTAATTATGAAAAATGACTTCACTGCACCGGATTTTCCCTGTATGACTCGCTCTCTGAGCATACGTTATACGCAGTGGCGGCTCGTGCTCATTTTGTTGGTGGGCTAGACACAAATTTTCGGAAAAATCATGGTTTTGGGTTAGGTTACATTTTAATTTCTAAAATAATAAATACACGTTACACATTATTTTTGATGAGGCCCAGCCCCACTGGCCATTAATGACGAGCCGCCACTGGTCATACGCATATACTTAGCTACGCTTATCCCCTTCCGCTACCACACACTGACACGTAGCCTTTCGAACGCAGCGCTGGCTTTTAAATACAATACATAGTTTGAGTGTTACAAGTTAACTGTGTGTAAGCAGGTATGCATGCATTTAATAATACATTCACCTGGGCGTTGCCCGTTCTTTCAAGGGGAGCAAAGAATAGTAACACTGCGATCTACAATGCATGTCGTAAGAGGCGACTGAGGTATGGGCCTAAGGAAGCTACCCTAGTAAATACAAATCATCGCTGAAATCGGATACTTCTAACCGCATAACTGGCACAAAGTACAGTCGCTCTTAGACTCGGATCACATACTGATCACAAAGAGTGGTTAACAAGTGGTCGATATGGAGCGTTCGATGAAGAAGAAGAAGAATAAACATCATGGTAACGGCCATGATACCATCGTATGTAACAACGTTTTGACTTCCAGTATTATTTATCACTGTATTGCAGTTTGTAATTGCGCCTCCATATTATTTGTTTGACAACTACGCCTATGGGAGGACGGTCCCTTTAACAGGCTGATAGTATCAACTACCAGCACTTCATGAGTATCACGGTAATTGTTCCGAATTTTCCCAACTAGGAAGGTACTACCACCATTAAACCTGACACATTTATATTGTAGTATGTATTGTACAGCGTGTGTTTGTGTTACTGTGTACTAGGCTTCTGATGTTAATTTGAACTTTTTATGTTTTAGTCTTTTGATTGATTGATTGATTGAATGATTTAATAGGACCATCATTACTGCACTTTGGTGAGTAACCATGTGTACTCCAATCTCTTTCTTACACAGATATATCTCATCTGCAGTGCACGAACTCCGTAGCACCGACGGGGTTTCACAATGTAATTTTGAAGGTGGTGAAAATATTTGTGTAGGAATTTAATTTTTAATCGTTTCGAATGAATTCTGCACGGGCAGACACTTTCCAGCCTGCTCTTCTCGATTTTGAATTGCTAATGGTTCTGTTACGTGCTCAAATTAAACATGGGAAATATGTTTTATATCCATCTCCGTTTTGACTAATAACTCGATCTAACATACACTGAGATCAGGGAACTCTGGAAAAATATTCAGACCGCTCTACGAGGGAGCTAACCTGGTGCCTTTGGTAAGAGGGACGAACATCTAGCGTCTACGCCACAAGGGCCCCATTAAATGTGTCTGATGTTGATTTGAACTTGTATTGTGTTAATTAATGAAAATCGTGGCATATCCCAAAGGACGTAGCCATCAACCACAGTAAACAAGTCGTTGATTTTCTAGGCACCACTTATACGTTCAGTAGTTTGCCATTGCTTTCTGAACGGGTGGCGCCATCGTCCTTTGTTAAAATCAACGGAAACAATTTGCCAGCAAACTGTCCGCAGCGTGATTCGAACTCAGAACGGCCGGGTTAATAGACAGAGTCACTAACCCCTAGTCCACAGACGCCATAATGCTAACATTTAATGTGTTGTATATTTCTACGTTATTATTTATTGAACTGTAGAGTTTCATGTCAACATATATTTGGTCTAAGTTTGATGTCAACATATATTTGGTCTAAGTTTCATGTCAACATATATTTGGTCTAAGTTTGATGTCAACATATATTTGGTCTAAGTTTGATGTCAACATATATTTGGTCTAAGTTTGATGTCAACATATATTTGGTCTAAGTTTGATGTCAACATATATTTGGTCTAAGTTTGATGTCAACATATATTTGGTCTAAGTTTATGTCACATATATTTGGTCTAAGTTTGATGTCAACATATATTTGGTCTAAGTTTGATGTCAACAATATTTGGTCTAATTGATGTCAAAATTTTGGTCAAGATGAAATAATTTGCATTTCATGCAAATATTCTGGATCATTGTCAATAGAGTGCTCTGGAACATTGTTCTAAATGACTCCGACATATGAATAGAGTGCTCTCATGTCAGAGTGCTCTGAACATTGTATAGAGTGCTCTGGACATTGTATAGAGTGCTCTGGACATTGTATAGAGTGCTCTGGACATTGTATAGAGTACTCTGGACATTGTATAGAGTGCTCTGGACATTGTATAGAGTGCTCTGGACATTGTATAGAGTGCTCTGAACATTGTATAGAGTGCTCTGGACATTGTATAGAGTGCTCTGGACATTGTATAGAGTGATCTGGACATTGTATAGAGTGCTCTGGACATTGTATAGAGTGCTCTGAACATTGTATAGAGTGCTCTGGACATTGTATAGAGTGCTCTGGACATTGTATAGAGTGCTCTGGACATTGTATAGAGTGCTCTGGACATTGTATAGAGTGCTCTGGACATTGTATAGAGTGCTCTGGACATTGTATAGAGTGCTCTGGACATTGTATAGAGTGCTCTGGACATTGTATAGAGTGCTCTGGCCATTGTATAGAGTGCTCTGGACATTGTATAGAGTGCTCTGGACATTGTATAAAGCAGAGGAATTAAATCCGCTTATCCAAAGCTCTCGCCAGGTAGGTGCAAATCATCGGAATTTTTTCAAACATCATTTTTGTATGACTTTTTGATGGGTGGAACACTGGACGTTTCCAACAGGAAAAAAACACCCATTCTGTTTAAACGTTTATCATCCACGAGCAGACTCACAAACAGCAAAGTAAGAATTAACTTCTAGCAGCAGAGATATGATGTTGTTTATATACTTTTTATTTATACTCGGGGAAACTCCAAAGTACAGGGCGTTGTGTGCAATATAGCGAGGCGTGCTCGTTTCTATCTAGATGAATAGATGAGTCGTTGCGGATATATACTTATCATTGAGCCGTTATCGTTAGAATATATCGCAATTGTCATGTACACGAACATGAACACAGAGATGGTAAGATCAGATTCAAATCATATTTGAACTGAAATGGATTTTGGAATTTAATTTGTGTCTGTTGATATTCAAATTGATAGTATCATTATTGCTATTACAACTACACTGTATTAATATTTTCAATGTATCATCATTGTATTCAACTACTACCTGTATTAATATTTTCGAAATGTGATCATCATTATTGCTATTACAACTACTACCTGTATTAATATTTTCGAAATGTGATCAGCATTATTGATTACATTTTCTATCAATTTAAATAAAAACTTTCACCAAAATATTCAATATTTTGATAATTTAAAAGGCAGTGAATGGTTTGGACACCTGACAAGAATGCCCTGGTATCGCCTACCACAGAGCCACACAGAAAAAGTATAATGAGTACAAAGCAAGAGGAAGACCACGCAAAAGATGGAGCGAGAGCATCAAGAACAGCCTTGTTAAACTGAATATCAGCTTACAAAGTGCTTAAAACAAGCACACACAAGATCACTACGCCCCCCCCCACCTAACCCAACACTTTATAAAAAGTAAATGGTGGAAGAGAAGAAGAAAGAAGAAGATGCAGTGAAGATTTTGAAACAGATTAATGGAGTTATACATATTTGATTTCGCAAGAAGTTAATTGCATCTCTGTTTGCTGGCCTACACGCCCTGAGATAACTATAAAAATATAAAGATACGTTCTGAGATTGAAAAGGCGTGCCTTGGCTTAAATAGGTTTTAATCACCTACATCAAAACTCTTCGGGCATATAATGCGAAGAGGTTTAGAACATTTGGTGACTACATTTACAATTCAGGAAAGGAGAGATCGCGGAAGACAGAGGGAAAAGTTGTTGGATGACCTGACATCATGGTTTCACAAAAGATCGACGTCAGAACTGATTACATGCACCAAGCGAGAGAGTTGTGAGGAGACATGATTGCCTACGCCGGCAGGCATGGCACTTGATTGAATGAATCACCTAACTAAAGAGAGAAAGTCATATGGTAACCCTGAGACGAACTGTGCTGAGAGAGGCAAGGAAATATCGAACTCAATTTCATGGAAGAGCGAGTTGCCCAGGACAGAGCGGAAGGGAAAAATTACTTGCAGGTCCTATGTAAAGTATAACGGTACGAGCAGAATTTTTTTTTCCCGATCCAGATGCACTTGAGCTTCCAGCTCTTCGGCTCGGTGCCATGGACATCGTACCCATTCGGTTCGGTGCATCGAACCCCGTAAATCTGGAGAACATGTGGCTTTTACTGCATGCCCGCGGAATTGAGCACGCACTCACAGAGGGCTTGTCACACCGTCGTCTAACGCGCAACGAACACGCTGGATATAATCACTTACATAACAAAGAAATAAAACAAGACAGTAATGCAAGGGTGTATACAAGGGTAGGTTATGGGGCTATGTGGGTTAAGAGTGTAGAATGTGATGGACGGATTGCATATAAATGTACCAGATACTAACACTTTGCATTTGATAGAAAATCAGTCAAAGAATTATCATGAAATCTACACTCTGTTAAGGGAAAATTACTACATGAATTAGTAAATAAATACGCCGAGTGGTCACCGGGGTCCAAATTTGGGGTGTAAAGAATAGAACCACTGTTACCTGCCCCGCATGTCGTAAGAGGCGATTAAGGAGGTTTGGATGAAATCGGATGCAAGTGTCCTAAGCGTGTAGAAGTCTATGCGTTTAGGGGCTTACCAAACCAATGTGCAACGTATCACGTTCTTGGCAAGATCAAACATATCACAAAGAGTGATTAAAATTGGTCATAAAGAACGAAAGCAAATAAGAAGAAGAAGAAGTAAAAAAACGAATCCGTACATATGACAGTAGGGACAATGGCTAGGATAGGACATCTCTTCTACAGTGGATGGAAAAAAAGATAACTTCTAAAGGACACATTGAAAAGAATTGCAGAAAGAAAGTTGAAATATTGTGTCCTGACATTGGAAACAATTGGTAGTAAAGCAGTAGAACAACAACAACAATGGAGATCTCTTGTAGAAGATTTATGTCTCAACGAACGGGACACCAAGATGATATATATATATATTTTCTTCTTCTTCAAACACTCCATATCGACCACTAGTTAACCACTCTGTGTTATTTGTATGTGATCGGAGCCTAAGAGCGATTGTACGTTGTGCCAGTTATGTCCCTATAAGTAATCCAGCACATCCGTTTTCTGCTATGGCATTTATTTACTAGGGTAGCTTCCCTAGGTCCTACATCAGTCCCAGCCTTGTAGGTCCCAGTGGAACTATTCTTTGCTTTCCTTGCAGGTCACAGCAAAACACGGAGGTTATTTTTCCTTCAATTTTGCACCTTCCAATACACTTCTTCATTTTCCTTCTCAACTTCTCTGCCTCTTCTTCTATATGGTACGTCTATTTTTTAATGGAGGCACAGATTGTGCACGATACCTGTAGCACCGGCAGCAGCTTGTTTGAAGATAAAAAAAACAAGGAAATGATGGAGACAGATTACAATCAATAACACTTTCTGTCAACAACAAAAAACAGTTAAAAATAAAATAAATACAACATTAACGTTGATCAATATTCTAAAATAAATACAACATTAACGTTGATCAATATTCTAAAATAAATACAACATTAACGTTGATCAATATTCTAAAATAAATACAACATTAACGTTGATCAATATTCTAAAATAAATACAACATTAACGTTGATCAATATTCTAAAATAAATACAACATTAATGTTGATCAATATTCTAAAATAAATACAACATTAACGTTGATCAATATTCTAAAATAAATACAACATTAACGTTGATCAATATTCTAAAATAAATACAACATTAACGTTGATCAATATTCTAAAATAAATACAACATTAACGTTGATCAATATTCTAAAATAAATACAACATTAACGTTGATCAATATTCTAAAATAAATACAACATTAACGTTGATCAATATTCTAAAATAAATACAACATTAACGTTTGATCAATATTCTAAAATAAATACAACATTAACGTTGATCAATATTCTAAAATAAATACAACATTAACGTTGATCAATATTCTAAAATAAATACAACATTAACGTTGATCAATATTCTAAAATAAATACAACATTAACGTTGATCAATATTCTAAAATAAATACAACATTAACGTTGATCAATATTCCAATAAAGAAACGAACATGATGAAAACAAAGTAAAAATAAAACTTAAGCACTCACAAACATGTGACACTTAACATATTTCCACAAAATTGATATTGAAAAACCCCGTAGACAGAATGACCTATGATGATTATAAATACGTTGCATGAGATATTAAGTGGGAAAGACTGGTTGATGCAATAGAAAAAGGCAAAGGGAGAAAATCAATTTGCGAGAATAATTTCGCTTATTACAAAATATTGAGAGAAAATAATGCTTTAGAGATGTCTATCTTCTACTTATTCTTCGAATGTTCAATATCGATCACTTGTCAACCACTCTGTGTGATTTGTATGTGATCTGAGCCTAACAGCGAGTGTACGTTGTGCCAGCTATACGTCTACATTATCTGTATTATACACAGTACATATCTATTCTGTTTGTCCTATATACTATTATATCTCATTGTATCTGGTCTCTTGTGTAACATTGCGATGCTGATTTGAAGTGTACAGTGCGGGAAAGAGCTTTATTATGCACTTATTGTATAGCAACTTATGTAATTCTGCTATTCCATCAGTCTAGTGCATCGTTTCCCAAAGTTTATATTTATTCCAACTCTCTGCTATCAGTGCCAAACATGGCCCCTGACTAAGACACACGAATGAAAGATTACAACATGTGAAATGAGATGTCTACGAAAAGCTGTCAACGTTACAAGGAGAAATAGAGTGAGAAACGATAATATCAGAAGCATTGTTGGTACTATACCATGCATACAGTACATCGAGAAGAAAAGAATCAGGTGGTTCGGCCATCTAATGAGAATGAAACCGCATTTACTACCATCACGTGCCTACAATAATCGACACTCAGGGCGTAGAGCACGAGGAAGGCCAAGAACACGATGGATAGATAACATCTCAGAGTTCTTGCGAAAGCATGGACTGACAACGTCAAGCGCAACACAACTGGCACAAGATAGAAAACTAACTCTCCCCACGCAGCTTGACGGCAAATGTGGTTAAGATAAGATAAGATAAGAAGGTGACGTGTTTACATTCCAAAATTTGTGTCATTTATTCTATGTGTGACTAGCCTTTTTAAAAATATATGTTGAATTTAATTTCTTTTTAATCCACTTTTTACTAATATAAGGAAGCGTATGGCCGAACTGATTAGAGGGCGGCTCCCATGCTGGAGCTTGGTGTTCAATTCACGGTAAGGCCAAGGAATATTTTCTGTTGTGGACATAAATAAAAATGCTAACATGAACAGCTTCGCGCGACTGCACTAGCCATGCGGCAATTTAATTCATCAGGCTTTAGTCCCACCTGTCCTACACCGCCCTAAAAGTCGGTACTACAGGTAGTAAGGACAGTAATTTTTACATTAATTTTTCATACGCTTGCTGAAAATATGCTCTCCAGATATGTAAAACCTTTAACTTGTTTGAATTGATGTTTATCGATGGAAATATTGTAAAACACACACATGCCTCCTTAATGTGTTTACCTTGTGTTAAACACTGATAATACACGAATAATATATAATTTTTCCATGTTGTAGAATCAGAATGTGATACTTGAGTTGACTTTGATCAAAATGCTATTTTAGACATCGACGTGTAAAATAATAGTGCTGGATCGATTGTTTAACATCCGTAAGAGATCACGTCTATCGCTCAATAATTGATTGATTTGTTGTAGACAAAAGCACGTCTTATGCATTTTGTATACGTTCCAAACATGATGTTTTAATCATAGAATTTACATTTGTTTGTTTTGTAATTCTATAAGTTCATGTAACTGTAAGCTCGGTTATAAATTAAAGATGATATTTCAGAATTTTATGAAAGCTTTAATTTCTAGCCTTTATTGAGGCTGTATGATATATTGTGTGTCTTCTGAGTGCAAGTACAATGCTATCTTTATTGTTTAGTAACGTGTTTGTAGTGTGTGAGCGTCTGTAGCTCAAGCGGTAGTGAGCTCGATCACAGACCCAAGCGTCCCTGGTTCAAACCCCACGGTGGGCAAGTTTGGAAGCAAATTCGTTTCCGTGGGAAAAGGTAAAAATAGACCTCACCGTTCAGAAAGCAATGGCAAACAACTGAACGTATAAGCGGTGCCTAGAAAATCAACGACTCGTTTACTGTGGTTGATGGCTAAGTCCTTTAGGATATGCCACAATTTTCATTTTCAACGTGTGTAATATGCAGAGCTTTATCACCATTTCTTTGTCACTATAATCGTCATCATTATCATAGTTCTTGTATGATCATTATCCTCACCATCACTATCATCATCATCTTCGCCACCACCATCATCACCACCATGATCATCATCACCATCATGCTAATCATATCCACCACCCCGCCCCCATTCACTATCATCTTCATTATCTTCATCATCCTGCCCATTCACTATCATCTTCATCAACGTCATCATCTTCACCAACTTCATGATCTTCACCATCTTCATCACCTTCACCATCTTCATCACCTTCACCATTTTCATCATTTTCACCATCCTCATTATCCTTATCATCTTTATCATCATCATCACCCTCTTCCTCTTCACCCTTTTATCTTCCTCATCATCATCAACATCATCCTCTTCTTTCTCATCCAACATAATCATCATTCTCGTCATCATTCATCGTCACCTTCATCATCTTGATCATCATTAACTAGTGCCGTGCCTGACGGCTTAGTCTGTCATGTCTCTGCACAGCTCTCTCTCTCTCTCTCTCTGTTGCAGATTATTACTTGTGACACCGATGTTCTGTACAACGGCCGTGTCAAACAATCCGGCATTTGATTCCTCTGCTTTCTTGAGCTCTTCTAACATGCATTTTACTCGCTGTTACCAGATCTTCCAAGCATCCTATTTTCATAATGTTCCTGGAGAATACTTATTGTATAAATAGTATCCCTAGTTTCATCCCTAGTTTGGGGTGTAAAGAATAGAACCACTGTTATCTGCTACGCGTGTAGTAAGATGCGATTAAGGAGGTTTGGCTTAAATCGGATGCACGTGTCCTAAACGTGTAGAATTCTATGCGCTTAGAGGCCTACGAAATCAATTGGCAACGTATACACGTTCTTGACAAAGATCAAACATTTCACAAAGAGTGATTAAAATTGGT
The DNA here is from genome assembly GCA_020796225.1 of Arion vulgaris. Lineage (NCBI taxonomy): Eukaryota > Metazoa > Mollusca > Gastropoda > Stylommatophora > Arionidae > Arion > Arion vulgaris. The sequence continues at coordinate 73,667,698 of CM036758.1, forward strand.
CGTAAAGAACGAACGCAAACAAGAAGAAGAAACCGGTCTCATCTTGATACACCCAGCATTCTGCGTAGACACATCATCTCTGTCGTGACTATTTTGGCGGTAGAGTCAATGTTTGTCATTGATATCATAACGTTGGGAGAAAAATTGTGTTGAACAATGCTCTTTTAGTGTTCGTGGTGACATGTTTGCATTTCAAAATTGGCACCACTTGTTCTACGATTTAATGTGCTTTATTGCATCTATGTTGGAATTCGTTAGTTATTCCTCCATTTGCTGAATAAATGCTCCATAAATACGAAAAGCCTTTGACTTGTTTTAATGGCTCTGCATGTTGTAATGAGAACAGCATGTCTCTTGGAAAAGTTTACTATAACTAAGTATAAAAGACTAACTACTGTTGTGTGCGTACTTTTGTATTCAATTCTGAGTGCACCCATGGGGGTTGTATAGGACATAGAACTGATCGCTTATCCGAAGCTGTTTCATTTATTTTGGATAAATTCCACACATGTATTGCTGGGGCTCGCAAGGGAGCAAAGAATAGTAACACTGCGACCTACAAGGCATGTCGTAAGAGGTGACTGAGAAAGGGGCCTAGGGAAGTTAACCTAGTAAATAAAAAGTGTCGCAGAAATCGGATGTGCTGGTCTAATTGAAGCGCATAACTGGCACAACGTACAATCGCTCTTAGGTTCAGATCACATACAAATCACAAAGAGTGGTTTAACAAGTTGTCAATATGGAGCGATCGAAGAAGAAGAAGATTTTCCTGTAAATGTTTCAAGCGGGAACAGACGAAAGGTTGACTTTATTGCACCTGTAGCTTAGTCCCCTCCCACAGGTATGGTAGCCTACCTGCTGAAAGTATTGATTAAACACAAACGCCCGTCTGCCCAGCGTGTTTGTAGCGCGTTGGACTGCGGGTGACTAGTCCTCTGGTTTTGCAGGTTCAATTCCGCGGACTGGCAGAAAAGCCACAGGTTTAGGGTGTTCGTGGCACCGAACCGAAGAGTTACGATGTCATGGCACGAACGAAGAGCTGAAAGCTCAAGTGCTTCTGGATCGAAAAAAAAAAAAAAATTAAAATTAAACACAAACCATATAGCTCCGAAAAAACAATCCTAAAGATTTGTGAGAAAAAAAAATTATCTAGAACAGCATTTCCCAAAATTGGGTCAGCGAGGTACTTACTAGGGGTCCTCAAGATCTTGAAGAAATTTTATGATTTTTAACATTTCAAACAGAAAAATACATTTTAAAAATAGGTATAAAAAAGTGGTAACTAGTTTCGCTGCCAAATCAAAGGATCCAGACCATACCGGAGTCTAAATGTCTGACAGGAAACAATAAAAGATCATTTAACGTTCCGCTCAGTCTGAGAAATTGGAGCCAGCTTGACTGTCGGTGTGGTGTAATAATATTTTCATATATATATACTTTTGGGGGTCCACGGTAGCAAAATCTATTGGAAAGGAGATCCGTGAAAATGTAAAGTTTGCGAACCGATACTCTAGTGAAAAGAAATGGCGCGGTCCGGATTCTAACCGAATCGAACGAAGTTCGGAATGGAAAACAAACATCTCAACCACTTAGTTACAGAAATAATCATAAAAGTTTATATTTGCAAGTTTACTCAGAAGTAACATAAGTTACACTAGTATAGAGGGGGTTAACTTCAATGATCCAGCGGTGATTGAGTTCCTACCCTTCTGCCCACTACTATGTAGTAGTTTATGTAAGTTTTGTTTGTAAGTTGTTTCCGTATTTGCATTATCGTTTAATAACACACTCTTGTACTGTACTTATGAAATACTAGTTAAGATTAGGCGGGTACAGGTTGTTGACATGTTTCTATTCCGATTGTTTCTAACTAGTTATCTTGTATACTTTCTTACATTATTCTTATTATCGTCGTGGTGGTTGTTGTTATCACCATCATAGTAACTATCATCATCACCATCATCATCATCATCCTCACCATCATCATCACTATCATCACCATCATCACCATCATCATCATCATCATCATCACAATCATCATCGTCATCATCATCATCACCTCATCATTATCAACAACATCATCATCATCATCATCATCACCTCATCATTATCAACAACATCATCATCATCATCATCATCACCTCATCACTATCATCACCATTATCACCATCATCATCACCATCATCACCATCATCATCATCATCATCATCACCATCATCATCAGCATCATCACAATCATCATCGTCATCATCATCATCACCTCATCATTATCAACAACATCACCATCATCATCATCATCATCACAATCATCATCGTCATCATCATCATCACCTCATCATTATCAACAACATCATCATCAACAACATCATCATCATCATCATCATCATCACCACCATCACCACCATCATCATCACCAACACTAATCGTCGCGACAAAAGGTTACAAAAGGTCCGTTTAATTTTGGATCTTCTTTCTACCGTAAAACTAGTATTTGTCCCGTTACTTACCACGTTAACATCCAGATCTTCATGAGTAGTTTAGATGTTTGGTTGTCTCTGTTTCTGTTGATGTTTACATTTTTACAGTGTGGGATCCTCTATCCTCACGCTCATTTCCTAATAGTCCAAATTTACTGTATGCGTTGATGTTTTTGTTTTTTTTCTTCGATCCAGAAGCACTTGTGCTGAAAACTCTTCGGCTCAGTGTCATGGACATCATAACCCTTCGGTTTGGTAAATCTGGGAACACCGTAAATCTGGGAAACCTGTGGCTTTTCTGCCAGTCCGCGGAGTTGAATCCGCACTCACAGAGGACATGTAACCCGTAGTCCAACGCGCTACGAACACGCTAGGCAGGAGGGTGTATGCGTTGATAAAGAATAAGGTTTATATTCTTCGCTATACCTAAAATCGCACGGAAACGTTCGTACATACTCGGCATGGTATCAGATATGAATGGGTCATAGGGAGGTCAATAGAGCTGACTTATGCAAGTCCCTAAGTTATCACGTGCCTTTGAAGTCGGCGAGGCTGTCTGCATGGTTGAGGGACACCCAGTGCCGGATTAGGCCAGCGCGGGGCCTGTAGCAAATTTTAGAGCGGGGCCCTAGGTTTTGTATGATAATAAATAATAAAACACAACTTTTACAAACAAACTTTTCTTGATTTAATGTGAGCAAATTTAGAGATAATACTAGACAAATCAATTTCTCTAAGTAAATTACATTCAATATTCATTAAGGTGAGGTTGTTTAGACGATCTTGTCGCATCATGTTCCTTAACTCACTTTTTGTACGCTTTAATATTGAAAAAGAACGTTCTACACTGCATTTAGTAATCAATAAAGACTTGTAAATTCGAAAGACTATTTCTACATTAAGAAGTTAAACACAATGAATAACATGTGGCAAAGCACTTGCAAAATACTAAAATTAAAAATATTGAGAACATGCATTTTTCCAATGGCTACTTATGGTTGTGAATCATGGACTATTACACAGAAATTAAGAACGAAAATCCAGTCCTTCGAAACTAAATGATACAGAAAGATCCTAAGAATACCATGGACAGAAAAAGAAAGAACACTGATGTCCTGAAAGACCTAAATGTTAAAGAGAATTGGCTGATAAACAACATACTATACAGAAAAATTACATACTTTGGTCACATCAAGCGTCACGATGGCCTGGAAAGAACAATACTAGAAGGCAGGGTCCCAGAGGCAGACCAAGAAGAAGATGGCTACAAGATATTAAAGAAACCATGAATATGACCATCGACGAAGTGGGTGAACTAGCAAGAGACAGAGTGAATTTCAGATGTGCTGCAAATAGAGCAACGTCCTATAAAGGATACGCACCTTGATAATGATAATGATTTCTACATTTGGGAAACACGACTCTAAGGAATTTTCCATTATAAGTTTATAAAATTACAGTTCAAGAGCCTTAAGCTTTTCGTTGTTAATAGCAGCAGCTACATTAGTTTTAAGAAGTTCAACGAACTGCACAAGTTCGTCGCCTAGGATTTCTTCCAAATCCTCTTGGTAAGAGCTGACAATATTTGGAGTTCTTTTCAAGATCTCTTCTGCTGTAAAAGATTTTAACTACCGAAGTATTCCAAATACAATAATCACTCTATGGTACGCTCCCATGCGTTTAGCTAAGGTAGAGAGTACATTATCAATTATGACAATAAAAACACCTGACTTTCAAATTTTTGTTTGGGTGTTTGATTTTCTACAACTTCATCGAGCGTAGTAGAGCCGCTGAAATCGTCGTACTTAGTATTTCGCTTGCGTCGTCTTGAAGTTTGTTGCTGATATATATTCTTGTCCGTCAGGATTTTAGCTTTGGACTCAATATCTGAAAATGTTGGCCGCATTGCTTGAACGTACACGTGTAGGGAGTTATTCATAAAGGGCATATCCCGTGTTAAGGTCTTGATCAGGGGACTGTAATGAAGCGCTAGACGTTTACAAGAGTTCTAGTATTCCGTTCCATAAAATGGTCAATATTCCTGTTTCCAACTTACTCATCCCCAAAACTAGCCAATATGCCTGATTACGATACTCTACCTTTTGATCCATCTTATTTGAGATGTCATCCAAAACTTGTTTGATAGTGGTAAAACCACATAAAAGTGCCTTTGTCGCATCATCTCGGGCAGACCACCTGGTGTCCGACAGTCTCTTCGAAGTCGGGAGTTTTGAACCTGTATCGTCCAGTGCTTTTGTAAGAATGCCGCATCGATAGGTAGAAGCGGAAAATAATTTATAGAGGCTTTCAACAAAATCGAAAAAATAGATACTTCTATACAACATTCTGCAGCACACTTAGCAACCAAATTCAGTGAATGTGCAAAGCAGAGAATGTATTCTGCGTACTTATTTATCTCCTTAATGCGTTCTTATAAGCCGTGGCATTTCTCACTCATGTTGCTGGCATTGTCATAGCTTGGACCACGACAGTCTTTGATATCAATGTCATTTTTCTTTTAAAAATCAAGTAAACTTTGGGCGAGATGTTCAGCAGTATGACCTTCAATATCGAAGAACTTCACAAAACTTTCCACTGGTCCAGATGGTAACACAAAGCGCACTATTAGAGTGAGTTGATCCACATGCGAAATTTCTGGAGTAGAGTCCAGTGATACGGAATATTGCTTGCATTTCTTAATTTCGCAACTTATATGATCCAGTAAGCTTGATGCAGTTAGATGGATAAGTTCCTCACATATTTTTTTTTTATAAGTATGGTGTATGTCCCTTTCCTTTATTTCCATAAGTATTTATATGTTGATCCAGAAAAATTCAAATTTGGCCAAATAATAGTTATTATTAGGTGAACCAATAGTTTCATCACTACCCCGAAATGCAAGACCTCGTTCTGCTAAAAATTGGATAACTGAAGTAATTCGCTCTAAAAGTATCCGTCAATATGTTTGTTCGGTCTCAATTTCGCTTAACAAGTTAAGAATCGACACCCGCATCCTTCGTTTTGCAAACTAACAGCGAAGTTATCGCTTGTCTAGGGGGGGGTGCTTTCTTCATGTCTTTTCAACAAATTATTTGCGTTTTTCCAGTCAAACCTTCTTTCGTAAACCGACCACTTGCATTTATTTTAAACTAAGTTTCGCGCGCAAAAACTCTTGAAGAAACAGAAACTGGGTTATGAATAAAATGTAATGGTCCTCTTGTTCAAGCTTTCGTTTATTAGAGGCGTGTGCAAAAGGGACACTCCTACACAAAAAATAAAAACTGCAACGTTGTTAGTGAGCTCAATGTGACCGCCCGTACCTAGCTAAGTCTGAAATTGTGTAAACATGATCTTGGCCCTAACCTAAATAAGAAAAGAATGAAAGGGGGATATTATTACCCACCTTCCAACCTTGGTTCCATGTTTATTTTTATAGTGACAGCTTAGCTTTGTCACATAGGCGCGGGGCCCCTCGAAGCGCGGGGCCCGTAGCATTTGCTACTTCTGCTACTAGGCTAATCCGGCGCTGGGGACACCAGTAAAAGGTTAATCAGGCCTCACGCAAAACTCAGTCAGAAGCGCAATACCAGGCGCCGTGACCCATTCCTGAATTGACAACGGACGATTACAGAAGAAGAAGAAGGAAATTCCCATCAAACGTCGATTAGTTTGAATGTTGATGAGTTCCTTGCATTTCCCGGACGCCATGACAACCCCTCCCCAACCCCGCTCCCTACCCCCTCCTTCCTCCTTCCTTTCGTTTCCCAGACCTGCTTGCAGAACGTTTTATTACAAAGCCCTTAAAAAGAAGCAGTATTAATAAGTCATAAATTGATGTGTACCAATTCAACAGATGTTGCTTAGTAACTGCAGTACGCCTCCTTATTTATTTCTAACATACAGTGATTGGTTCATTAGTTTGAAGACAACAACAGCTGATTAGATAGATCTATGTTAAGTAGAGCGTCTGGTCTAATGTACGGAAGACCCGAGTTGAATCGCGGCCATCGTAAATGCTGGCCTTCGCGCAATATTTTTCAAAATGGAGGATGAGGCGGATTATTCAAACGTGTTTAGTAACATATGGACATTTTAGTAAACATACGGACTCAAACGAACTTCTTTAGTAAACATAACAACAAAATGACGATGCGTAGCTAGTAAGTGATGTCTACCAAAATGTAGATCAAATTACGATTGTAATTATATATGTATAATATAAGTTAATTTAACAAGTACCTTGTTCAGTAAACATAACTGTTGTCAGTGTTGTAAACATAACAACAAAATAACGATGCCTAGCTAGTAAGTAATGTCTACCAAAATGTAGATCAAATTACGATTATAATTATATATGTAGCATTTAAGTTAATTTAACAAGTAAATCATTCAAAGATTTAGAAGAGCACCAACTGTTGACTATTACATGACAATGGCACATGATAATCTGGTTGAAGCAATCAGTTTATCATCCACCACAATAAGCACTAGTTTTGTGCAGAGAAAAAACTCCAATTCCTCCCTGAACAGTTTCATCTTATCAAAACTCCAGATAACAGAAAATGGTATAGCAATAACACTTAGTGTTTTGCATTTATGACATATTAAATTGAACTAGATCTGTCCTCATATCATCTGGATATGAAGATAAGTTCTTAGCCACGTCAAACCATAAGGAGATTGTCATACAAATTGTAACTACCAGTTACATGAAATTCTCATTAGACAGTACTGTATATGTCTGCGGAGCTCAAAAAGAAATATTTTATTGTCTGCGGTTCCAACATTTTCCTCAACAATGATATAAAAATCAGGAATGTTCAATGCAATGTTCAGCAAGCTGCTTCTTCACACAAAAAATTAAAGGAGCAAAATTCAGTAGTAGATAAATATATTTGTGTAATACTGGTTAGTTTATGTGCTAATCAAGTTGTAGTGTGGTGAAAATTGATTGACACAGCATTTTGTTTTCCCTTGTTATCCTGTATCACTAGTGATCTCTTTGGACATAATGTATCAAAAGTTGTCACATAGACTTGATCTCCTTCGATATAATGTATCAAAAGTTGGTATGTAGACTATTGATCTCATTCGACATAATGTAATAAAAGTTGGTATGTAGACTATTGATCTCCTTCGACATAATGTAACAAAAGTTGTCATGTAGACTATTGATCTCATTCGACTAGTGTAATAAAAGTTGGTATGTAGACTATTAATCTCCTTCAACATTATGTATAAAAAGTTCTTGGCCACGACAAACCAGAAGCTGTGGTGTTGTACAAACATGTGGCTTACTTATTCATGGATAACTGATGAGAGACTACCATAAGCTGATGTAAGTACACTAGTAATCATATATAAATTACTCCTCATTCTGTATAAAATTACTCTTCACTCTGAAGTATTCTGTATAAAATTAAACTAAAATGGTATGTGAGAGCAACAACTATAGCTACTCATCATAAAACGTCTTCTGTAATACACACATGCATCCAACAACAAGTTTCTAACATCTGCAAGATATATTGTCTAGATCGACGTTTCCCAATAGTAACAGACAATAGTTAGTCTGTGCGAATACACCGCCTCAGCCTGTGACGTCCATGGCAATATTGCCGTCTGCGCTGCGGCCATTATAGAGAAGGCCGTGGTTGAATCCATGGTAAGGCAAAGGAGTTTTATTCTTCTTCTTTTGTCGTCACACTGCTACCGGGTTGTTGCCCAGTGTTGTGGTTTTCTGTTTTTGTCTTGCGCTGTTCTGGTGGCTTGGGTGATTGTTATTTTGCTCTTTCACAGGATTCTGCTACGCCATCTAACCATCTTTTCGTGGTCTTCCTCTCGCCTTCTTTCCCAATGTTCTGTTGTAGAAGACTCTGTATACTGTAGCGTTTGGATGTATTCTTATTAAGTGGCCAAACCACTTCATTCTTTGTTTCTCAATGTAATTCAAGCAAGGTTCTGTGCCAACTTTCTTTCTTATGCTGATGTTGGTGACTCTGTCTTTTCTGGTGTTGGTAACTTTTCGCAGGCAAGGCATTTCACATGTAGTTATTTTTGTGACTGCGCTTTCCTCAATGTCCATGTTTGGCTCTGGTAGTTTTATTCTGCCGGGGCATAAAGAAATATCCTAACCGGAACAGTTTCGCGGCGACTGCACTAGCCATGCTGCCATTAAATTCCACATGTCCACACTGTCCTAACCGCCTAAAGAGTGGTATTACAGGCAGTAACACATCAGTCTTTAAGTTCAGTCTATGTTAAGTTTCAGTCTATGTTAAGTTTCAGTCTATGTTAAGTTTCAGTCTATGTTAAGTTTCAGTCTTATTGCTATGTTAAGTTTCAGTCTATGTTAAGTTTCGTAGTGTATGTTAAAGTTTCAGTCTATGTTAAGTTTCAGTTATGTTAATTTCAGTCTATGTTAAGTTTCAGTCTATGTTATATTTATCTGGTTTCATATTTTTATGTTAAGTCTCTTGTTCCGTATTGTTTCCTATTTTTATAAAATTAAAATAAGTCTAGACATTTAAATTGTTTCCGTTTTGTCTCAAGCATTCAATTAACATAGATCATTAAAAGCAACGTTTTATCAAAATTATAATGCCACTATTCGTCCCTGTATACCACCTGTGGGTGCCGCGGCCCAAGGAAGCAAAGAATAGTACCACTGCGACCTACACGGCATGTCGTAAGAGGCGACTGAGGTAGGGACCTTGGAAGCTACCTAGTAAATAAAAAGCATCGCAGAAATCGGATGTGCTGGCCTACTTGTAGGCGCATAACTGGACACAGTACAATCGTTCTTTGGCTCGGATCACATACAAGTCACAAAGAGTGGTTAATAAGTGGTCGATATAATGCGTTTGAAGAACGAAGTCTCTTTTTACAATTAGTCAGTTGGAAAATACTTGTTTAAATCATGGTTAATCAAACACAATATATAAATATATGTATATGTCCCTTTTGTTGTCTTTACAGATGGTCAATTGGCAAGTGTTTTACTGTGACAACTTCTGAGTTTTCGCTTTTCTCTCTTGTCTTTCAGTTCATACATAAGTCTCTTCTCAAAAGACTGCGCTTTTGCGCAATATCGCTTTCCGCGCAACTCTGTTATCAGCTAGTTTTTTCAACGTGTCTCTTCTATGTAGGCCTTGCAGACATCTTTATATCTGAGTAGTGGTCTGCCAGGTGCCTCTTCCCCTCCGAAAGTTCACACAACATTTGTTTTGGTATACGACAATTTTCTATCTCCTCACATGCCCTAGACATCTTTGTCGTCCACTGCTGAGAATGTCCACTGCAGAATGCACCTGAGAATGTCCACTGAGAATGTCTGCTGAATGATGATGACCAGGTTTGCACTTGCAGTAACATATATATATATAATCTCCTGTTTATAATATTTATTACTAGTGGTTGACCAGACATTTCTCTGATTTCAACACTTCTGAATTTCGTTCCATTTTATAATCATTATTTTTCGCAGACATCTATTTTCAAATACATTCAACTTGCTATTTATATCTTTAGTCATTTTCCAACTCTCACTGGCATATGTTAGGATTGATACAACATTTGAATTGAAAATTCGTAATTTAGTTTCAATAATATATAACTTGCAGTTCCATATTTTATTTAGACTTTTAAAAGCTGATGTTGCTTTGACAATTCTTAGAGTAATTTTTTTTTTAACCTGTTATATATCACTAATTCTTGCCACTCGTTAACGGGGCACACTTTTGGGGTGTAAAGAATAGTACCACTGTTACTGCCACGCATATCGTAAGAGGCGGCTAAGGATGTTTGGCTAAAATCGGATGCACGTGTCCTAAACGTATAGAAGTCTGCGTTTAGGGACCTACGAAACCAATGTGCAACGTATACACGTTCTTCGTAAAGATTAAACATATCACAAAGAGTGATTAAAATTGGTCGTAAAGTACGAACGCAAAGAGGAAGAAGACTAATTCTTGCAGTGAAGTCTGTTTTATCTACATCTAATATTTTAAATAACGCAATTCTTGCAGTGAAGTCTGTTTTATGTACGCAGTTAGAACTCTGGTTAGGAACATAAAATTATTCACCCAGAGACCTGTAATGCCACAAATAGCAATAGGATAAAACAAAAACATCGTCACTGTTTCCAAAACAATCATATGGTTCATTGCTTGTACAAATGGATGAAACATTGACAGAATTTACGATAATGAAAGCAAGGTAGTAGAGATAGAACAACTCCGAGGAATTCAGTGTGAAATCGGCACCTGCAGCTAAAATAAACAGAAATGCTTTCACACCAACGTTTGAGATTTGCTTAACAAATCGTAGACTAGTTAATGCGATGTGTACTTTTATCAAGCACACTGTTTAATACTTTTTACTATCATGATCGTTGGACATTGTCATACACGTTATTTGCTATCGAGAACAAATGTGTATGTCAATATGTTTGGACCGGTCTTGTTGGTAATTACTAGAGGCCACGAGACCATTACCTTTTAATGGTGGTGAAGGATGCTTAAGCGGATCAACGACCCTGATAACTATGTTGGCAGAAACATCCTTTCTTGAAATTTGTACTTAAATAGGAAAAAATAGTTTTACCTGATTATTCTATGTCTAGCTAAAACGAAGCGTTTGTGAAACACACTCCTCAGTAAAGCCATTTGTTTAGAATGGCTCGCTGGTTGTATTCGTAAAACCGCTCGTATTCGCAGGTTAGTCAATGGGTGCCGTAAGAAATAAGGGTAAGTGGTTCGAATCCTGTGTGTTTGGTAATTTGTTTTCCGGACGCTACTTATGCGTGTAGCTAGTTAGTTTGTTCCTTTCGTGCCAAAGGCGGCACATAGGGCAGAGGTTTTAGATCTCCATGTGATGCGGTTCGTTGCTAGCAGTTGGAGATCTTGTACGGTTTTACACTCCAATAGTTCACTTTCTTGTTGGATTGTTCTTCGAAGAGTGGTCTTAGGTCTTCCACGTTTTCTTTTCCCAACTGGTGACCACATAAGGACTTGTCGATTTAGTATCTTTTCGTCTGATCTAAGAACATGACCTAAATATTTCCACCTTCGTTTCCTTATAATATTTGACACGGGTTGTTGGTGTGTTCCATCTCTCACTGTGTTGTTGGTGTGTTCTATCTCTCACTGTGTTGTTGGTGTGTTATATCTCTCACTGTGTTAAAAACGAAATCACTCCATGTAGGCTATCTATTTATTGACTATACATCTATACATCAAACCAATACAATAATTTATTTAAAAAAATAATTGTTTAAAAAAACTTCCGAATGAAATATGAATTAGTATACACAAAGATGCACAGACAATGGATGCATCTTGAAAAAAAAGATTTACTAGATACAGTGAACGAGGTAAACAATTGTTGAGACAAACAATAAATTATGCACATAAAGTTGGAGGGGTGAAGCAAGAACCATTTTTATAAATTAGCGTTTTCTGGAAGTTTTGCGATGCATGAAAGACAGAAACATGGCCCAATCCCTTATTTTAGAGGTTTAAAGTGCATGGCAGAAAAAAGTAATTGCACATCTCATTGTAAATATTTTAAACGAAAACAGATAGATTTATGACGACATAAAAACAGATAACTTATCTTTACCGAGATTTGAAGAATTTGGATGAAATCATGGATGACATAAGTCTGGACATTAAAGTGGCAGACACATAAGTTTGTTTCAACAGTGACAAGAGTCATCTCGGAGATAAGTGAAAGATTGCATATCTTTGACAATTTACTCTTGGATACCGATAACTTATGTCTTTCAGTTGTGCAGTATATTTAGTAATCACGAAACCTTTAACTGTTTACAATTTAACACTTTAACTTCCGAATGTCGCAACCTGTGCCTGCATGTCTATCATGTTTGATCATGTGCTGCGGATTACTTGAGCATTTATGTTAATACATTTTGATCGTTATCGATTCTTAATTCACACTTTCACACTGACTTCCTTTCTTATTCCTCTCCGCTCCTGGTGGAGAATATGGTCTCAACAGTTTTTCGCCACTTTTCTCCGTCTCTGACTTTTCTTTATGGTCTCCCAGGATAGTCGAGCACTCTTCAATTCCTCAAGAAGACTTCGTCTTCAGGTCTGTTTAGAGCGTTCTCATTATCGTTTTCCGTGCTGGTTCCACTCAAGTGTTTATTTAGTGACACTCAACTGTGTCTTCCGTACGGTATGCCCGACCCATCGCCATACAATATCTTAGGTCGTTATAAAAGTGCAATAGTTTATTTACAACATTACACTTCATTCAACACGAAATGAAATATTTTATCTTGGCAACCGCTTCATGAAAATGTGTAATATAGTCCAGGTTCTGGTAGTTTTATTGTATAGTTCAGATTCTGAGAATGGTAAATTTATTGTGTTGCCTTTTTAAGGTGTTTAAAGACGAAGGATGGAGAGCAGCGGTAGCGTAGTTGTTAGTGAACTCGCTTCTCAAGGCTGGTGGTCTGGGTTCAGCTCCCGCAGTGCGCGTGGAATTTTTCCCTACCGCGACGGCTCTCAACGCGACGGTCAACCCAGTAAGAGGCTTGGGCCGGCGTGATGCTGATCACATCACCCATCGTGTGCCGATGATCAATGAAAATACAGGCCTAACACTGTATTGCCCTATATACCACGAGGTATGAAAGGTTCCTTTACTTTACTTTAAGAAGAAGGATGGACTTACCTGCACCTGGTTTTACTCCGTATTTTCAGTCCGTCTCCGCGGAAAAGTGGGTTTGAAACGTGTCAACCATTCGCCTTAAGACTGACGTTAACTGGTTACTGCCTGTAGTACTGCTTTTAGGGCAACGTAGGACAGGTGAGACGTGACCCTAATAAATGTTATGTCCGCATGGCTAGTGCAGTCGTCATAAAACTGTTCAGTTTAGGATTTTTTTGGATGCCCTGACAGAAAGAAAAATTCCTTGGCCTTACAGTGGATTGATCATGGGTCTCGCGCATGAGAGCCGCGTTCTTATCCTTCGGCCTTAAGACCTACAAGTAATAAAGATGTAATAACATAGAGACCTGCTAAGAAATACATTCATTTTGTTAAGCAACATTTGAAACAAGAATTAGTATGCTTCGTTCAACTGGTACAGAAAATGAAAACATCTGACATTGATAAATGTATCCTTGTGAATGGTCATAGAATGTTCAGAATTTGCCTTACCATTCACATTTAATTCCAAAAGAAGTTAGAAAGAACAGGTGGTGCTGGAAATATTTCGAAAAACGATGCTAGAGTAACATCGCAGTGGCGCTCGTGATAATTTTTTTGGGGCGACATTTTGACAAATAATGTTGATTGCATATTTTAATTTATAAACAAATACGTTAAACTTATTTGTCCGCTCACTGGCCAATGACGACGCCACTGACTCCTGTAATATCAGACATAAACACATTCTACTAGGTAAACCTCATGTGCGGCCCACGTACTGAAACCGAAAGAGATACGTTTAAAGAACAGTTTGATCTTCTTTCAACGTAGCGGCAAAGTTATTAATCTCTTGGAGTCATCGGATTCCAAATGAAAAAATCGTGGCATATCCCTTACAGGACGTAGCCATCAACCAAAGTAAACGAGTCGTTGATTTTTCTAGACACACTTATACGTTCAATAGTATGCCATTGCTTTCTGAATGGTGAAATCTATTTTTACTTTTCGTAAAAATCACACGGAAACAAATTTGCTTCCAACTTGGACCACCGCGGGTTCGAACCAGGTACGCTTGGGTTCGTGATCAAGCTCACTACCACTTGAGCTACAGACCTCACTGATTCCAAATAGGAGTATTTTTTGGCGTATTATTGCTACCTGACTGTAGCCCAGTGTGTCATTTCTGTGTTTCTTTGTCGTAATATTACTACATTGCTGTAGCCCAGTGTTGTCATATTCTGTGTTTATTTTGTCCTAATATTGCTACCTGGCTGTAGCCCAGTGTTGTCATATTCTGTGTTTATTTTGTCCTAATATTGCTACCTGACTGTAGCCCAGTGTTGTCATATTCTGTGTTTATTTTGTCCTAATATTGCTACCTGGCTGTAGCCCTGTGTTGTCATATTCTGTGTTTATTTTGTCCTAATATTGCTACCTGGCTGTAGCCCAGTGTTGTCATATTCTGTGTTTATTTTGTCCTAATATTGCTACCTGACTGTAGCCCAGTGTTGTCATATTCTGTGTTTATTTTGTCGTAATATTGCTACCTGGCTGTAGCCCAATGCTGGCGTCTTCTATACTTGTTTTCCGCTTCTCGTATTGATTAAGGGATGGATTTCGACGACGTTGTGCATCGATAAATAACTTTATCTTTCCATTTTTTGCCTTGGTTTTGTCTTGGCTTTCATCATGCTCTTCTGCCATAGAAGTCTTTTAGTGACAGCATGGTCTGGCTGTATTCTTACTAGTCGAACAAGCTATTTAATTCTAGTTTTTCATTGTAATTAGAACACGGTCTTCTAACAAATCATCTGATCTGACTCTGTCTCTGCTTGTGTTGTTGGTGACCATTCGGAGACATGACATTTCAAATGTTGGTACTGTTTGTGCCTGTACTTTATTCTTTGTCTATTTTTGGACCTGGCAGTATAAAGTACGAATGTAGATATTTTGATCATTTGTTGTTTAGCTGCAATCCCTGATGTTTGGATGTCTGCGTAGATGGGTTAGTTCGTACAAGACACCCCTTTTCGTTTGGACTCTAGCTTCCATTTTTCTATTCAGTTTTCCATCTTTTGTAAATATGCTTCTTAAGTATTTGAACTATTCTACAGGGTGTTCAACTTAAAAGCAGCCCCAGTGATAAATAGAAATTTGCGAGGTACGCATTGCATCTCGTCTATTTACTATTTAAACCGGTTCTAACTAGCTTGTCCTACGTCACATTTGTTCATCGCCCCTTCCCACACTACATTTACACACCATCACACAACCTTGACCTATACTACGTCATAACTGAACCTTCTCATTTCCATACATATTTTGCCTGATTAGCTCCATTCACAGGCTGCTTTTAAGTTGAAACCTCTACTATGAGTATACGATAGTTTTAGAAAATAATCACATTGCTTTCTGTAATATTCAAACACATTCATCATCAAGACCGTGTAGTTTCACAAACTTAGTGGCCACGCCCAGTGTATCTGAAAACAAACTTTGGGGAAACCTGACTCCCAAAGTTGACTAACCACATGACCAGATAATACAGAAGAAGAATGACAAGGAAGACAAAACATGTCATTTAGATAATGACACGAAACTTCACATTGTCAATGATAAAGATGTAGTTTTATACATACTTGTTCACACTCCTACTATCTCACTCGCACTCTAACACCTACACGGATTCATATATGCCTAAATCGCATGTATTCCTACGAAACGTATGTGGTTATTGGTTACTAAACTGACGTCATTGCACTCCGGGCAGACCCATAGGTGCTCAGTCTCCCCAAAGATATCGAAGAGTATGCATACTGATGGTTCCGTGGCTGCTGATTAAACACACCTCTCACCCTGCCTCTCCGGCATTCAGTTCAACTTGTACAATGGCCTACGTATGTGACTGTCTTTATATAGATACAAAGAAACCATACATATTTATTACGTTGTTTCACATATCGCGATCGCGAGATAGCAAGACAAAGATTCAAATATATCGGCGAGCCTGTGTAATTAGTTCTTTACTATATGGCTCAGAAACATGGACAGCCTACTCAAAACACGAGATGCGTCTTAACATCTTTCACCATCGATGTCTCCGCAAGATTATGAACATCAGGTGGTACGACAAGATAACCAAATCTGAAGTATTGCAACGTGCAAATCTGCCTTCCATCATGGGCATGCTCAGCAGTAGACGACTAAGATGGTTGGGGCATGTGAGAAGAATGGAAACTAGTCGCGTACCAAAACAAATGTTTTTATGTGAACTTTCGGAAGGGAAGAGACACCAGGGCAGACCACTGCTCAGATATAAAATGTCTGCAAAGCCTCAATGAAAAACTTTTCTATAGGTCCCAGCACGTGGGAAAAACTAGCTGATGACAGAGTTGTGTGGAAAGCCAAATTGCGAAAGGGCACAGAGTCTTTTGAGAAGAGACTTATGTATGAGCTGAACACCAATAGAGAAAAGCGCAAACTCAGAAGTTGTCACAGTAAAACATTTCCAATTGACCGTCTGTAAAGACAAAAAGGTCATATATATATATATATATATATATATATATATACACTACCATCACACATGTATTGGAAATACGCCTACGACTAATCACTTAGCTTTTATTTACTTATACCGTTACATTTTATTGTTGCGTAGAAACAAACCCCCATTAACGAAAGTTTACATAACAAAACATCACTTTGTGGAATCCATTATGTCTAAACATTTCAATGCAATCAAATATCAATTCAATGTACTCTTTGAGTGTGCAGAGAGAATTTACACTGATGCATATTTGTGCACTAATGAACAGTTTGATGTTGTTTTGTCTGCACTTGTTTTGGGACAGACTAAAATGGTTCACATAGCTTGTTAACAGATGATGATGTTTATATATACCAATAGTTCATGGGATTTGTCAACAGATAGCGTAGTATTGATTGATTGATTGATTGATTGATTGATTGATTGATTGATTGATTGATTCGACCATCATCATTGCACTTCAGTAAGTTCATATTCATAGATCATATGTACGGTTCCAACTTCACTGCAACCGTTCACCCCATAATTGCTCCGCTCCTATGCCAACAACAATCGCACGAAATGCTAACAACTGTCTCCGGTGTCGTGAACTAATTCCAGAATAAAACAGCTGTACCGCCACAAAAAGCAACCTGCACTGCATAAATGCATATGGGCGTCGCTAAAGTGTCAACACAAAACTGTTCCTCACTTGAATTGCAAACGAAATCGGAAAAAAACCCAACCAAACATGGTAGAAATTCGCTAGCAAAGTTGTGTCTAGAATCAAACAGTCCTATTCTGAATGACCCTCCCGCATTCCACCATTGAAATGAGTATAATCTTCAGGGAGTAACCATGTGTGCTCCGATCTCTTTCGTACAGAAGAAGATCTCAGCGAGTGTCCCTGATGCGATTTTGAAGATGGTGAAGATATTTTATTAAAATTTTTATTTTCAATCCTTTCTAAAGAATTTTGCCCTGGCAGCTGCTTTCCAGCCTGCTCTTCGCGATTTTCAACTGCCACTAGTTCTTTTACGGGCTCAAATTAAACACGGGACCTATGTTTTATCGTGCTTCTCCAATAGGACTAGGAACTCTATCTCACCTACTCTAAGATCAGAGGTATCTGGAAAAATATCCGGATGACCCCACGATGCATCGAACCGAATACCTTTGAAACGAGAGGTAAACGCCTAGCTTCTATTAATATATATACTAAGGGTTTTCATGTGACTAGTCAACAAATAACGACGTTTATATATTCGTAATAAGGGCTTCATGTGAGTTGTCATCAGATGTGGAAAATTATGTATGCTGGCGTTTCATATGTTTCGCTAGCTAGACGTATATTTCCGTTCGGTCTCACGTGTGTAATTTCGTATTTTTCGCGGCCAACTCCAGAAACATGAAGTCTTCTGCTTTTGCAATTATAATCGAGCAAAATATACGCCCTTAACCTCGCCTTTCTAAGTAATCACTTCCTATGTATTTATTTCTCTCCATTTCTCTCCAGTTGTTTTCTTCTCTTTCTATAACGGGGCTCAATATCAATTCTTCAAGTGTTGTTTAATCCATCACTTGCTCTAGTTTCTTGATTGTTTCTAATCACTTCATCTTTTTCGAACGTTCCATATCGACCACTTGTTAACCACTCTTTGTGATTTGTATGTGATTTGAGCCTAAGAGCGATTGTACTTTGTGCCATTTATGCGCCTCAAAGTAGGCTAACACATCCGATTTCTGCGACGCTTTTTATTTATTAGGGGAGCTTTTCTAGGTCCTACATCAGTCGCCTCTTACGACATGCCTTGTAGGTCGCAGTGTTACTATTCCTTGCTTCCTTTGCGGGTCCCGGCACCACACGAGCGTCTTGTGAACTGAATATTTTGTAGTAATGGTTAGTGGTTTTACTAGTGTAGGACTTAGTCATCGTCACATCTTTCTTCGGATCAATAGAAGCTCTGAACTTTCCTTATTCTTTTTAACATATTACCATATTCTGTCTCATAGTCTTCCTTGTTCTTTTTACACAGAATTTCCATATTCTCACCCATAATATTCTTGGTTCTTTTCCACATCTTTCCATATTCTCTCCCATAGGCTTTCTTGTTCTTTTCCCTATTTTCTCCAATAGTCTTCCGTGTTCTTTTCACACACATTTTCCATATTCTCTCTCATAATCTTAGTAGTTCTTTACACACACATTTTCCATATTCTCTCTCATAATCTTTTGTAGTTCTTTACACACACATTTTCCATATTCTCCCTCATAATCTTCCTTGTTCTTACCCATAGTCTTCCATATTCTCTTCCACAGTTTTCCATATTGTATCCTACACATATTGTTGCAGTTGAACTATCAATCAAACGATGACACTTCATTTAACTAAGCTGTGGTATAACAATTGTAGTACATTTTATATCAGTGCTTGTTAACGACGGTTGCTTGTCCCACGTTCGGTGGAGGTGGGTGGAGGTATAAATAATTAGGAAGCAATTTAAATAATTAGAAGACAATTTGAATAATTATCGCTAATTAGAAAATAAAAATGTCATCGTTATAGTAAAACAAATCGCGATCTTCTTTTTTTCTTCATGTATTGTAACAAAGCAAGATGTAAAGATCTTCAGTGAGACTTGAGTAATGCACTTTGCAAGGTCGTATTTATTTCTCTAAACTTGGTCTTCTTTCCCCTCTAAAGTTGCTATTGATACCGTCACTCCATCGTGTTCGTGGTCTTCATTGTAATCTCTATGTAGTATAATTTCCCACTACGGTTCGATAGAGTAGACCATAGATTCCCAAACTGTTTCGGCCCACTGCCCACTTTGAACAACATACATTTTTAACGCCCCCTTCCACATTATAACAGTTTGTCAACACCCCTCCCTCCCCATATATACATGCATTGTTTTCTCTTTGACATAAAAAATTGATATATATTTCTGTAATACATGATCAATTTTCAAATGATTATATTCATGAAATAGAAAATTGATGAAAAAATGGATCGTGTAAGACGGGCATAAGTTAAAATGCAGAATTAAAATTATAAATGATTATTCAATCACAAAATCACGAAAATAATTTATTTAAAACTATGTATTAATTTCTTCTTTAAGGAGACACCGACCCCAAATCGCCTGAAAACCCCCCAAAATTCTTCTGAACCCAATATTCTCGCCCCCTTCCCTTAGGACGCCTCAGCGCCCACTGGGGAGTGGTACCGACCACTTTGGGAAACGCTGGAGTAGACGATACCAGCGAGATCTTGTCATATGAGACACATATTATTATGTTGTTATTGTATCAATATTTACTATCTGGACACCAGTTGGTTACAGTAGTACAACAGAAATCATTAAAACTTGACGGAGTATTAAACATAAACAACTTTACTTTCTAAAAAAAAAAAAAAAAAAGAAATGTTCTGGATAGTAAAACCTGCATGGATTATATACTTAAGTTAACAGCTATATTAGTATCTCAAACAAAACTACTTAAGTAATAAATGTCAAGAATCAGATTAACGTGGATATTATTTGAACCAGAGTTCAGTTCCACTTAAAAAAATTTCATAATATCTTTTCTTCTTCTCTTCCACCATTTATTTCTTTATAGAAGTGTTGCCGGGTGAAACGTAGTGATCTTGTGTGTGCTTGTTCTTCTCTTCCACCATTTACTTCTTTATAGAAGTGTTGGGAGGAAACGTAGTGATCTTGTGTGTGCTTGTTCTTCTCTTCCACCATTGACTTCTTTATAGAAGTGTTGGGAGGAAACGTAGTGATCTTGTGTGTGCTTGTTCTTCTCTTCCACCATTTACTTCTTTATAGAAGTGTTGGGAGGGAAACGTAGTGATCTTGTGTGTGCTTTTTAAGGCACTTTGTAAGCTGATATTCATGTTCGTAAGGCTGTTCTTGATGCCGTCGCTCCATCTTTGCGTGGTCTTTCTCTTGCCTTGTACTCATTATACTTTTTCTGTGTGGCTCTCTGTGGTAGGCGATACCAGGGCATTCTTGTCAGGTGTCCAAACCATTTAATCTGTTGTTTCATAATATACAAAATGTAAAATATAATTTATACTTATTGAATAGTTTTTCTACTACAATGCCACTCGGATCCACAATGTATCATTTGGGTACTGGATAATCACTGGGAAGTAAAGAACACAGGCATGATCATCACACATCAGGTGCCGATGGTCAATACGAGCCTTGTAAAGCATTCCCCAATAAGGTATGAAAACGGGTTCCTCTATTGAAACGATTTAAGTTAAAAATAAGTTTGCCAGATCTTCCTTTAACGTGTATTTTTATTAAACCTTTTCACAATTTAGTTGGCTATTACGCTGAAGATAAAATGAGATAGCGGCGTAGGCTTTCAATTTTCACTTATTTCAGACGTGGAGAAAGGTCATGATTGATAAAATGTTGAGAAACATTGATCTACGATACACATTCAGCATATTTTTACAACCTTTCATAGATTAATAAGATCATCAACATTGCACTTCGGTGAGTAACCATGTGTGCTTAGATCTCTTTCTTACGCAGAAAGATCTCAGCTGCAGTGCAAGAACTCTGTAGCACCGGCGAGGGTCCCCGATATAATTTTGAAGATTGTGAAGATATTTTGTAGAAATTTTATTTGTAATCTTTTCTAATGAATTTTGCCCAAGCTGCGACTTTCCAGCCTGAACTTTTCTCGACTTTGAACTGCCACGGGTTCTATTAAGTGTTCATATTGAACAAATGGTGAAACATGTAAAAGCAAAGTACAGAAGTTTTACAAAATACAAAAACTACAACAATACACAGCAATGTTTCAACCAAAAGGGCTTTATCAAGCAAAGTATAAATAAAATTGAAACGGGACCTACGTATTATCATCCATCTCCGATAGGACTAGGAACTCGATCTCACCTACACTGAGATCTGGAATCTCTGGAAAAATATTCAGATGGCTTCCCGAGGAGCCTTCAAACCTTTGGCACGAGAGACGAGCACGTAACCTCTACGCTACAGCGACATCTCCTTTCAACATTTATTTTATTGTGCACATCACATCAACGAATGTATTTTATTGTGCGCGTCACATCAACGAATGTATTTTATTGTGCGCGTCACATCAACGAATGTATTTTATTGTGCGCGTCACATCAACGAATGTATTTTATTGCGCGCATCACATCAACAAATGTATTTTTTGAATATTTCTAAATTCTTTTGTTGTCTGTTATCTTGTAATGTCGTTTGTATTATTGTGTCTCTCGTTCTTCCATCATCTTCTAAGTCATAATTCATGATCAAAATCAAGCGTACACAATATCATTTTCCAAACCCCTTCTATCATATCAAAACAGACACGCCTTTGCGATTGAAAAATACAATTTGATGCAATATATAAATACCCCATTTCTTGTTTACCACACCCGCGAAATTTGGCAAATTAGACTGAAAGACAATTTATGAATATTGCATATTTATTGAGAATATTTATATGTTTTAGATTTATGGTCTGTCTAAATATAAATTAGGATCTAAAATTACTGATTTATAAAGATTTATTCTAAAGCATGGGTTTCCAAAGTGGGCGGTACCGTTCTCTAGCTGATTCACTACCGGGTTTTCGACTCTGGACGGAATTACTTTTTAGCTTCAAAATATTGCACACACACACTTTAGCTAAACTAAAATATTTGTTCTAAATATGATTAAAGTTGAACTTATTATATATCAAATTAAAGATAAATGAATGTACTTTGATAAAATATTTATTGTACGAGAAAATATAATGTAGTGTTTACTATGCATAAAAATATTAGCATGAATTAAAAAAACTAATTAAAATTGTGAGAACAAAAATCCAACTTGCCAGGGGCCTTTATGAACAATATGTTGTATACATCAGTCTAACTGCTTTCTTGATATAGGTAATACATTTATAAATACACAAACATTAAGAAAATAGTGAAGGAATGTATGATTTATTAGCTGTTCACAAACTAGCATCATTACTATTCATAAAAATTGCTACTTTTTTATGGTCACATTGTATCTTAGAATGAATGGTAAACTTTGTTTCACTTCTCCTTCTAGCAAAAGCCACAATGCTATGTATTTGCTATTGTTTTTACTCCTCTTTTACGTAGTTTCCGGTTAATATAAATCTCTAATCTGAACGAAAAGTAATAAAAATGCAAAAAATAGTTAGCGCCTTTTGAGTGACACTTGGTCCATACGATGAGATATATTGATACTTGAGTGTCGCTTGGTACGGAATCAGCTAGTGGACGCTGAAGCCTTCCAGTGGGCGATAGTGAATTAAGAAGCATTTGGGGAAATATTTTTTCGTGATTTTGTGATTGAATAATCATTAAAAATTTGAATTCTGCATTTTAATTCATCCTATGCCCGTCTTACACGTTCCATTTTTTCATCCACTTTTTATTTCATGTACATAATCATTTGGAAATTCACCATGTATGACAGAAATATATATCAATTTTCTATGTTAAAGGGAAAATAGATGATATATATATATATATATATATATATATATATATATGTAGGGGGCGTTGTTAAACTGTTATAATGGGGAGGCGGAGCGTTACAAAGTTTATGTCGTGCAAAGGGGCGTTGGGGAGGAGAGAGTTACAAAGTTTATGTCGTGCAAAGTGGGCGGTGGGCCGAAAAGGTTTGGGAATCTATGTTCTAGAGCATGAACACAATAGAGAACCACATTATCGTATTGTTAGTGAACTCGATTCTTAGACTAGTGGTCCTGGTTCAATTCTCAGTGGGCATGTATTATTTATCCAGCCGAAACGGCTCTTAGATCGACCTAGTCTTAATTGGGTACCAGGAAAAGTTCTGGAAAGTAAAGGCAGCCGTCGTGATGCTGACTACATCACCACACCCATCGTGTGCCGACGGAAATTGAAAAATACAGGCCTAACAACATATTACCCAATTTAGCTGGAGATATAAAACAGGTTTAAATAGAATGAACACAATAGAACAACAAGCAAATGAAGACACTGAAATAAGAGAACAACTAGACACTAGAAATTAAAGCTCCCATCCCTACGCTTAACGGCAAGAGTGGACAGCCAACTACATCTTCTACCTGGGAATAGACAATAGACTAGACATGAACAACGGAGGCTCGAACGATATTTTTTGAGAGACTATGATTGATGATCAAGCTGCGAAGTTTGTGCTTTGCGCAACAGCCTTGGTAGGTGGTGTTCCATTTCTTCTGAGCGGGATCGAACCACACGAAGAAACTGGCTTCAATGAAGATAATACCCCGCAATTAAAACTTTTTATTAAAAGAAAGACTAAAGTATTAACATGTCCTTGCGGGGAACGTCGATTTCACCACATCCAGCTTGAAGGTAAAAGATTTCACCACATCCAGCTTGAAGGTAAAAGATTTCACCACATCCAGCTTGAAGGTAAAAGATTTCACCACATCCAGCTTGAAAGTAAAAGATTTCACCACATCCAGCTTGAAAGTAAAAGATTTCACCACATCCAGCTTGAAAGTAAAAGATTTCACCACATCCAGCTTGAAAGTAATAGATTTCACCACATCCAGCTTGAAAGTAATAGATTTCACCACATCCAGCTTGAAAGTAATAGATTTCACCACATCCAGCTTGAAAGTAATAGATTTCACCACATCCAGCTTGAAAGTAATAGATTTCACCACATCCAGCTTGAAAGTAAAAGATTTCACCACATCCAGCTTGAAAGTAAAAGATTTCACCACATCCAGCTTGAAAGTAATAGATTTCACCACATCCAGCTTGAAAGTAAAAGATTTCACCACATCCAGCTTGAAAGTAAAAGATTTCACCACATCCAGCTTGAAAGTAATAGATTTCACCACATCCAGCTTGAAAGTAATAGATTTCACCACATCCAGCTTGAAAGTAATAGATTTCACCACATCCAGCTTGAAAGTAATAGATTTCACCACATCCAGCTTGAAAGTAATAGATTTCACCACATCCAGCTTGAAAGTAATAGATTTCACCACATCCAGCTTGAAAGTAATAGATTTCCCCACATCCAGCTTGAAAGTAAAAGATTTCACCACATCCAGCTTGAAAGTAAAAGATTTCACCACATCCAGCTTGAAAGTAATAGATTTCACCACATCCAGCTTGAAAGTAATATATTTCACCACATCCAGCTTGAAAGTAATAGATTTCACCACATCCAGCTTGAAAGTAATAGATTTCACCACATCCAGCTTGAAAGTAATAGATTTCACCACATCCAGCTTGAAAGTAAAAGATTTCACCACATCCAGCTTGAAAGTAAAAGATTTCACCACATCCAGCTTGAAAGTAATAGATTTCACCACATCCAGCTTGAAAGTAATAGATTTCACCACATCCAGCTTGAAAGTAATAGATTTCACCACATCCAGCTTGAAAGTAAAAGATTTCACCACATCCAGCTTGAAAGTAAAAGATTTCACCACATCCAGCTTGAAAGTAAAAGATTTCACCACATCCAGCTTGAAAGTAATAGATTTCACCACATCCAGCTTGAAAGTAATAGATTTCACCACATCCAGCTTGAAAGTAATAGATTTCACCACATCCAGCTTGAAAGTAAAAGATTTCACCACATCCAGCTGAAGTAAAGATTTCACCACATCCAGCTTGAAAGTAATAGATTTCACCACATCCAGCTTGAAAGTAATAGATTTCACCACATCCAGCTTGAAAGTAATAGATTTCACCACATCCAGCTTGAAAGTAATAGATTTCACCACATCCAGCTTGAAAGTAATAGATTTCACCACATCCAGCTTGAAAGTAATAGATTTCACCACATCCAGCTTGAAAGTAAAAGATTTCACCACATCCAGCTTGAAAGTAAAAGATTTCACCACATCCAGCTTGAAAGTAATAGATTTCACCACATCCAGCTTGAAAGTAATAGATTTCACCACATCCAGCTTGAAAGTAATAGATTTCACCACATCCAGCTTGAAAGTAATAGATTTCACCACATCCAGCTTGAAAGTAAAAGATTTCACCACATCCAGCTTGAAAGTTAAAGATTTCAGCACATCCAGCTTGAAAGACCATTCTTTACCAAGTTCCACCGCAACCTCCAGCGTCATGTTCATTGTTTCTGAGATGCCCCGCTGCCACCCTCGTCTTGGACATCTGCTACCTCGTATTATAGAAACCATGCTTTCCGTTACCACTATTCTGAAACTACGGTGACGTTTAACGTGGGAAAAATATTTCATTTTCTGGAACATTTCACTTACAACAGACTAAAACGTGGATATAATCTGTATCCCTGCTATCAGTGCGTTCCAATAAGTGCTCTGTCTTTTTCAACTAATTAAATTCATCAGCAATAAAGCACATACGCAGTAGCAAGAAAGACGGTACCGAAGTGTCTCCTAACTAAGCAACTCCAGTTACCTAATTTTTTTTTCCGATCCAGAAGCACTTGAGTTTTCAGCTCTTCGGCTCGGTGCCATGGAAATCGTAACCCTTCAGTTCGGTGCCACGAACACCGCAATTCTGGGGAACCTGTGGTTTTTTTCTGCCAGTCCGCTGAATTGAACCAGCACACACAGAGGGCTTGTCACACCGTCGTCCAACGCGCTACAAACACGCTGGGCAGGCGGGCAGTTTACTATTTAAAACTAAGTAACTGGGAAATTGACTGCGCTACGAAATGAACAACGTACGTCGTTTCAAACCTTCACCTCACTGCGCTGCACCAGCCTCTTCTATTCATATTATTTATAACTAATTTAAATGTAGGAAGAAGAAAACAGCAAAAAAACATTTTTTCTTAAAATCAAGAAACCTGAGAAAAACAATTACATGACGGGCAGAAAGAGGACATAATTATTCATCCTAACTATCATAAATATCTGTGTTTATGAGAGAGCGGACAGGCTTGCATCAACAGCATCGATTGTTGGGGAGTTGAAGATGGATAAGGGCATATTCTTCGGTCTCTTCGCGACTCTCTGTTGGATGAGGACACTAAAATCGATGTTGAATCGATCAAGCGATTTAGACAGTTTGGAGTTACCCGTTGTGCAAGTCGAACTGGATGCCTGAGAGGCAGAGTGAAAGGTGTGTTTAATCAGCGAGCCACAGGAACCATCAGTATGCATACTCTCCGATATATATTGGGGGAGACTGAGCGCCTATGGGTCTACCCAGAGTGCAATGACGTCAGTTTAGTAACCAATAACAGTAATCAATCAGCATACACGTACAATCAATCATCATACGAGAAGACAACCATCATTCACGAGAAGACAATCATCAGACCCGAGAAGACAATCATCATACAGGAGAAGACAATCATCATACACGAGTAATCAATCATCTTTCGTTAGTAGAGGTCTCTGTGGCGTAGAGGCTAGGTGCTTGCCTCTAGTGCCAAAGTTACCAGGTTCGCTCCTACGTTTTTCCATATATTTTATGATATTTTTCCAGATATTCCTGATATCAGTATAGGTGAAATTGCGTTCCTAGTCCTATCGGAGAAGGACGATAAAACGTAGACACTGTGTTAAATTTGAGCAAATAAAAGAACCATTGGCAGTTGAATATCGAGAAGAGCTGATTGGAAAGCTGCTGCGCGGGCAAAATTCTTTAGAAATGATTTAAAAAAATAAAATTCCTAGAAAAATATTTTATACTATCTTGCAAATTACATCAGGGACATTCGCTGGTACTACAGAGTTCGTGCTCTGTAGCTGAGATCTTTCTGTGCATGATAGAGATCGGAACACACTTGGTTACTGACCGAAGTGCAACGAGGATGATCACATCAATCAATCAATATTTCACTAATGTTGAATTATCTTATCTTATCTTAACCATATTTGCCGTAAAGCGGCGTGGGAAGAGTTAGTTTTTCTATCTTGTGCCAGGTATGTTGCGTTTGACGTTCTCAGTCTATGCTTTCGCAGGGACTTGAGATGTTATCTATCCATCGTGTTCTTGGCCTGCCTCGTGCTGTGCGCCCTGAGTGTCGATTATTGTAGGCACGTGATGGTAGTAAATGAGGTTCCATTCTCATTAAATGGCCGAACCACTTGATTCTTTGCTTCTCGATGTACTGTATGCATGGTATAGTACCAACGATGCTTCTGATATTCTCGTTTCTCACTCTATCTCGCCTTGTAACGTTGACAGCTTTTCGTAGACATCTCATTTCACATGGTGTAATCTTTCTTTCTTGTGTCTTAGTCAGGGGCCATGTTTGGCACTGATAGCAGAGAGTTGGAATAAATATGCAGTTTATCAGTTGTGGTTTGACTGCCATGTTATCTATCCATCGTGTTCTTGGCCTGCCTCGTGCTCTGCGCTTTGACTATCGATTATTGTAAGCACGTGATGGTAGTAAATGTGGTTCCATTCTCATTAGATGACCGAGCCACTTGATTCCCTGCTTCTCGATGTACTGTATGCATGGTATAGTTGAATTATCGTACACCAGTAATCAATCAAAATACACAAGTAGACTACTCATTCATTCTGCACCATTATTTCTTCCTTCCTGATTACAACAAAAAAATATTCTTCAAAGCAATCAACAATGATCTAGTTCACCGACTACTTAACAGATGCTGTTCAGAATTACGGTTCCAGAACACAATAGTCTGGAGTTTGATGTGACAGGTATTCTGTTAAGCATTGTTTAGTTTCGTTCTTCTATCGTCTTTTCTCTGACAAAAGGAACAGACTTGGAGTTTATTCACCAACGGAAGTGCGATAATAATGGTTAGTTTGGATGCAATGAAAGATGAAAGGGTAGATTAAGGTATAGACGAAATGATAGATGGCATAATAGCTGAATCGTGTAGAAGAGAGAGTAGATGGACGTATAGAAGAGAGAATATCTGCACGTATAAATGAGAGAATTGATAGAGGTATAAATCTTCTTCTTTGCGTTCGTTCTTTACGACCAATTTTAATGACTCTGTGTGATATGTTTGATCTTTGCCAAGAACGTGTATACGTTACACATTGGTTTGGTAGACCCTAAACGATTGTTTAGGACACGTGCATCCGATTTCAGCCAAACCTCCTTTGTTGCCTCTTACGACATACGTGGCAGGTAACAGTGGTTATATTCTTTACACCCCAATTTTGGGCCCCGATAACCACTGAGGCGAGACGTATAAATGAGAGAATAGATGGACGTATAGATGAGAGAATAGATAGACGTATAGATGAGAGAATAGATGAGAGAATAGATAGACGTATAGATGAGAGAATAGATAGACGTATAGATGAGAGAATAGATGAGAGAATAGATAGACGTCTAGATGAGAGAATAGATAGACGTATAGATGAGAGAATAGATAGACGTATAGATGAGAGAATAGATGAGGGAATAGATAGACGTATAGATGAGAGAATAGATGGACGTATAGATGAGAGAATAGATGGACGTATAGATGAGAGAATAGATGGAAGTATAGATGAGAGAATATATGGACGTATAGATGAGAGAATAGATGGACGTATAGATGAGATAATAGATGGACGTATAGATGAGAGAATAGATGGACGTATAGATGAGAGAATAGATAGACGTATAGATGAGAGAATAGATGGACGTATAGATGAGAGAATAGATGGAAGTATAGATGAGAGAATAGATGACGTAGATAGAGAATAGATGATAGATGAGAGAATAGATGGACGTATAGATGAGAAAATAGACGTATAGATGAGAGAATATATGGACGGATAGATGAGAGAATAGATAGACGTATAGATGAGAGAATATATGGACGTATATTCTTCTTCTTCTTCTGCGTTCTCACTAGACTGGGATTTCGGATTCTCTAATAAAGGCAGCCGTCTGCCTCAGATTATCAGCCACGCAATACAGTTTGTCTTGGACGCTAGTGTAAGTGGACCACCTCTTTTCTCAAGTCTGCATACTGGGGGCAGTTCTGTAGGAACTCCGTCCATATATTCTCTCATCTATACGTCCATCTATTCTCTCATTTATCCGTCCATATATTCTCTCATTTATTCCTATGATTTCTGCTTCCCTATTTTTGCCGACCTCTTCCCACAGTAAGTTTTGGCCACCCTCGTGATGATAGGTCTGACATTCTTACTGCGTGGCTAAATCTCCTAGGCAGATTGGCGACCGTAGAATCCGTTATCCCATTCCTCATTGTGAAGGGTCGTTATACCATGTTATGCGTCTTAGTATCCGCTTTCTACAAGCATTTGTTTCGGGTTAGCATTCCCTAGCGGACACGTGCATGCGATTTCAGTCAAACCTCCGTTGACGCTTCTTACGACATGCGTGGCAGGTAACAGTGGTTCTACTTTTTACACCCCACATTTGGGCACCGGTAACCACTTGGGCGCAGTAAGTGTACAGAAGAGGAGAGCTTGAAATAACTTTGTAATAATATCATAATTTCCTTGATTGATTGATTGATTGATTGGTTGATAGATTGATTGATTGATAGGACTATCATCATTGCACTTAGGTAAGTAACCATATGTGCTCCAATCTTTTCTTACACATGAAGATCTCAGCAACAGTGTACGAACTCCGTAGCACGGCGAGGATCCCCGATGTACTTTATAAGATAGTGAGAATATTTGGTAGAAATTGTATTATTTAATCTATCTAATGAATTTGTTTGTGCCCTGACGGTGGCTTTCAATCTTGCTCTTTCCGATTTTGAATTGCCAAGGGTTCTTTTACGTGCTCAAATTGAACACGGGACCTAAGTTGTATCGTCCGTCTCCGATAGGACTAGGGGAACGCGATCACACCTACACTGAGATCAGGGATCTCTGGAAAAATATCCTGATGGCTCGACGAGAGAGTGAGCCAAGTAGCTGTGGAACGAGAAGAGAACACATAACGTCCACACTACAGAGTCCACAACAATTTCCTGAAAATTATAGAGCCCAGTAAATACCTTTGTTATCTATATGGTATGATTATTTTTTACCGGGATTTAAACCTCAACCTACTGATGGGGAAACACATGATCATATCAACACTGTGCTACTTCTAACTTTGAAGATGGAGGATATAACTAAGTTGTTACTTCAATTGTTCGATAGAGCGTGGTCACAGAATGAAATTCCCCAGGTGGAATGAGATTTGTTATGACTGTAATGAAATCGTGAAAGAGCGTCGTTACTTTGTTTATAACATTTTGTAACATTTCTAAATATGTGGAAGTGGTAAATTTAAACTATAGACTTATGAGGGTCATTTTGTAACATTTCTAAATATGTGTAAGTGGTAAATTTAAACTATAGACTTATGCGGGTCATTTTGTAACATTTCTAAATATGTGTAAGTGGTAAATTTAAACTATAGACTTATGAGGGTCATTTTGTAACATTTCTAAATATGTGGAAGTGGTAAATTTAAACTAAGCGGGTCATTTCTTCTTCTTCTTCGAACGCTCCATATCGACCACTTGTTTACCACTCTTTGGGATTTGTATGTGATCCGAGCCTAAGAGCGCTTGTATGTTGTGCTAGTTATGCGCCTACAAGTAGGCCAGCACATTCTTCTCTCTCTTGCGTTCCCGGCCTAACCTGATGGACCAACTTCTATCATGAATTTTACTGTTGTTTTTGGGACTCCGTTCCTCCGTACAGCTTTTCGCGAAGCTCTGTGTGTTGTGGCCAGTACTTTTTTTCGTATACCTGCTAAACGTGGACAGTCTTGCAAGACGTGTTCTGCCGTCATGTCTGCCATATTGCATGGGCACAGGCTAGTTGTGCCAATTTTAAATTTATGGAACATGTGGGCTCTGAGCTTGTTGTGGCCGGTACGGAGGCGAAATATGGCAACTTGTTCACTGCGCGAGAGACCATAGTAACCGTCACTGTCTGTGTACTGCGGGTGGTCTTTTGCCCACTTGCTTCGATAGTGCGAACCGATGGTTGTTTTGACTTCCTCATAGCTGATCTCGAGATCAGTCTGGGGTATCGCCCGCCCTCTTTGGCTAGCTTGTCGGCCGCTTCGTTTCCCTTAATGTTGCAGTGTGACGGTATCCACTGGATGACAGTGCGTTTGAGTGAACTCGTTAGTTCAGCGAGGGACGTTTTGAGCTCATTCATCTCAGTTTTGCCGACGCATCTGAGTGCCGTGATGACCGATAGAGCATCGGTGAATATCACGACCTTGTTGCGTGTAGTGTTTCTTCTCTCCAAGATCATTTCGGCCGCCTTTTTGATTGCCTCTGCCTCAGCTCGGTAGTTATTCGAGTATTTGCCAGTTGCAATCGCTTTCTTGACCGTGACTTTCTTGGAGATTTTAAGCACTATTCCTCCTCCGCCATCGCTTATTGCGTTATTTGCCGATCCGTCCGTGTAGACGTGCGTCCACTCATTTTCAGGGTACTCTGATTCTATGTACTCTTCTGCTGCAGTTTTTCTGTCGAGGTTCGTTTGGTCCCTTTTGCTCATTATGCCTGGGATTGATTCCATTAGTTCTGGCATTTTTGTTTTCCATGGCGGGCACTTGTCGATTGCCGGGATTGGTTTAGCTGTGCATTTGGACAGGACTGGGTGGCCTGTGGTCAGTGCGTTAGAGATTCTAACGAAGTTAGATCTTTGTATTCTCCACTTTCCTGATTGAAACATTCTTTCATGCATTGGATGCGATTTGAGCCGTTTGAGTTTTTCCGCAAGTACTACTACTTTCTTGTCCCTTCGGTCAGTCATTGGTTGGATGCCTGTGATGGTCTCCATCGCCTTGATGGGCGTGGACTTTATGTAGGCCAGCACATTCGATTTCTACGACGTGTTTTTATTTACTAGAGTTGCTTACCTAGGCCCTTTCCTCAGTCGCCTCTTACGA
The DNA here is from genome assembly GCA_020796225.1 of Arion vulgaris. Classification (NCBI taxonomy): domain Eukaryota; kingdom Metazoa; phylum Mollusca; class Gastropoda; order Stylommatophora; family Arionidae; genus Arion; species Arion vulgaris. Next base: position 73,700,263 of record CM036758.1, read on the forward strand.
CATGCCTTGTAGGTATTAGTGGTACTATTCTTTGCTTCCTTTGAGGATACCGTCAATAGATGGATGACTCTTGCAATTACTGAATTTAATCCATTCTTGAAATGATGTATTTGTTGAGTTTATATCATTCTTGAAATGATGTATTTATTGAGTTTATATCATTCTTGAAATGATGTATTTATTGAGTTTATATCATTCTTGAAATGATGTATTTGTTGAGTTTATATCATTCTTGAAATGATGTATTTGTTGAGTTTATATCATTCTTGAAATGATGTATTTGCTGGGTTTATATCATTCTTGAAATGATGTATTTATTGAGTTTATATCATTCTTGAAATGATGTATTTATTGAGTTTATATCATTCTTGAAATGATGTATTTGTTGAGTTTATATCATTCTTGAAATGATGTATTTGTTGAGTTTATATCATTCTTGAAATGATGTATTTGCTGGGTTTATATCATTCTTGAAATGATGTATTTATTGAGTTTATATCATTCTTGAAATGATGTATTTATTGAGTTTATATCATTCTTGAAATGATGTATTTATTGAGTTTATATCATTCTTGAAATGATGTATTTGTTGAGTTTATATCATTCTTGAAATGATGTATTTGTTGAGTTTATATCATTCTTGAAATGATGTATTTGTTGAGTTTATATCATTCTTGAAATGATGTATTTGTTGAGTTTATATCATTCTTGAAATGATGTATTTGTTGAGTTTATATCATTCTTGAAATGATGTATTTATTGAGTTTATATCATTCTTGAAATGATGTATTTATTGAGTTTATATCATTCTTGAAATGATGTATGTGCTGAGTTTATATCATTCTCGAATTGATGACATTACTGAGTTTATGCTACTCTTGAATTGATGACATTACTCATTACTGAGTTTATGCTACTCTTGAAATGATGACATTACTGAGTTTATGCTACTCTTGAAATGATGACATTACCGTGTTTATGCTACTCTTGAAATGATGACATTACCGTGTTTATGCTACTCTTGAAATGATGACAGTACCGTGTTTATACCATTCTTGAATTGAGGTCATTACTGAGTTAATATTATTTTCTTCAAATGATGTCATTACTTGTCGAAGGACAGGAGCTCAGCTGTGGCTTAAGGAGGGACTCTGGTCGGGAAACCCATCTTAAGTTTATTAAAACATTAGTGCTACATTGTCTTGTATGTCAACTTGAGTATGACAGTAATGAGAGCAAACCCTCACGAAAAGAAAAATGAGTGGTTACCACTTTATGCGCCATGATTACACAAGAATTCATAGCCAGCGAAGAGAAAAACCCAGTGACGGTTTGATTAGCAGACCCAGTTAAGTGTTGGAAGCTTAATTTCTTCATTGTCAATTTTTAATGCACTTGACCTTGAACTTAATACGATAACAAGAATTAGGAATAACAGTATAATAGACATATGTCAATCATAGTTTGACAAAACAATAGGCAGTTTTGTTCAATGACCGACCAGTAACGTATGATATTATCGTAATAATGCTACTTCAAAGATTACTTACTCACAGCCAACTATAAACTTATACGGCCGGCAGATGAAAATTATAGGAAAAAAGACCCCAACCTCGCATTCCAGTATTGTTGTATATTGACGAATTCATTTTAAAATTAACACAAAATGCTAAATCAAGATTATGTTATATAACAAGTTAAGTTTAACAATAAAGAATATATGTATTATTAATATTTTTTATCAATAAATAACCATAGACTCATAGAATTGAGTAAACTTACAAAAAAGCTTGCAGTGTTCTCTTTCCATGCCAATCGCTGCCTACTGCACCACAGTGTATTCCGTGTACTCGCCGTACATTCGAGTTGTTTAGTTCATACAAGTTTTTCTAGTTTTACTTGTACTATTTTACTTCTACTACGTTTAACATTGAACTCGCTCCTCAAGGCTGGTGGCCCGGGTTCAACTCCCGCAGCGCGCGTGGAATTTTTCCCGATCGCGACGGCTCCCAGGTCGACCCAGCCTCAACTGGGTACCAGACATGCTCTGGGAAAGTAAAGGCGGTCGGCGTGATGCTGACCACATCACCCATCGTGTGCCGACGGTCAATGAATAATACAGGCCTAACACTGTATTGCCCTTTATATCACAAGGTATGAAAGGGTTCTTTACTTTTTACTTACTACATTTAACATGTTATTCTAATAGGTTGTCCAGTTTTCTTCAAATTAGTTTATAATAAGATATACAAGTTTATTTATTGACCAGTAGTTATGATTTTTTTGGGTTAAATTACGTTTTTGCACCTTTTGAATTACCTGTGTACAACTGAAGAAATAACTGCGTACGGACAGAGTGCTTACTAACCGTTTCCGCATTTCGTTTAGCGATACACATTCGGCTTTAGATCCATTAGTTACTCAACATTCGGCTTCAAACCCATTAGATACTCAATATTTACCTTTAGATCCATTAGTTACTCAATATTTACCTTTAAATCCATTAGTTACTCAATATTTACCTTTAGATCCATTAGTTACTCAATATTTACCTTTAGATCCATTAGTTACTCAATATTTACCTTTAGATCCATTAGTTACTCAATATTTACCTTTAGATCCATTAGTTACTCAATATTTACCTTTAGATCCATTAGTTACTCAACATTTACCTTTAGATCCATTAGTTACTCAACATTCGGCTTTATACCCATTAGTTACTCAATATTTACCTTCAGATCCATTAGTTACTCAACATTCGGCTTTATACCTATTAGCTACTCAATATTTACCTTTAGATCCATAAGTTACTCAACATTCGGCTTTAGACCCATTAGTTACTCAATATTTACCTTTAGATCCATTAGTTACTCAATATTCAGCTTTATACCCATTAGTTACTCAACATTCGGCTTTATACCCATTAGCTACTCAATATTTACCTTTAGATCCATTAGTTACTCAACATTCGGCTTTATACCCATTAGCTACTCAATATTTACCTTTAGATCCATTAGTTACTCAACATTCGGCTTTATACCTATTAGCTACTCAATATTTACCTTTAGATCCATTAGTTACTCAACATTCGGCTTTATACCCATTAGCTACTCAATATTTACCTTCAGATTCATTAGTTACTCAACATTCTGCGTTATACCCATTAGTTACTCAATATTTACCTTCAGATCCATTAGTTACTCAACATTCGGCCTTATACCCATTAGTTACTCAATATTTACCTTTAGATCCATTAGTTACTCAACATTCGGCTTTATACCCATTAGTTACTCAATATTTACCTTTAGATCCATTAGTTACTCAACATTCGGCCTTATACCCATTAGTTACTCAATATTTACCTTCAGATCCATTAGTTACTCAACATTCGGCTTTAGACCCATTAGTTACTCAACATTCGGCTTTATACCCATTAGCTACTCAACACTCGGCTTTATAATCATTAGTTACTCAATATTTACCTTCAGATCCATTAGTTACTCAACATTCGGCTTTATACCCATTAGTTACTCAATATTTACCTTTAGATCCATTAGTTACTCAATATTTATCTTCAGACCCATTAGTTACTCAACATTCGGCTTTAGACCCATTAGTTACTCAATATTTACCTTTAGATCCATTAGTTACTCAACATTCGGCTTTAGACCTATTAGTTACTCAACATTCGGCTTTAGACCCATTAGTTACTCAATATTTACCTTTAGATTCATTAGTTACTCAATATTCGAAAGATTGCCTGCGTATCACATACACATAATGAAAAATATGTTATAACAAGTGGTTGATATAGAGCGTAAGAAGAAGTGGAAGCAGCAAATTTTTTTGCTATTTCGTGTTTACGTATTTCATTTAGCGACTTCGTGCTCAAGTACTTCATTTAGCGACTTTGTGCTCAAGTACTTCATTTAGCGACTTTGTGCTCATGTACTTCATGTAGCGACTTTGTGTTTATGTATTTCGTTTAGCGACTTCATATTAATGTATTTCGTTTAGCGACTTCATATTAATGTATTTCGTTTAGTGATAAAAATACAAATTGCAAAAAATATAGTTTATTGGAAATTGGAAACTATGAGGCGTGTGAAAATAAATATAAACTAACAGATCAGAATGCTTTTTTTTTTTCTAACAGATCAGAATGCTATGCTAGACAGTTATCTAAAGTTATCAGGAATGAACGATATCATTTGATTATTATATTCATTTCGTATCATTATACATTACAAAAGACCTACAGGCAACTTCTCCATACCGTTCTATTTGTATCAACTCGTTCAATCTCTTCTATGAAATCCTAGATTTTTCGTCTATATTTATTATAGTTCGGTCCAAAATTCGTGAACACACTAAGGTTTAATTTGTACGATATCTACCTAATGCATGCCAGTAATTTTGGGCTGGTAGTCTTACGATCTTATGCAATCATGTTTAACTAATTGGTAGTCTTACGATCTTATGCAATCATGTTTAACTAATTGGTAGTCTTACGATCTTATGCAATCATGTTTGGTAGGTAGCTTAGTTGATGCAAAAAAGTGTTTTTATTATATCATTTTGCATAAACACAGCAAATTGATCATCACAATTTAGAATTTACAATAATACACAAAATGGTGACGAATGTTTGAAAAGGCGTATCCCTATTACATATTATAAAAAAGTAATGTGACATAGGGAACAAACGATACCTTACACTTCTATCAATTAAAATAAATTGTGTGGGCAGACGCAAATGAAAGTTGTTATAGTCTGTCCATTAATTCGTGAGCACGTTTGAAATTGATTTTCTCGAAAACTACCTGTTGGATCTCAGTGATTTTTGCATGCAGCCTTAGAATATCCATGACGCTAAAATAAAGCTAACCAGTAGTCCATAGATGCTACGGATTTTGCACATCGGCGAATTCTTTTGATCTTTTATGACAATTGCAAATACGGGGGCTCAAATTTTAGATTTTACAGTATCCCTAGAATTTGTCCATGTCAATTCTATTCATAGGTGTATCTCCATATGAACTTGATAGGTCAAGTAATTAAGTGTGTTGCTCTTTATGTGCAATCGTGAACTTGGATACAATATGCAACAGTTAGTCCTCCCTTCGGTCACCATTAGACCCAGGGTGTCTTAACTTCACCACAAATTGTATGATGGTAGACGCATTTGGATATGGAAATGTATACGTTGCTATTTCTCAGTCTGTAATCAAAATATGATTTGTATCATGCCGAATCTGACGATTCCACGAGGTTGATAATTGTTACTGGCTGGACAAATTGTAATCCATCTCGGTGCCAGTACTCGTCTTCCTCTCGGAGCACATGTTCAACCTACTTCTTCCAGAACTGCATGTCTATCATTGAGAGGACTCACGTGTCAGAACTTCAACATCACACATTTTAAACGTCCTGTTCTGTTCGGCAACTGCCCTTTTACTTTAGCCCAGACAAGCTCTATCGGATTGAGGTGAGCATGATATGGAGGTAGTCGCAAAGACGTGTGGCCGTATTCCGCAATGATTTTGTCAATATGAAACACCTTTGTCTTATTTGTCATCCTCACCAGGTGCAACAACTCGGGTTTCAAATATGTATCATCGAAGCTGACATTTTCCTTAGCAAGCCAAGTCCTAATTTGATCGTTTGTATTTGATGCAGTTGGTACTTTGTCTTCCGCTGATACTGCGTTGTGATAGGATGCATTATCCATTACCAAGCATGATGGTCTGTTTAGAATTGAAAGTAGATCTTTCTCCATCCAGTGCCTGAAAATATGTCCATTCATTTCTGTGTGGTAGTTCCTACCGGCGGTACTTTTTGATTGGAAAATAAGTCCAGCGTCATGGACAAGACCTTCTTCACTACTTCCTGCATGTGTTAGTATAATACGCTGGCCTTTGCTGCTTGGTATTTTTCTTTTCTGTTCACCGTCTACTGATTGCCATTCTTTAGCATTGGTGTGGTGAGCATTGACCCAGGATTCGTCCAAATATACAATATCATAGCATTGCCTCCGCCGCTCACGGATCTGCCTCAGGTATTTACTTCGGGCAGCAATTAAATGTGGCTTTCACAAATAATATTCCTGCCGCCTATAGTTTTTCTGAAGGTGAAGCCGGCGGCTCTTACAATTTTCATAGAGTACTTTTAGAAATGTCTATGCTGCAATCTGATTGCAGTTTTACTTTCAGTTTCCTGAGAGTAACAAGTTGATTTGTCGCAAACATTTTCAAGAGCTCCCGTCTTATGACATCTATGTCAAAGTCGTCAATTGTTCTTTTCCTTCCTTGCTTGACATTAGTGCACTTTGTGTCCTGTTTAATCCATCGGGAAAAGGATTCTCTATTCAGACCATGCGCCAGTTGCGCTCGTTTCTCAGGGTTATGAATATCGCAATATAGATGACCTCTCTTAGATTCACTACGGAAGTGTTGGTATAGTAAAACTGTAACCTTCTGCATTGTTATAAATGTGCACTTCAGACTCATTATGAATGTGATATCAATGTCAGTTTTGATAAGCCAACAAATATGATAAAATAGCTTCATACAAATAGCGAGATACGCCTATAACTATACAATGGTATCCCAATTATAACGTCATATGCTTTCCGCTTTCAAAGTCGACTGGGTTAGGTGCACGGAATTCGTGAAATTGTTGTCTACTCACGATATTTCTATGTTACCATAATGTATTTTAGAACAACGCGTCTGTGTACCGTAAATCTGCTACTATTGTGTACAATCCGGTGAGGTTGATTTTAATATAACCTGAAGAAGAAATATTTCAAACTACATCAAATTTTCTTGGAAAAAATATTTCTCTAGCGTCATGGATATTCTAAGGCTGCTTGCAAAAAATCACTGAGATCCAACAGGTAGTTTTCGAGAAAATCAATTTCAAACGTGCTCACGAATTAATGGACAGACTATAGGTTACATTGTGAACTGATTAATTACACGGAATTCCCGATTTTTACTTTCGCTGAATTGCATGTGGAGCACGGTAATGCTAAATTATAGACAATCTTGGCAATCGTACTGCTAAACTTCTAAAGATATACAAATCAACATCTCTGAAATTTTAGTAATAACATATAATGAAAATCTTACAGCACTAAAGGTTTGGGTGGGAAAAAATACTTTAGAAAGGTCGCCACTGTTACCTATATAAGAATGAAAATATCAATAATTGATGTAAAGTGGATGATTTTATATCGGACGGTAAATATGTTCACGGATTTTGATGGATCTGTTGTGTTTCAATGAGTACACAAGCAAATTCGTGTGTTCATTGTGTATCATAATAATAATTTCTCTCGTACCGTTATACGTTACATAGGGCCTGCAAGTAATTTCTCCATACCGCTCTATCCTGGGCAACTCGCTCAATCTCCTCCATGGAACTGAGACCGATATTTCTTGCCTCTCTCAGCAAAGTTCGCTTCACGGTCTCCCTAGGTCGTCCTCTCGTTCTTGAACCCTTTGCACACCCCTTTCAATGCCTGCTTTGATATTCGTTGATCATTTCTCCGCAAGGTGTGTCCAACATATCTCCATTTTCTCTTTCTTATAACAGTTGTCACTAGTGGTTGACCAGACATTTCTCTAATTTCATCACTTCTCCTGAATTCGTTCCATTTTATATTCATTATTTTTTATAATTGTGTATTATTAGTGTACTTAATATTAAACAAGAAAAAATACATAAATACCTTGCGCCATTTCTTCACTAATCATAATAGCTTAACTAGTGAATATTCTGTGAATTCTGAACTAAGATGGCACATAGTAAAATATCTTAAATCTAAATTAAACATTGCGACAGAGTATATTGACTAAGACTGTTAAGCAAGCCACTAAGTAGCATAACAATAGTTCCTTACAACATCGATCATGTGTTAGTTAAAAGAAAAAAATCTCTTAGTGATGAGGAAATAGTTGAAACATCAATACTCATTTCAGCTGAAACTGTTCGAATGTCATCAATATAAACATGAACTTGTGTCTTCAATTAATTAAGAATATTCAATTGTTTCATCAAACCGTTGCTTGACAAGTTAAACATAATTTCTAATATTTTGATATCTCAATTCAATGGCTATTTGTATTCGTGTGAATATTTTCCATTTTAGTTGAATGAAAGAACGGGCATTTTTAGAAACTGCATTAGTTGTGTGTATTTAATTATTACAACAATCTTTTCTAATTTTACAAGAAAAGACCAGATTGCTAAACTTGTTTTTTCTCTTCGCGTATTCTTTACATTTGTGAAGGAGTTATTACAATCTTCTTAGATGGTATGACATGACCATAAACTTGGAGCTATGGAATAGAGCGGGACAACAGCAGGTGGAACAAGAGATAAGGGACAAAAGGTGGCGATGGTATGACATGACCAGAAATAGGGAGATGTGAGATAGAGCAGGATAACGGCAGGTGGAACAAGAGATAAGGGACAAAAGGTGGCAATGGATAGGACACACACTGAAGAAACGCCCTGACAGCATCACGAGACAGGTTCTCCGATTGAACCCCAAGGGCAATAGAGGTAAGGAAAGATCCAGGAACATCTGTAGGCGGAAGTTGGAAACGGAATGCAAGAAAATGGGGAGATAGTGGAGAGATCTGAAAAAGGTGGCCTTGGATAGACAATCTTAGAAGGCCTTCATTGCGGACTTATGCCACCCTCGGGCGAAGAAGAATATCAACTTATCAAAGGAATATGAAATAGATTGTACTGAGCAGAACTTTGTCAACTTAACACTACTTCGAAGTTTCTCTCTCTCGTAGGTCATATGTCTTACCTCTACATTTGTCATGCTCAAATCATCAGTCTTGTCCTGAATTCATCTTCTCTGTTTTCTTCCTCTTCTTCTTTTTACCAGGATGTCACCTTCCATAATGACATTCTCCAATCCTTCATGTCTTTTTATATTCCAAAATACTTTGAACCTAGATGTACCTAGACTTCAAGCCTGTAGTGATATGCTCGGTGGCGTCTGTGGCTTGGGGATATTGACTCGGTCTATTAACCCCGACGTTCTGAGTTCGAATCACGCTGCGGACAATTTGGTTGCAAATTGTTTCGGGTGGATTTTACAAAGGACGATGGTACCACCCGTTCAGAAAGCAATGGCAAACTACTGAACGTAATAATGCCTAGAAAAATCACAAACAGCATTAAAAGCTGGGGTTGATTCGCAAAGTCCTGTAAAGGATATGCAACTAGTTTTTAGTGATATGCTCAGTGGTGCAGAGACACCTACTCAGGTAAAGTTTACTGGTAATCACTTCAGTAGTCTCTCATTTCTAGCCCGGCAGACGATCTAGAAACACCCCTAATTGACCACACTGGACAACCCCCTCTTCTAGCCCGATAGACGTTCTAGAAACACCCCTAATTGACCACACTGGACAACTCCCTCTTCTAGCCCGATAGACGTTCTAGAAACACCCCTCATTGACCTCAATGAACAATCTGCATGTGATTATAGACCAAAGTGTGACTTCTACGATTGCTCTAAAAACTCAACGTTGTCCATTCTCCCTTTTATGTATTTCTCCTGTGACCCCAGTACACACTACAATTTCAGAAGTTGACACTCTTCCATGCCATGAAGCCAGAATGTCCAATTTTCTTTTATTTATCGTATGTCAAGTCCCTCATTGATTTTGCTGGTTGCCACCGTATGTTCTAAATCTAACTTTCTCATTCTATATATCAATGGTTATAAAGGAAATTAATTTGTGAAGCTGGCACAAAGACAACTCCGTCGCGTCAAGTTAGAAAGCATCCAAACTAAGAACGCTCGTGCATTCGTGGAAAAAGAAGAAAAGCTACACCATTGTGGTGTAGAATAATTTGCATAAATGTAGATTATAGTCTACTCAAGATAAGCACACAGTCGTCTGACTTGAACCACTAAGGAAATGGAAGTGTGGAACTTTGCAAGAATAGGTGACGCTGGATTAGTAGTGTGTTGCAATCGTAGTCTTGTCAGGAAGGGATACGAATCAGACAGACTTAAAACAAATAACACAGCACAACAAGAGCATTAGACCAACTGTTCTAGGTTACCAAGATGGGATCGTTTCTGAGTAAATACATTTTATCTTGATATTCCTGTGCTTAACAGATATTAACTTCTTTTTTTCTTTTCTTCTTCTTCTTCGACCGCTTGTTAACCACTCTTTGGGATTTGTATGTGATCTGAGCCTAGTAGCAAATGTACGTTGTACCAATTATGCGAGTACAAGTAGGACAGCACATCCGATTTCTGCGCTGCTTTTTATTTACTAGGGTAGCTTCCTTAGGTCTTACATCAGACGCCTCTTACGACATGCCTTGTAGGTCACTGTGGTATTATTCTTTGATTCTCTTGCGGGCCCAGGTACCGCACGGGCAGTTTTTATGTTAAAAGTTGCTTTCTATTTTGTGTTTGTATTTCTTTGATAAAGTAAATAAATCATTTTTGTTTACAATTATCTCTAATATAATCAAATGTTACTGTGTTCAATTCAATTAGTTCTGCAAGTCCGTATGTCTGTCTGGCTGAAGTTTCTGTCTTCACTACATTAATAAGAAATGGTACTACAAACAAACCAACTTTAGAATTACCGGATTTCCCATAAAAAATCCAACACTTGAGTATACTTCAGCATGACATTATAAGACGTAATCTAGTACACAGCTCTTCTAGAAATCTCAACATCGAGCAACAATTGTTGTTCTAAGATCTGTCTGAAGATCCATTTTGTTGTTAGAGCAACTGATCAGACTTAACGAAGTTTGCTTTGTTACTGGATGGAACCAGCAGATAGGAGTATATTTCGTCCCGTTCCTCTCTTCTCTCTCTTTTCTCTCTCTCTCTCTCTCCCTCTCTAAAGCCTTTTGACCCCGATTGGGTCATAGACCCTCAACCAACTCATGTACAGTTTTCCAATCTTTAGCTATCTTCTGCAGCCCCGTGTATTCTGTATATTGTTGATCTTTGCCTCCAAGTCTCTCGCTCCAACTACCATATATTCGCTTGGTTCATTCATCTTTCTGATAGTATCAGTGGAAAAAAAACGTACACTACCCTGTAGCACCGGCGTCGATTATCTTTTTTTCTCAAAATCATAAAACCATAACAATAACCATTTTCAGTTGTGTGAACTAGAACGTGTAATGTACTGGAAATAAACAAAGCAATTTAGTGTACTCAGCCAGTCTCGTACAAATGCAGCTACGCGGTGCTGTGTTAATTAACAATCCAACTGAAAAACACGCTGTGGCCCTAATAAATTTGTGTTCACATTTTCCATCTGAAAAAATTATATAGATTTAATCCAATTAATAATTGTTACTAAACTCTTTAATCGGATCACGATGTAGAAATATATAGCTCTGCTGTAAATAAAAAAAAACGGATATTGGGTTAGAATGCGTGGATGTAGATTATTACTAATTTTACATGAAAAATGTTTTGACGTAGTGTGCGACAGTTGGATTATTTTAAAGGACAATCATAGCGCACCTTGCGGAAGTTAGTACGGAATTAGTTAAAATTCAACATATTTATTTATTGTCAAATGGAACAGAATTATTTATTATAAACATTGGAGTATCTGGAGTGAGATTTTGCCATCATAAAGATCAGACGCACAGTCTAGAATTCATAATACAATATAATTCACCTTATCGATTCAAGGAAGTAACTATTACTATTTCATTACATTTTCCCCGTTCCCAAAGAAGGTATGTTTTTACACTTTATCTCTTGCTTAAAGCAAAGTTAATATTAATGCGTACATTCGCTGGAAAATTTTGCTCTAACTACTCGGCTGAGGTACAGGCTCTAAACGTTGCAGATAAAATACTAAAGAACACAACAAGTCAAAGTCAGCAGATTGTATTCCTGACCGATGCATTGTCAGTATTGCAAGCCCTAAATAACAAAGAAACCAAATAACCACTTTCCAGTAAAAGAATACACTCATCAAGGCCATTAGAAAATAAGACCAGCACAGAGACAATTACCACTGTCTAGATAGAGCAAGGCAGGGAATATTGTTTCCACACAGAGCTGGACACAACAGAATGAACAGACACTTACACAGACTAAAACTAGTTCCATCACCCACATATAAATATGGACAGACAGCCGAACATTCTGTAAGATTGTCACCTGATGAATCAACTATGGAAATAACACTGGCCAACAGAAACAGACATCAACACAAAGCTGTTTGAAAGCTTTGATGAACTAACAAATACAACAACACACATCCAGAGAACCGGACTCATTGTGTAGACATTCAACATCAGCAAACAAGAAGAAGAAGAATGCTCTTTGCACTTCTAGAAGAATCCAGAAGCCCTTGACGTGTACTGCTACTCCGTGAGCCTTCTTCTTTGCGTTTGTTCTTTACGACCAATTTTAATCATTCTTTGTGATATGTTTGATCTTTGCCAAGAACGTGTATACGTTGCACATTGGTTTGGTAGGCCCTAAACGCATAGACTTCTACAACTCCTTGAGTCATACAAACTTCTACTCGACCGATATATATATATATATATTACTATTTTGTATCACATTCTAACTGGTCTTCCAATTCCTCTTCTACATTTTCAAAATCATCTTCTCGCTAGCTTTATTTTTATTTTTTAATTCATTACGTAGCTTTTCTTCTACAGGGTGTTCAACTTAAAAGCAGCCTATGAATGGAGCTAATCTAGCATATATGTATGGAAATGAGAAGGTTCAGTTATGACGTGGTATAGGTCAAGGGTGTGTGATGGTGTGTAATTGTAGTGCGGGAAGGGGCGATGAACAAATATGACGTAGGACGAGCTAGTCAGAACCGGTTTAAATAGTAAATAAACACAACGCGATAGGTTTTCTGGCAGCTTTCGATTTGTCAATGGGGATGCAATTATCTTGAACACCCTATATAATATAATCTAATTCATCTTACAAATCATCTTCTTGCTCGTCTTCTTATCTGTAATCTTACTCGTTTTCTAATTCATCACTTCATCCGTCTTCAAATTTCCTTTGTAATTAATCCGTTAGGTCGTCTATATTACCTTCTATCTAGTCTGATAATTAATCATACAACTAGTCTAGTAGATCATGAATATGCTCCTTAGTTCTATTGTGTTCATTTATTCACCAACTAGATAGTTCCGCGGTATTAAACAAAATAGATGCATCCTATTAGTTTACCAATCTCGTCTTAAAGAAATCGCTAAAGTCAAAAAAACTTCAACAGAGACAAGGTGTGAGACTTGAGAAATTACTTTGACATTTCATACAAAATAGACAACGTCCATGTCACCACAATCATTTCATTTTGAAAATATTTCCATATCTGCACTTTTTATTCTTACGAAAAATATGAACAAACTAATTTACATTTTCTTAGAATTTTTACATAGATTTGTTCAACTAGGGAATACTTCTATATCACATACACTATGTCTATATCACATACATATTTCTCTATCACATACATATCTCTATCATGACATACATATCTCTATATGACATACATATCTCTTTATCACATACCTATCTCTAAATCACATACATATCTCTATATCACATACATATCTCTATATTACATACACTATGTCTATATCACATACATATCTCTATATTACATACATATCTCTATATTACATACATATTTATAAATCACATACATATCTCTATATTACATACATATCTCTTTATTACATACATATCTCTATATCACATACATATCTCTATATTACATACATATCTCTTTATTACATACATATCTCTATATTACATACATATCTCTATATTACATACATATCTCTATATTACATACATATCTCTATATTACATACATATCTCTATATTACATAGACACGTCTCTTTTGTAGTCAACATTTATACATCAATGTGTTGTAGATAAGAATGAATATTGTCTATACTACAAATATAAGTCAAGAATGGGTATTATGGTCAAAATCACGCCGCCCGCCTCTACTTCCCAGTACTTTCCCTGGTTCCTGGCTGGATTGACATTAGAGCACTTACGGTGGCATATACATGAGTCTCTTTTTTTGTTCTTCACAAAATAATCAGTATATAGCGCAGCTGCTATTTACTCTGAACAAATTAGACTCCAGAGATTTCAACCGATACTTCTTTCTCACTGTATGATTCCAATCACAGAGTTGTCTCATATTTGCTATTTATTTCTTGTTTGCTGCCTATTGTTGACAGATCAAACAATGTCAAAGCTGAATGTCGTCTGGGTTGTGACAGTATTGATGTCTCTTCTGTTCCTTTCTAATTATATTAACTCGTTTTATTCAACAAGTACAGCTCGGTCAAATTACTTTTATTTTTACATCAATGCTATATCTTTTGCTATAATCCTGTTTTACCTCATTTCTTTTCTAAAATCCTATTTTACCTCATTTCTATTCTAGAATCCTGTTTTACCTCATTTCTATTCTAGAATCCTGTTTTACCTCATTTCTTTTCTATAATCCTGTTTTACCTCATTTCTTTTCTAAAATCCTGTTTTACCTCATTTCTTTTTCCTAATCCTGTTTTACCTCATTTCTTTTCTATAATCCTGTTTTACTTCATTTCTTTTCTATAATCCTGTTTTACTTCATTTCTTTTTTCTAATTCTGTTTTACCTCATTTCTTTTCTCTTATCCTGTTTTACCTCATTTCTTTTCTCTTATCCTGTTTTACTTCATTTCTTTTCTCTTATCCTGTTTTACCTCATTTCTTTTCTCTTATCCTGTTTTACCTCATTTCTTTTCTCTTATCCTGTTTTACCTCATTTCTATTCTAGAATCCTGTTTTACCTCATTTCTTTTCCTAATCATCCTGTTTTACCTCATTTCTTTTCTCTTATCCTGTTTTGCCTCATTTCTATTCTAGAATCATGTTTTTCCTCATTTCTTTTTACTAATCCTGTTTTGCATCACAGTGTTAGCAGAAAACAAGATTTATAGAACGTGCATTTGTGACGTTTATAAATAGCGTTTCTCGTCGCCTCTGTTATCTCTGAGGTTCACGTGTATATCTCTACTTATGTCATTCTTCATATTTCTGTTTTTGCAAACTACATATTTATTTTATCTATCGACTCTGATATTGTAATCTTATTTTTACTTATTGTTCCTACCTTCAAGTCCTCTGTGTTTGGACTTCTTCTTCGTTACTACCAATTTTAATCATTCTTTGTGATATGTTTGATCTTTGCCAAGAACGTGTATACGTTGCACATTGGTTTGGTAGGCCCCTAAACGCATAGACTTCTACACGTTTAGGACACAGACATCCGATTTCAGCCAAACCTCTTTAGTCGTCTATTACGACATGCGTGGCTGGTAACAGTGGTTCTATTATCTACACCCCAAATTTGGGCCCCGGTTACTACTCGGGCGTGCGTCTGGACTGTTAAATATGTCTGTATATAAGTTATAATTGTTTTGAAAGTCTGTTCCGTAGTCTTTTCAGACCTTGGATATAATGTTACTTCAAATTTCTAGACCTAAAGAATATCAATTAAAAATCGGATCAACATTTGTTTGCTTAAAAAACACACTCAATAAATATAGATTTACCATTGTTTCTAACATCAGTTATATTTCAGGTTTTTTTTGGGTGTAAAATAAGAAGGAAAATATAGTTTTCTCTGTGAAATAAGAAGGAACATATAGTTTTCTATGTGAAATAAGAAGGAACATATAGTTTTCTCTCTGAAATAAGAAGGAACATAGTTTTCTCTGTAAAATAAAAAGGAACATATAGGTTTATATGTAAAATAAAAAGGAACATATAGTTTTCTCTGTAAAATAAAACGGAACATATAGTTTTCTTGTAAAATAAGAAGGAACATATAGTTTTCTCTGTAAAATAAGAAAGAACATATAGTTTTCTCTGTAAAATAAGAAAGAACATATAGTTTTCTATGTGAAATAAGAAGGAACATAGTTTTCTCTGTAAAATAAGAAGGAACACATAGTTTTCTCTGTAAAATAAGAAGGAACATATAGTTTTCTCTGTAAAATAAGAGGGAACATATAGTTTTCTCTGCAAACAAGTAAAAGATCCGTTTTGATACCATGAGGCATAATAGTGAGTACGTGTTAGGCCAATCATTTTGTTTGATCTACGGGACACTTTGGGTGATCTGGTGAACATCAACACAGTCATATTTACTTCCCAAATGTTCTCTTGTACCTATTTGAAGATGAGCAGATCTGAGAGCCGATTTCGTTGAGAAACAATCTCCAGGCGTGAATCCTTTACGAAGCTGGATAGTAAAGCTAATCTTCTATATCTGTAAAGAAAGATACAATAAAAATGTGTCAGTAAAGATAGTTTTAAAAATGGAGTTAACACTGTTTATGTTGAGTAGGATCAACCATTTTAAGAGAGTTTTATAAACAAAACATGTTGTATAACAAAAAACGCATCACGGAATGTGAGAAAAAAGAATATTAGAGTGATATGTAAAATTAATTCTCACATATGTTCTTCTTCTTTACGTTCGTTCTTTACGAGCAATTTTAATCACTCTTTGTGATATGTTTGATCTTTGCCAAGAACGTGTATACGTTGCACATTGGTGTGGTAGGCCCCTAAACGCATAGACTTCTACATGTTTAGGACATGTGCATCCGATTTCAGCCAAACCTCCTTAGTCTCCTCTTACGACCTGTGTGGCAGGTAATAGTGGTTCTATTCCTTACATCCCAAATTTGGGCTCCGGTAACCACTCGGGCGGTGTTCACATATGGATGTGATTCAAAGACAATAAATATCAAAAACAGTGAATTGTTAAAGACTAAAGATATAATGTACTTTAGTACATGAACAAACGGGGCTAAATGTCATTGAATCTTTTGCACATGTTTTCCCAAGGTCTTCTGTAGCGTAGAAGTACGGTGTTCGTCTCTCGTGACAAAGTTACCAGGTTCGCTCCCTCGTGGAGCCATCTGGATATTTACCCAGTAATCCCCGATCTCAGTGTAGGTGAGATCGAGTTCCTAGTCCTATCTATCGGAGACGGATGATACAACGTCGGCTTCGTGTTCAATTTGAGAACGTAAAAGAACACTTGGCTGTTCAAAATCGAGAAGAGCAAGCTGGAAAGCCGCTGCCAGGACACAATTCATTAGCATATATTTTTTAATAAATACAATTCCTACAAAAATATCTTACCCATCTTCAAAATTACATCGGTGGACCCTCGCCGGTGCTGCGGAGTTCGTGCACTGCTTCTAAGATCTTTCTGTGTAAGAAAGAGATTGAAGCAACATGGTTACCCACCAAAGTCCAATGATAATTGTCCAATCAATCAATCAAGCAATTCATCCCCATATGTCTCCGCCCCTGTCGGCAGAAATGGCGCGCAATCTACCGAGAACGTTACACAAAAGAAGCACATGAAAAAATTGCACATATTTTTATCTCTGCCGCTGTTCGTGACCAGGTCCGGATTCGAACGCATAATCTTCAGGACATCAAGCAAACGTATTAACAACTTCGTCATAGAGATGCTCTACTTTAAAGTACATGACTAACAAATATCACATAACGTCTCAACAACAGAGCTCAGATAGCACCCTGTGCATGCTAGCACAGACTCGCTAAGGGATTAATAATAATAATACTTTACTTGATATGTTTTATCAACCCCAGGCATCTGCTTAACCACTCAACAATCACGTCACTCACAAAGTTTATCTACAAAACATTAACATTGTGTAGACTGATAATTTAATTTGTATATTGATAGTCCCTACATTTCAGTATGAAATATAATAAGCTTATTCATATTATTTTCCGCTGTTTACCTCGTGAAGTGTCGGGAATGGGCCGATACACAGATCTTTTTTTCATATTCTCTGAACTACTGTCAAAGTATAGGCAGCAACACATTTCTTCCAACCAGATCTGTCTTGAGCAGGACAGCTTAGTTCATTCCAGGGTTTTCCCACCTGTTTTCTTTCTCTGTCTACAGTTCGTCTCCATATAGTTGTTCCCTACCTCTCTTACCTCCAGGATTCAATATCTCTCTAGGCTGTTCCCTACCTCTCTTACCTCCAGGATTCCATATCTCTCTAGGTTGTTCCCTACCTCTCTTACCTCCAGGATTCAATATCTCTCTAGGTTGTTACCTATCTCTCTTACCTCTCTTACCTCCAGGATTCAATATCTCTCTAGGTTGTTCCCTACCTCTCTTACCTCCGGGATTCAATATCTCTCTAGGTTGTTCCCTACCTCTCTTACCTCCAGGATTCCATATCTCTCTAGGTTGTTCCCTACCTCTCTTACCTCCAGGATTTCATATCTCTCTAGGTTGTTCCCTACCTCTCTTACCTCCAGGATTCCATATCTCTCTAGGTTGTTCCCTACCTCTCTTACCTCCAGGATTCAATATCTCTCTAGATTGTTCCCTACCTCTCTTACTTCTCTTACCTCCGGGATTCCATATGTATCTGGAAATCTGCATTCTAATGTAGGTCAGGACCGTGCCGTGCTATGATGCAGAGAGGCGGCCGCATCAGGCGGCTCCATAAGAGTGGCGGCATATACAACCAAAACACAGTTACAATTGAAGGTTATTTTAAGGAAAATCCATTTGCAAAGCGACATTTCCAAGACTTGCATCATACTGAGAAAATATTCCGCACGGCCCTGATGTAGTTCACAACCATTTCCATCTCATTTTTTTTATATAGAAGGGTCTAACATTGAAGGATTTACTTCATTGTACAGGGTTTTACACTAAATGGCTACATCCCTCTCGACATAAATAGCCCGCCACCTGCAGCGAGTATTGCATTAGATACGATCGCTGAATCTTCAGCAACAATCCTAGGGATCTCTCTGAAAATGCACTCTCGTGAACAGAACGTTGCTGTTCGGATTCGTACCCACGACCTTCAATACGAAAGACTACGGCTTAACCACTTAACCACATAAGCCCCTATATATATATGGATCTATTGTACGCTTTATTCAGTGCCTTTTATGAATTGATAATTATCTATCTAAGGTTGATCATCGAAGAATAATATTAGCAATACTATACTTCAAGAAGAAACTAGTCTGGAGAAAATACATAAAGAGATACGAAAGAGATGATAGTGATGGATTGAACATGTCCTCAACATGAGAGAAATAAGGTTGGCAAGACATGCAGCAAAACATTAAAAAGTGAGACCTAGTGGTATTTGATGACAGAATGTTGAAGAATAACTGAAAGACATGCATAGGAATAGATATGAGGTAGAAAGAAAATCACAAGTTCAACATGTGTGCTAACTTTTTGTCGCTACATTTGTTCGCCAAATAGGGCGGGCGATGATAATGATAATCTTGATATTTTCGCTCCATCTTTTAGTGGTCTTCTTTTCGCTTGATATTACTTATATTTTCTCAGTATATCTCTCTGTGAATAACGATAACGGCAATTGTTCCAAAAACATCTCAAGAAGATTGGCAATAGCAATCAAGAAGTTAAACACAATGAAGAACATGTGGCAAAGCACCAGCAAAATATTAAAATTAAAAATATGGAGAACATGCATTTTCCCAGTGGCTACTTATGGTTGTGAATCATGGACTATTACACAAAACAAGAACGAAAATCCAGTCCTTCGACACTAAATACTACAGAAAGATCCTATGAATACCATGTACAGAAAAAAGAAAGAACACTGATGTCCTGAAAGAACTAAATGTTAATCAGAATTGGCTGATAAACAACATACTATACAGAAAAATTAGATTCTTTGGTCACATCAAGCGTCACGATGGCCTGGAAAGAACAATATTACAGGGCAGGGTCCCATGACACAGAGGCAGACCAAGAAGAAGATGTCTACAAGATATTGAAGAAACCATGAATATGATCATTGACGAAGTTGGCTAGAGACAGAATGAATTTCAGATGTGCTGCAAAGAGAGCAAAGTCCTATAAAGGATACACACCTTGATGATGATCTCTCTGTGGTAGGTGATGCCAGTTCGTTCTTATCAGATCACCTAATCATCCACGCTGTTGTTCTGTAGGGAATTATATAATTTGTTTCAATCTTAGTCTACTTCTGATTTCTTCACTTTCTATTGATTTCTTGACAACCTTTAGGTAAACAAGTAAATTCTCCACCGATTTCTTAGATCTGTGGTAGTCTCTTCTTTAACTGTACACATGTATGGCATATCTAACGATGTGCACTATTGTCTGCGTTTGTACAGTGCAAAGTTATATAAAAGTATTTTCTAAAAATAATGATTACCCGAAAAAACTATTATCTTCCTTCTTCTTCTTCTTTCTCGAATCCTGTATGCCTCACAGCGTCAGGTCAGGAAGAGATTTCTAAAACGGGCCCTAGTATGCGCTTCGTAGATAGTCTCTTCCTGAATTTTCCTGAATAATCAAAATACAATATTATATATTTCAAAGTTCTTACGTTGACTATACGAAAAAAGCAGACTTTTCTAAGAGCCATTAAAGAATAAAATCACACAGGAAAATAATATATTACAAAGCAGTGGCGTCTCGTTATTAAGGGCTAGTGGGGCCGGGCCCACCAAAAATAAGGTGTAATGTGTATTTATTATTTTATATATTAAAATATAACCTAACCGAAACCATGATATTTCCGAAAATTTCTGTCTGGCCCCACCAACAAAAATGATCACGAGCCGCCACTGTTACAAAGACATCCCTCGAGGATATACATCAAGGTTTTAGTTTATTTTGTCTGACTCTAGCTTCTTGTATAAATTATGAGCCGTCTCTGGGCTCTGTAGTTCCATTCAAAAGATATAATTTATTGAAGACTCAATTGAAATCAGACTTTTTAAAAAGTTTGTATTTTGAATTTGGTACAATAGTTAAAGACGTAAAAACAAAGTTCTATAGTTTTACAAAATACAGAAACAGTGACTATGGTACAGGGAAATATCACTATTAAGAAACAAGAATAAAGTAAACAAATGATTACAGCAGAAAAAATAAAGATTGGGCGAGCCAGGGAACATTGACTATGACAATATGACAAACCACCTGACAAACCGTTTCAACGGTATCAATTTTCCGACAAGCTACCACATGCACCAAAGCAGTAAATTAAAACAAAATTATTTACGAGGTAAAGTTGTTGTCCATTATCTTGTAGTGGTGCAGGGAGGGAGGGGAAACATACGTACTTCAATGACAAGAAGAGCTACCCAAAACCAGCAGCGTTTCCCAAAACCAGCAGCGTTTCCCAAAACTGGCAGATCAAAGGAAGTGTTCAGCTATGTATGATCTCCCGGTACTCCAGTTTAGGAGGGAGAGGAAAGGTGGAAAGGAAGGGGGTGTATTCGATGAATTGGAGTTGGAAATCAATGATGGTCTACGTCAGCCGGTGTGGCACACATCCCTTGAACCCAACATATAGACAAATATTATGTAAATTGACATTGTCTAAATTGACTTCTATGAGTCATCAACCAACAGAGAATGACTTTTGATTCCAAAGCATGTGTCACTAAATACACATCATTGTAGAACCTTGTTTGCTTCTAACGTGGATTCCATTTTACGTGCATCTATTCTCAGTCGGTGCGCATCCGCTAATGGCACGATATATAACAATGTGTTGAGTGAATGTGTTTGGTGAAAATGAATTCTACCATACATGCTGCAGACAAATGGGATATTACCAACACACGGTATCGATAATGCACAAAATTAGTTTTCAAACCTTGGACGGGTTTTAAATGTATATTAACTCGCAGTATACGCGTACTAAAACTTCCTTTTTAAGTGCTCGTTTTTGGATTACAATTTTCAGTGGAGGACCAAGCTATTATTTCATATACCAGAATGTGCCGAATTAAAAACTCTATTTTGTAAAGTTATCTATATATATATATACTCTTTTGTACGGGTTTTAAATGTATATTAACTCGCAGTATATGCGTACTAAAACTTCCTTTTTAAGTGCTCGTTTTTGGAATACAATTTTCAATGGAGGACCAAGCTATTATTTCATATACCAGAATGTGCCGAATTAAAAACTCTATTTTGTAAAGTTATCTATATATACTCTTTTGTAGACTCGATTTTGTATGCTTAACGTAAGAAATACTTCTATCAAGAAGTAAATGGTGGAAGAGGAGACGAAGAAGAATGTAAGACGCCCGAGTGGTTGCCGTGGCCCAAATTTGGGGTGTAAGAAATAGAACCACTGTTACCTGCCATGCATGTCGTAAGACGTGATTGAGGAGGTTTGGCTGAAATCGGATACACGTGTTCTAAACGTGAAGGTCTATGCGTTTAGGGGCCTACCAAGCCAATGTGTAACGTATACACGTTCTTGGCAAAGATCAAGCATATCAGAAAGAGTGATTAAAATTGGTTGCAAAGAACGAACGCAAAGAAGAAAAAGATTAATGTAAGAAATTGTCCGTTGCTAAGTTTTAGGATGGTAATGACATTTTTATCCAGATCGTAATGGTTGTCAGGACCACCCAACCTCAGTTGGCTACCCGAACCAGAGAAATACTCGGAACTAAAGTCTGCCGGCGTGATGTGGATCTCATCACATGATGGTTAAAGAAAATACGAGCATGAAACTTAGTTCTCCAATATTACCAAATTTTAGGAAAATGGGTTCCTTTATTGACAATAGTGTCGTTTTGTTTAGTTCGATCATCATCACTGTACATCAAACCAATTAGTTCATAATTGTTGCGATCCCATCATTAGTATACCTTTCAGCGTTGGGCAACTAATAACACCAGTTCTCTGTTGGTTTACTATTTGTTTTAGATTTCTACTACAATTTACTTGTTCAACTATTCCATGTTTGACTTGTTATTCTAGCATTCTGGCTAGGGTTGTAGATTAACCCCCAATTCGTTTACACGTCCTCTCTCTCTCTCAGGGATTTCTATGGTGAAGTGCTTATGACTTTTGCTTGTCGTTCTGAATATTGTAGGTTCGAATCTAGACTGAGTCACATGCGCAATTTGTTCATGAGGTTCCTATGATTGTTGCTGGAACTACAGAGTTCGTGATTTGTGCACTTCTCTCGGCAGATAGTGTGGCATTTCCGTCGACATGAACTGAATCATATGAGGAAACCCGGTGCAATGATGTAGCTCTTCAGTATTTATAACCGTTAGTCGCCTGTGTGTTGTCGGGGCTCATTAAGAGGAGGAAAGAATACTAACACTGCAACCAACAACACGGCATGTGCCCAACAACTGTGCATGTGAATATGTATTTCTTATTACAAATTTCATAATAGATTTAACAGTGAAAATCGAAAATCGTGCCCTTACGGGACATCGTCATCAACAGTAAACGAGTCGTCGATTTTCTAAGCAACACTTGCAACGCTCAGTAGTTTGCCATTGCTTTCTGAACGGTGAGGTCAGTGGCAGACGACAATGGCTACGTCTTGTCAAAGATATACCACGATTCTCATTCATTCATCTACATACTTACCTTCTAATAGAAAGGGAACAATAATTCTAACATCACACATGAGAATAATTGATTCATTTTCTATATATTAAATATGTCTTTACTGTACTTATCAGATCTTAGACACTCCCACCATGTTATAAAGTATATGTTTAATATTCAATAATAATTACATCATTTTGCTTATTTTCATTACTACAATTTTCTAATAAAACTTGCTTTGGGTGACAGGTTACTATACATTTTTAGAAAATATAGAATATATATATATTTTTAGAAAATATTTATAATGTCCTCTCTTTCAACGACGAGACGCGCATCATTAAATGTGAAAGTGTAACATTAGGTCAATAATTATATAGAATACTGTGAGTTTAAACAGTAAAACATAACATACAATCATTTGTCTGGGGACAAACTAGTGATCTCATTTTCTCGAACCGTGTCGTATTGTCTTAATATACAGTTCTAATCTAAACGTATCTACAGATGTCACGGTCTTCCTATTGTTAATTACATATTATGTAAAAGCATATCTTACTTCACAATGACTTGTCGTAGATGCACACATGTCGTATTACAATGTGCGTATAGATCTGATAAGTATGTCAACTTGCAATAACAACGTAAACTTGACAGTATAAGTAATATAATATGCGTGTATAGGTATCTTGATATATAATTTTAACAAGTACATTATTATATATTAAGACATAAACAAATGGGTATATTTTCTGTCAACATATATATTACATTTATTTTATTTCCTATTAATTTATTGTTAAATAATTACCCCATCGTTAGATATTTAAAAAAATGTGGTTGACATCTATTATTCCTAGCGATACATTGTGGATATAATACATTTTTTAAAACAAACGTGTGTAAAGAAACTTAGATAAGTTGATATTCTGAATGATTATAACACTACATGTATTTATTGTGACTATCGTATGGGTACAGTGCACTATATATGCAACCTGTTCAACAAACTGGAAATTGTATTTGTCTGTTGAGCATACAGAATTAAGCAGAACTGTCATTTGAAACTAACAAATAATTAACGATTAACAAAAATAGATTTTTAAAAGTAGATTACAGGACAGTGACATTTTCAATTCCATCATTACATTTTAGTGTTAAAGATTATATTTTAATATGAATAAATGAAAATCGTGGCATATCCTTTACAGGACGTAGCATCAACAACAGTGAACGAGTCGTCGATTTTCTAGGCACCACTTATACGTACAGTAGTTTGCCATTCTGAACGGTGAGGTCTACTTTTTCTTTTTGTAAAAATCCAAGGGTACTACTGATTAGCTTCCAAACGTGCACACCACGGTGTTTGAACCAAGTACGCTTAGGTTGTAATGTAGCTCTCTACCGCGTTAAGCTACAGACGTTCACCTATAATTTAACATAAATTATAAAAAATTAAATTACGCAATACAATCAATAAAAATTATCATTTAATCAATCTGAAGAAAATGACTAAAGTTCTTAGTGATGAAGGTAGATGGATGTTTGAATTTCTGAATTATGGAATAATTTGTGCAATTGTTAGTTTTTTTGGAGTCATAGCTAACACTGTCAACATTATTATATTCTACAGACAAGGTTTTCAAAATACTGTTAACATTGGATTTTTTGCACTTGCCATCTCTGATATAACTTGTCTCATAACTTTACAATGCACATCTATATTACTGAATCCATTCTTTGTAATGTCAGGTGTGCCGTGGAATCTTTCGGACGTCGTGTATCTATCAGTGGGATGGCTTCACGTTTGTTTCTCAGGAATTACAAGTTATATTACAGTTTATATAACAGCCGAGAGGTACATCAGTATAGCGATGCCTCTGAAAGTCAAGCACATCATCACTCCAAAGAAAACGACAATAATTCTGTGTATGATCTACATGGTCAACCTGCTAACACTTGTTCCAGAGTATGCCACAACGTATCTTGGGTGGAGATTTGTTCCATCTCGGAACAAGACACTTATTGCCATTCTATTTACAAGCAGCCGAGACAATGTTGAGGGAGTTGCCTTTGTTCTTCACTCAATTTTAGGAATACTTTCTTTCCTTGGTGTGATTGTCTTCACTGCATTATTGGTTACCAAATTGGGTCAAAGTTCACAGTGGCGAGCGGAAGTAACATCTAGCCAAAGCAACAGTACAGCTAGATCTCAAAAAGACCAGAAAACTCTGAAACTGATTGTATTAATAGCTAGTATTTTAATCGCGTGCTATACACCTGGTGCTATCATCTCGTTTGCAACATTTATTGTAGGACCTGAATTTAACGTTGGTGGCAAGTACCGCAACATATGGGAGGCAATGTGGTCCGGGGCGTTCGCTTGTCAATCTCTAAACTCGAGTGCTAACATTTTCCTGTACTACTCAATGAGCTCCAAATACAGGCATACTTTTGACGAGCTAATCTTGAGGCGAAAGAAAGTCATTTAAATCTGTAAAGTGTTCTATTCTTTTTTATGATAACCTGATTTCCAGTCTATAGATGATCACATATGAAAACAATATTCACTACACGTTACCAAAACATGTGTTTTGTTATGTTATGTTATGCGATGGACTTCATGGTACAGTGGGCATATCCATTTGTGCTCTGACCTCCACTGCAGTAACCATCCCAAGTCCATTTGCTCACCGTACCCATGAGAAGTTGATTGCTATATCTTCTCTCTCTACCACGAAGACTACACTGTCTGGCATGTTCCAAAGTAACACCTAATTCTCGAACTCGTTCCAGTGTCTGAGACTTGCCCATGTCACATATTTGAGAGCGTACCGCATTGTTGATATCGGCTATGTCCATACTTCTGCCCATTCGAGTCAGGGCATTATTTGCAAGAGAGTTGACATCCATCATGTTTGCAATAGCGATCTGACTTTCCAAATAGTCCTGGTAGCATTAGAAATACTGTCAATACTTCATTGTGCTAATGTAACAACAGAAAAGCTTAAAATATATCACGCTATTATTTATCTCAGCATCTGCATTGCACTCTGGGAAGAAACATAATTCATCGGTCACCCACAGAGAATGTGTGTATGTTTGGATGTTATTTAAGGCTCGCTGGTTAATCACATTTCTTATTATCTCAAGTATGTTTCCAGACATAATCCTGCAACGATATATGAATTGCTGTGAATCTCACTTGCTGAACAGATTGAGAGAGATGGGTGTCAATATTTTTGCAGCCCGCAAAGATCGACATACTAAATATGCAATGAAATTGATTAATCAACATCGAATTCTCGTGTTGGGCTGCTGGACGCTGCTAGATTTTCTGAGGCGGAGATCGGAGCACCTATATACATGTCCGAAGTCCTCTGATAACTGATATATGAATCATTATTTTTCATACCAAAGTTGCTACGACAACAATTGCATTGTCATTATACACATGTACCATATCCTACCAATGTGTTTCCAATAGCTTGATATCAAGATGATAAACTCTTGTGTGTAGTCTCATTACATAGAACGTTAGCAAGCCCTAGACATTAGACGCATGTAAGACATTGTCGATTGAAAGAATATATCCATGTTATCCATACATTCACCACCCGCTTTAGATCTTTCCAATCATAAAATGGGTGTCAGACACACCAGCCATACTAATAAATTGAATCACATAGAGCCATTGGAGTTCATAATAGTGACCTCATTTTCAATTCAAAAACTGGAAGAAGGTATCATGTCGGCTTTATTCGGCTTACAGACGACCCTACTAGGTGGCGCTAGTTAGAAAACCTTAGTCGGGTTTGTTTACATCAATCATAGACTCATGTATGTATAAAATAACAATATCCTCACCGGTGTTATCAAATATAAGTTTTAAGTTTTAAAATTCTGGTTTTACATTTTCTTTCCGGACTAATTGTAATGTTGTGGACGACTACCATGTTTACATTAATATCAACATTTAAGTCACTGTACCATTACCATTAATATTAGTATTGTGAGTTGATGACTTTCAGAAGAATTACGAAGACAATGGATGGTGCACCCGTTTTTCTATATCATTTCTTGATCACGTTCACACATTCTAGTTTACTTAAACATTGATCGTTCCAATTGGGTCACATGTACAGTCACAGTAGTGACAATGTTGCACCAGGATTTGTGATCTAGCTCTGATCAAGACCCTACCCCACCTTCTCGTGGTGACAAAAAACAGACAATGTCTCTTGTCTTTCTAAGTGGGTAAGGATAGAGGGACAATACTATTCATGATAAACTCTAAATTCTTATTTTATGTGCTCACCCAAACATGGAACAAATGTTTTAGTGGCATATCTCCGATATGTCTAGGAACCAGATTTCCCCTACGATGAGATCAGAAATCTGTAAAAATATCCCGATAGACCCACGCGGAAGGGATCCTAGTACCTCTGAAGCTGCCTCCTTTAATCATATTTAAGGTGTAAATGCAACGGGCTGACTTCATTGCACAGTGTTTCACTTTCCACAGAAACGACAAGCTACTTCTTCTTCACCTTTCTACTCCCAACGGAGCACAGGTCTTCACCAAACTTCGTCTAGCTCTTCCTCTCTCTTGCCATGCCTTCCAGTTATTTCCCTGTTTGATCTATCCTTTTGATATCAGACTCCAGCTCTCTTCTCCAGATATTCCCAGGCCTTCCCCTACTCCTATTTCCCTACGAGTTCCAAAACAGTACCTGTCTTGCAATGCTTCCGGTCGGTCTTCTCAATGTGTGTCATATTCATCGCCGGTGTCTCTTCCCTAACTCTTTCTCCACTAGTATCTGCCATGTTCGTAATCTTATCATACCATGTCAGTTACCTCTATTCTACCTAACATCCGTTTGCAAAGGTCTGCAGTTTTCTGGTGGTTTCTTTTGTTGTCCTCCATGTATCGAGCCATGGAACAACACTGACTTCACATTTTATTGGAAGATAAAACGACAAACTACTTACGTGGATAATACCCCGTAACTACAGAAAAAAACCTTAAAATGTCTCCCTAGAAATACATTCGTGAACCCATACACGTGATCCGGATTGAAACTCACGACATTTAAATTGTACAAACAAAAGATTGACCACTTTGCACAAAGACGAACAGCAAGCTACTAAATCATCATCATCAAATAGCTTGTCCGGGGTCAAAGGCCGCGCATGAGGAGGTGTGCCAGGATTAGTGAGCCGGCACTAATCAAGACCCTGTCCTCTATCTCCACGTGGTGACCCTGGAAACAGACTTTGGTTCCGGTCTGGATAATGGGGGCAGGGATTGGGGAGAACTACTGGTAGTGGTAGCAGTGCAGTACGGAAAAAGCAATGCAGGTACATACGAACAAAATGCACGAATCTCCTGGCCGATGTCCAGCAAAGTATTGTCCAAGTCCAAACAATAAGAAACAGCAGCGACACGTCTCTGATAGAATCCCTACTCCCCGGAGTAAGGGCCGAACACAAATTGTCATCTCCGGAGCAAGAGACTCCATACACAAGCTCGTCGTGTAAGTCAAAGGTCCCGCCACAATTTACCAGTTTCTCTGCTGATGGAGAGATTAGTAAACATGAAAGGATGAGAGGTGCATTCAGTGATGTTGCGTGTGCCCACATCAGGCGAAACTCGAAGCTCTGAGGAGCGGGCAAACATTGACAGCTGTGGGGCAAGAATAAATAAGTCAGATGCGTAACGAATAAAAGTCTACCCTCGTGTCGGTACGAGGAAAGATTGCAGCTGACTCCACATCGGTGGCCTGGCATAGATACATTTACTGGGCAGGGTTAGCCGAGCGCAAAACATAAAGTTGCGTTTTAGTGCATAACGAAACTGCCCTCCTGGGAAAACCGTGCAAGGTACTGTTGCGATAACAACTAACATCCCTGGAAGAACTGAAGCGGGTGATGCCTAACGGAACTGCCATCCTTGGGGCAACCGGGCAATGTACTGTTGCAGTCACAACTAACATCCCCGGAAGAACAGGGGCGGGTGATGGTGGCAAGCGCAAAATCCCAGCTGCGTTGCTAGCGCCGATTGAAACGACACTCTACATTATGTGTGCTTGGCCACAATCCGATGTTTTCCCAGCCTAAGGAAAATGCGAAGTAGAATCTGCAAATTGCCACGTACCGACACGCGTCTCGAAAAAGCTGAGAATGTTCCTACTCCAGAACAAACTCAAAAGTGAACAATAAAGTAAGGTCGACAATGTAAAGATATGACAGGCTGTCGGGATCCGAATATTGGCGAAAGCCGATACTTCAGACGGGTTTTTATACGAGTAAGACGCCATTCGAGGACAAGCTTATAGGCCCCGTGAAATGTTCCTAATCCGGAACGACCTCACAATCAGAAAGGGCAAAACAGTGTAACTCACTGTCGTGGCGTAGATCACAAACCCCAAATATACGACAAAGCTGATCGAAAAGGAGAAGATCCGGGCTGAAATAGTCGGCAGAAAGGATCATACCCTAGGGAAAGCTCATCCTAATAAATCAAAAACTGGCTGAAACCAGGGGGACGAGCCTAGTCACCATGGGCGCATAATCGACCCAACTTAGATCACTCCGTTCTTGTCAAAGGACCAATTATATATCACAAAAGAATGATAAAATTGGCCGTGAAGAACGATCGAAAACTAAAAGAAGAAATAGCTTGTCCGGAGCAGAACTTTGCCATCCCAACAGTCCTCCGGAACTTCTCTCTCTCATAGGCCAGATGTCCTGCCTCTACAGCCGTCATGTTCAAACCATCAATCACATCCTGAATCCATCTACTCCGTGGTCTACTTCTTATTCTCTTTGCTGTTATGCCTCCTTCCATGATGGTCTTCTCTAGCCCTTCATGTCTTTTTATATGTCCAACATATCTAAATTTATCTTTCGTATTTGTAGCATCAGTCAGTTTTCTTTGATTTTGCGTTCTTTCTGGATAGATCTATTTATTCTCTTCTCTGTCCCAGATATACGGAGGATTCTTCTGTTATCAGTTATATGAGGACTATCATCATAGCACTCCGGACATGTCCGTAGGTGCTCCTATCTCCGCCTCAGCAAATCCAGCAGCTTCCAGCGACCCAACACGCCAGTTCGATGTGAATCTCTTTGCATATTTAGTATGTCGTTCTTTTCGGGCTACACCGATATTGACACCCATCTCTTTCAATCTGGTCAGCGAGTAGGATTCACAGCCCTGAAACTCCTCTGTTCGGAAAGACTCCCTCAATGCGTGAAGAATGTCATTTCGATCCATGGCAGCTTCCTCTGATATTGTAGCCAAGCCAGCCAATCTATCAGCTCGTTCATTACCCCTAACTCCTGCGTGCCCAGGGACAAATATGAAGGTAATTTCTCTGATCATTGTCTGTACCAGTACCTCCACCCAGTTGCGTCTCACCATTCCTGATTCGACTTTACGAATCATGGTCATGGAGTCACTGAGTATGAAAACACGATAGTAATTGTGAGATGCCAACCAGTTCACCGCGTCCGTAACCGCCCGAACCTCCATTGTCAAACTACTTGTGATGGCTGCGTAGGCCCCACTGGCCTCTCTTATTATTTTTCCTCCTGAGCGTGCTGACAAAGCCCACGCACAGCGTTGTTGGCGAATGATTGAACCATCGGTGTAAATAACCACATCTGCGTCATTGATGATGTAATTTAAGAGGGCCTCCACCTCCAAGTTAATCACTGATAGATTATTTTGTTCGCAGTTTCGCAATAGATGTAATAACGGTGAAAGCAGTCTGGGATGAGGTGGCACAGCAATCCATTCCTTTTTCAATTCCTGAAGGATCACATATTTTCCTAAGCGTATTTTCCGCCTGACTCAGCCATGATCTGCCTCTCTTGAGTCTACACCCTTTCTCCTTAATGAGTTCTTCATGGAGAGGATGTTCCTTGTTTGCATTGATTCTTAGATATGATTGAACCCTCCAAGTTTCAATTCTGTTAGCAATAGTTGGGAGGTAAAGAAGGAATCGCATTGACACTCCTGTTGACTCTTCTATAACACTTATATTCAAAAGCACTTATATGTTTTTCCACTGCTTTATTAAATGGCAAAACACGTAATTACAAAGTACTGTAGTTTTACAAATTACAAAAACAATGACAAAATACAGCAACGTTTCGACCAACAAGGCCTTTATCAAGCAAACGAACAAACAGGAGTGACAAATTAAAATGAAACACAAATGGACGACCAAATACAAACGTATCTAAGGAAAATCTGGAATAAAAACGAAGTAAAACGAATAGAAGGGTTGAAAACGTTAATGAAATTAATGAAGCGTGACAAATCGGCTTCAGGCATATCAGTGATGCCAATACAGTCATCAATGTATCTGTGATAGACAGACGGAAGGGGCCATCATATGTAGTCCATACTAGGTGTTCAACATATGGACTACATATGATGGCCCCCTTCCGTCTGTCTATCACGGATACATTGATGACTGTATTGGCATCACTGATATGCCTGAAGCCGATTGTCACGCTTCATTAATTTCATTAATGTTTTCAACCCTTCTATTCGTTTTACTCTCACATCTCCACTACTTGTGTCAACTTTCTTGACATTACTATCACCTTACGCCTATCCACTATCTATACATCAGTATATTACAAGCCTACTGATGCACATAGTTTTCTCCTCTATACTTCTTCCCATCCCCGGGCTTGTCGTGACTCTTTGCCATTCTCGCAGCTCTTACGCCTTCGTCGCCTTTGTAGTGAGGACGATGATTTTCTTGAGAAGCTCGCGAGATGCTTGATTTCTTTCGTAGGCGCCTATACCCAGAGAGGGTGCTTGTCTCGGCTATGCATCGAGTTCAGAAAATCACTCGCCAGCAGGCCCTTACCAGTCAGCATAGGACTACTAACTCTGACAGAGTAAAACTTATCTTAACTTACCACCCCCATAGTTCCCTGGTGAAAAATGTTTTATTCCGTCATCTGTCTCTCCTTAGATCAGATCCTGAGACCCGTTTTGTCTTCCTCAACTATCCTTTGGTGTCTTACAGACGGGACAGAAGTCTTAAGGATATGTTGGTACACAGTCGCCTTAAGTCCAATATCCATACTCATTTTGGCACTGTCCAGTGTGATCGTCGGCGTTGCAACACGTGTGCTTATGTGATACAGACGCGTACTGTATCTTTCCTTTAGGCACGTTTCTTATTGACGATGGGTTCACATGCGAGTCCCGTAATCTTATCTATGCTATTATCTGTAAGCGGTGTAACAAGGCTTATATCGGCGAGACAGGCAAGAGGCTCAGTGACCGATTCGCCCAACACTTACGCGACATACGCCAATGCTCTGTGACCCCTGTAGCCACCCATTTCAATGACACTGGCCATTTAGGTGCTCACGATGTCCAGGTCACAGCCATCCGATCATGTTCCTCGGATGATCGCAGTCGATTTGCTCTGGAGAATCGGTTGATTTCTTTGTATGGTACCTTGCGACCACGCGGGCTCAACGTATTACATTCTTATGCTTCTTAGTACTTTCTCTTCCCATGCTTTGTAATCTATATGGGTATATGTTGCATGTATTCATGTTATATTCCATTCTTATGCTTCTTAGTACTTTCTCTTCCCTGCTTTGTAATCTATATGGGTATATGTTGCATGTATTCAAGTTATATATTTACTAGATGTTTCATTGTTTCTTTTCCTTTCTATTTCTAGTTTTTATGTGTGTTTTTGTGTTACATTTATTTCGTTATTCGTTTTTATTCCAGATTTTCCTTAGATACGTTTGTATTTGGTCGTCCATTTGTGTTTCATTTTAATTTGTCACTCCTGTTTGTTCGTTTGCTTGATAAAGGCCTTGTTGGTCGAAACGTTGCTGTATTTTGTCATTGTTTTTGTAATTTGTAAAACTACAGTACTTTGTAATTACGTGTTTTGCCAATCAAATAGTTTTACTGCAGTTCCATATATATATACTGAATATTTATTAAATGGCCATGTTTCACACCCATAAGTTGCCACTGGGAATATGCATGCTCTTAGTATTCTGATCTTTGTTTTCTTATCAGTTACGTTCCTTACTGTTTTTAATTGTTAAATTTTTTGTAAAGCCATGTTTGTTCTTCTTTTAATTTCCTTCATCCCATTTCCATCTGTTGTTAGCAGTGAACCAAGATATTTAAAACTGTTCACATTTTCTACTTTCTCTTCGTTGATAAAAATATCTTTTGTCATGTTCGTTTTAGCTGTTGTCATTATTTATGTTTTTGCCACATTGAGATATAAATTTTGTTTTTGCTACATTGAGATATAGATTTTGTTTTTGCCACATTGAGATATAAATTTTGTTTTTGCCACATTGAGATATAAATTTTGTTTTTGCTACATTGAGATATAGATTTTGTTTTTGCCACATTGAGATATAAATTTTGTTTTTGCTACATTGAGATATAAATTTTGTTTTTGCTACATTGAGATATAGATTTTGTTTTGCTACATTGAGATATAAATTTTGTTTTGCCACATTGAGATATTAATTTTGTTTTTGCCACATTGAGATATAAATTTTGTTTTTGCTACATTGAGATATAAATTTTGTTTTTGCCACATTGAGATATAGATTTTGTTTTTGTCACATTGAGATATTAATTTTGTTTTTGCCACATTGAGATATTAATTTTGTTTTTGCTACATTGAGATATAGATTTTGTTTTGCCACATTGAGATATAGATTTTGTTTTTGTCACATTGAGATATTAATTTTGTTTTTGCCACATTGAGATATTAATTTTGTTTTTGCCACATTGAGATATTAATTTTGTTTTTGCTACATTGAGATATAGATTTTGTTTTTGCCACATTGAGATATAAATTTTGTTTTTGCCACATTGAGATATTAATTTTGTTTTTGCCACATTGAGATATTAATTTTGTTTTTGCCACATTGAGATATAAATTTTGTTTTTGCTACATTGAGATATAGATTTTGTTTTTGCCACATTGAGATATAAATTTTGTTTTTGCCACATTGAGATATAAATTTTGTTTTTGCTACATTGAGATATAAATTTTGTTTTTGCTACATTGAGATATAAATTTTGTTTCTGCTACATTGAGATATAGATTTTGTTTTTGCCACATTGAGATATAAATTTTGTTTTTGCTACATTGAGATATAAATTTTGTTTTTGCTACATTGAGATATAGATTTTGTTTTTGCCACATTGAGATATAAATTTTGTTTTTGCTACATTGAGATATAAATTTTGTTTTTGCTACATTGATATATAGATTTTGTTTTTGCCACATTGAGATATAAATTTTGTTTTTCGCTTTTATCTTTCACTTCTTCTAATAATTTCCCAATCCCTTGTTGTGATGTTGACAGTAACACTGTATCGTCAGCGTATCGTAGTTAATGTATTTCTCTTTCTCCGATTATAAAAGGATCGTATTGTTCTTTTCCGCTATCTTCTGTAACATTCCTCATGATGTTTTCTGTATATATGTTAAACAGACAAGGCAACAAAATGCAGCCTTGTCTGACTTCCTGCCCTATATCAAACCAATCTGATGTATCATCACATGTTCTTACAGCCGCCATTTGATCACTATAAAGTTCTCTTATGATCTGTATTAAATGTAATGGAAATCCCACTTCTCCCATAATCTTCCACAATCCCTGATGTTCTACACAATCAAATGCCTTTGAGTAGTCAATAAAGCATGAGTATAGATCTACATTATACTCTCTAGGATTTTTCTATGATTGTTCTCATGTTAAATATATGGTCCCTTGTACCTCTGTTCCGTCTAAACCCAGCTTGTGTTATATTGATATTTTCTTTCATTTTCCTATACAGTCTATCTACTAAATAGTATAACGTTATAACAAATGTTATCTCATGTTTTGTTTCGTTTCATGAAATTGTTGATCTAAGCTGCATAATGTTTCCATATCATCACTCAATTAAGTGGCATGCCTTCCAGCCTAAGCGATCATGTTTCTCCACAACTTTCTCCCTGCCACATTTTATCCATTCTGAATCTAATATCTTGTCAAACAACGTTGTTAAACCATTCAACATCTTCTTTAAATGCCTTTCTTGATCTCTCCTTCTCTATATTTTACCCGTATTATATCTCCCAGGAACATTGATCACTCCTTCTCTGTATTTTACTAGCATTATAGCTCCCAGGAACATTGATCTCTCCTTCTCTATATTTTACCAGTATTATATCTCCCAGGAACATTGATCTCTCCTTCTCTATATTTTACCAGCATTACATCTCCCAGGAACATTGATCTCTCCTCTATATTTTACCAGCATTATATCTCACAGGTACATTGATATCTCCTTCTCTATATTTTACCAGCATTATATCTCTCAGGAACATTGATCTCTCCTTCTCTATATTTTACCAGTATTATATCTCCCAGGAACATTGATCTCTCCTCTATATTTTACCAGCATTATATCTCCCAGGAACATTGATTGTCTTATTCATATTCTGTTGATCAAGTTTTGTTGTTTACATGTCACTTGACAAATCTAATTTATTGAAATAAAGCAGAAAACTGGCAAATTCGTTCACAAAATGAGAGGAAAACAACTTTCAATTTTCTTCTCACTTGATCCACACTGAAGCAGATAATGAACATCAAATTTGTATTTTTGTTTAATTGTTATCTGAACATTACAAAGACTTTTTAACACTTGTTTTCATTAATAAAACATGTTTAATATACAGATTAAGAAAGAAACACTGTATTTCAAAATGTGTCTTTATTGTCTATAATACCACTTTTTATTGTGGTGTAGGACAGTGACGACATGAACTTGTGGAATGTAATGGCTGCATGGCTGCAGTCGGCCCGAAACGATTTAGGTTAGGAGTTTGTCTTTATGCCCCAACATAAAAAAACCTATGTTTTAACTGGTATTGAACCTGAGTCTCCGGAATGGAAGCCCTCGCTATATACGATTCGGTCAGACGCTATAAGAAACAAAAACTAATCTAAAAAAAATACACACCAATTTTATTTTTTGTCCAAACCAGAAGCTAATGAGCTTTCAGATATTCGGTTCGGTGCCATGAACATCGTAACTCTTCGGTTCGGTGCCACGAACAACGTAAATCTGAAGAATCTGTGCCTTTTTCTGACCACCCGTGAAATTGAACCCGCACTAACAGAGAACTTGTCACACCGTCGTGCAACGAGCTACGAACACGCTGGGCAGGCGGTCACACAACACCAATCAAAAGTAAGAAATGAGTGCTTGAACAAAACTCATATCAGATCAAGAAATTGACATGTGATTTAAGTGGTATAGTTTTTGTAGTCGTCTGTATCTTAGCGTTAGTGAGCTTGATCCCAACTATACCGATTGTTTTAGGAAGATAAGAAAAGTAATAAGTAAGTACTTGAACAACTGTAAACTCGCTTCTCAAGGCTGGTGGTCTGGGTTCAACTCCCGCAGTACGCGTGGAATTTTTCCCGACCTCGACGGCTCTCAGGTCGACCCAACCTCAACTGGGTACCAGACATGCTCTGGGAAAGTAAAGCGGCCGACGTGATGCTGGCCACATCACCCATCGTGTGCCGACGGTCAATGAAAAACTACAGGCGTAACACTGTATTGACCTATATACCACGAGGTATGAAAGGGTTCCTTTACTTTACTTACTTTTACTTGAACAACTAGCAGTGACAAGAGAATTGCTCAATGAGAATAAATAACACAAATGAAATGTATTGGTCACATTGAGGCCTCATTTATATTTTCTAATATAAAAAGACACTATCCACTGGAGGAGACTATTATGGAAGGGGGCATACCGGAAAAGAGAAGAAGAGAAAGACCTCGGAGAAGATGGATTCAGGATGCAACTGATGGTTTGAACATGACGACTGCAGAAGCAGGACGTCTGGCCTATGAGAGATAGACATTCCGAAGGATTGTTGGGTGGTAAAGTTCTGCTCAGGACAAGCTATTTAATGATGATGATGATGATCTACATACTTACCTTCTATTAGAAAGTGAACATGAATTCTAACATCACACATGAGAATAATTGATTCATTTTCTATCTATTAAATATGTCTTTACTGTACTTATCAGATCTTAGACAAACCCACCATGTTTTAAATTACATGTTTTATATTCAATAATAAATACATCATTTTGCTACTTTTCATAACTACAATTTTCTAATAAAACTTGCTTTGGGCGACAGGTTACTATACATTTTTAGAAAATATAGAATATATATATATATTTTGAGAAAATATTTATAATGTCCTCTCTTTCAACGACGAGACGCGCATCATTAAATGTGAAAGTGTAACATTAGGTCAATAATTATATAGAGATATGTGAGTTTAAACAGTAAAACATAACATACAATCATTTATCTGGTGACAAACTAGTGATCTCATTTTCTCGAACCGTGTCGTATTGTCTTAATATACAGTTATAATCTAAACGTATCTACAGATGTCACGGTCTTCCTACTGTTAATTACATATTATGAAAAATCGATATCTAACTTCACAATGACTTTTTGTAGATGCACAAATGTTGTATTGAAATGTACGTATAGATCTGATAACTATGCCATCTTGCAATAATAACGTAAAATGTTCAGTATAAGTAATATAATATGCGTGTATAGGTATCTTGATATACAATAAAACAAAGTATATTATTATATATTAACTCCTTGTGGGCCATGAAACACACTAAGTGTCGTTTTTACTCTAAATGGCTTTTGTCCCACTGAGACTTAAAAGGGGGGACTCTGGTCTTGAAACTTTTTCGTTGCTTTGGTATTAATGTAGAATTTGTATAACAATTTTGAAAGATTATGACTTAGAATAGTAGAAAAAATTAGTAAAAATAAAAATGTCAATGCGTTGCCATGGAAACAATACAAAATGGCCTTAGCACAAATTTTCAAATCCATAAGGCTCTGAAGTTAATGAATATAAATGAATTCTGTTTTCACTCTAAGTGAGCAATTGTAATATCTACAAATTACACATTCTTTTAGGATATATTAAATATTACATTTTTATGAATTTTTGTGTAAACACACCCTCCAAAAACAGCTTTTTTGACCAAATTTTGAGGAAATTTTTACCCAAAAATTTATAAAAAATTAAATATTTAATATATCCTAAAAGAATGTGTAATATTTTAAATATTACAATTGCCCTTAGAGTGAAAACAGAATTCGTTTACATTCATTAGATTCAGAGCCTTAGAGATTTGAAAATTTGTGCTTGGCTGCCATTTTGTATTGTTTCCATGGCAACACTTTGACATTTTTTTAAACTAATTTGTTTCTACTATTCTAAGTCATACTCTTTCAAAATGCTTATACACATTTTATATTAATATGAAAACAACGAAAATAGATTCTTGATTTTCAAGACCCGAATCCCCATACATAAATAAGTCTCCCATATTAAAATATAGAGAAGGAGAGATCAAGAAAGGCATTTAAAGTAGATGTTGAATGGTCTAACAACGTTGTTTGACAAGATATTAGATTCAGAACGGATAAAATGTGGCAGGGAGAGAGTTGTGGAGAAACATGATCGCTTAGGCTGGAAGGCATGTTTGACATAAATAAATGGGTATATTTTCTTTCAACATATATATTACATTCATTTGGTTTTCTATTAATTTAATGTTAAATAATTACTGCATTGTTGGATATCAAAAAATGTGGTTCACGTCTATTATTCCTAGCAATACATTGTGCATTATGGAAAAAACTAGCTGATGACAGAGCTGTGTGGAAAGCCAAATTACGAAAGGGCGCAGAGTCTTTTGAGAAGAGACTTATGTATGAGCTGAACGACAAGACAAAAAAGCCAAAATTCAGAAGTTGTAACAGTAAAACACTGCCAATTGACCGTCTGTAAAGACGAAAAAGGCCATACATATACATTGTGGAAATAATACATTTTTCTAGGACAAACGTGTGTAAAGAAAGATAGATAAGTTGATATTCTGAATGATTCCAACACTACTATCATTTATTGTGACTAAGCATACGGGTACAGTGCACTCTATCTGCAACCTGTTAAACAGACTAGAAATTGTATTTGTCTGTTGAGCATACATAACTAAGAAGAACCGTTATTTGAAAGTAACAAACAATTAACGAATAACAAAAAAAGATTTATAAAAGCTAGATTACAGGACAGTGACATTTTCAATTCCATCATTACATTTTAGTGTTAAAGATCATATTTTAATATGAATAAATGAAAATCGTGGCATATCCTTTACAGGACGTAGCATCAACAACAGTGAACAAGTCGTCGATTTTCTAGACACCACTTACATGTACAGTAGTTTGCCATTCTGAACGGTTAGGTCCACTTTTTCCGTTTGTAAAAATCCAAGGGAACTGATTTGCTTCCAAACGTGCTCATCGAGATGTTTGAACCAGGTACGCTTAGGTTGTGATCAAGCTCACTACCGCGTTCAGCTACAGACGTTCATCTATAATTTAATATAAATTATAAAAAATTAAATTACGCAATACAATCAATAAAAATTATCATTTAATCAATCTGAAGAAAATGACTAAAGTTCTTAGTGATGAAGGTAGATGGATGTTTGAATTTGTGAATTATGGAATAATTTGTGGAATTGTTAGTACTTTTGGAGTCATAGCTAACACTGTCAACATTATTATATTCTACAGACAAGGTTTTCAAAATACTGTTAACATTGGATTTTTTGCATTGGCCATCTCTGATATAACTTGTCTCATAACTTTACAATGCACATCTATATTACTGAATCCATTATTTGTAATGTCAGGTGTGCCTTGGAATCTTTCGGACGTCGCGTATCTATCAGTGGCGTGGCTTCACGTTTGTTTCTCAGGAATTACAAGTTATATTACAGTTTATATAACAGCCGAGAGGTACATCAGTATAGCGATGCCTCTGAAAGTCAAGCACATCATCACTCCAAAGAAAACGACAATAATTCTGTGTATGATCTACATGGTCAACCTGCTAACACTTGTTCCAGAGTATGCCACAACGTATCTTGGATGGAGATTTGTTACATCTTGGAACAAGACACTTATTGCCATTCTATTTACAAGCAGCCGAGACGATGTTGAGGGAGTTGCATTTGTTCTTCACTCAATTTTAGGAATACTTTCTTTCCTTGGTGTGATTGTCTTCACTTCATTATTGGTCACCAAATTGGGTCAAAGTTCACAGTGGCGAGCGGAAGTAACATCTAGCCAAAGCAACAGTACAGCTAGATCTCAAAAAGACCAGAAAACTCTGAAACTGATTGTATTAATAGCTAGTATTTTAATCGCGTGCTATACACCTGGTGCTATCATCTCGTTTGCAACATTTATTGTAGGACCTGAATTTAACATTGGAGGCAAGTACGTCAATATATGGGAGGCAATGTGGTCCGTGGGGTTTGCTTGTCAATCTCTAAACTCCAGTGCTAATATATTTCTGTACTACTCAATGAGCTCCAAATACAGGCATACTTTCGATGAGCTAATCTTGAGACGAAAGAAGTAGTCATTTCAATCTGTAAAGTGTTCTATTGATTTTTTATGATAACCTGATTTCCAGTCTATAGATGATCGCATATGAAAACAATATTCACTACACGTTACCAAAACATGTGTGGTATGTTATGTTATGTTATGCGATCGACTTCATGGTACAGTGGGCATTTTCATTTGTGCTCTGACCTCCACTGCAGTAACCATCCCAAGTCCATTTGCTCACCGTACCCATTAGAAGTTGATTGCTATATCTTCTCTCTCTACCACGAAGACTACACTGTATGGCATGTCCAAACTTAACACCTAATTCTCGAACTCGTTCCAGTGTCTGAGACTTGCCCATGTCACATAATTGAGAGCGTACCGCATTGTTGATATCGGCTATGTCCATACTTCTGCCCGTTTAAGTCGGGGCATTATTTACACGAGAGTTGACATCCATCATGTTTGCAATAGCGATCTGACTTTCCAAATAGTCCTGGTAGCATTAGAAATACTGTCAATACTTCATTGTGCTAGTGTAACAACAGAAAAGCTTAAAATATATCACGCTATTATTTATCTCAGCATCTGCATTGCACTCTGGGAAGAAACATAATTCATCGGTCACTCATGGAGAATGTGTGTATGTTTGGATGTTATTTAAGGCTCGTTTGTTAATCACATTTCTTATTATCTCAAGTCTGTTTCCAGACATAATCCTGCAACGCTGTATGAATTGCTGTGAATCTCACTCGCTAATCAGATTTTGAGAGATGGGTGTCAATATTGGTGCAGCCCGCAAAGATCGACATACTAAATATGCAATGAGATTGATTAATCAACATCGAACTGGCGTGTTGGGCCGCTGGACGCTGCTAGATTTGCTGAGGCGGAGATCAGAGGACCTATTTACATGTCGGGAGTGCTATGATGATAGTCCTCTGATAACTGATATATGAATCATTATTTTCATACCAAAGTTGCTACGAAAACAATTGCATTGTCATCATACACATGTACCATATCC
Source organism: Arion vulgaris (assembly GCA_020796225.1). Classification (NCBI taxonomy): domain Eukaryota; kingdom Metazoa; phylum Mollusca; class Gastropoda; order Stylommatophora; family Arionidae; genus Arion; species Arion vulgaris. The sequence goes on from CM036758.1 coordinate 73,742,340, forward strand.
TACCAATGTGTTTCCTATAGCCTGATATCAAGATGATAAACGCTTGTTTGTAGTCTCATTACATAGAATGTTTGCAAGCCCTAGACATTAGACGCATGTAAGACATTGTCGATTGAAAGAATACATCCATGTTATCCATACATTCACAACCCGCTTAACCCGCTTTAGATCTTTCGAATCATAAAATGGGTGTCAGACACACCAACCTTACTAATAAATTGAATCACATATAGCCAAATTGTAGAAAAATCTATCTTTAGCATTACCAAAATTAGGTTGCTGATATCACTTATTACATGACACTGATATTACAACCACATATCGTGACAGTACATTTAATTACCTTTCCAACCATATATAACATGCCTACTTTCAATTCATGGAGTATATACGGCTTCTAGTAATAGAGCAGGCCTTCAAAAATAGAAAAAATTTATTAACCCATGAACTTTTAAGAGTTAATAGTGACCTCAATTCCAACTCAAATACTGGAAGAAGGTATCATGTCGGCTTTATTCGGCTTACAGACGACCCTACTAGGTGACGTTATTTAGAAAACCTTAGTCTGGTTTGTTTACATCAATCATAGACTCATGTATGTATACAACAACAATATTATCATCGGTGTTATCAAATAAATGTTTTGAAATTCTGGTTTTACATTTTCTATCATGACAAATTGTAATGTTGTGGACGACTACCATGGTTACATTAATCAACATTTAAGCCAATGTACAATTAACTGAATTTATTAGTACTGTGATTTGATGACTGCCAGAAGAATGACCAAGGCAAAGAGACGGCACACCCGTTTTTCTATATCATTTCCTGATCACGTTCACACATTCTAGTTTACTTAAACAGTGATCGTTTCAATTGGGTCACAGGTGCAGTCACAGTGACAACTTTGCGCCAGGATCAGTGAGTGAGCTAGCAGTCTTCAGACTTAGAACGGGACACTGCGGTCTCCGAGCACACATCCACAGAATAGGTCTCAGGGACTTGGAAGTCTGCACCTGTGGAGCACCTAAGCAGTCCCCAGAGAAAATCCTGCAAGACTGTACCAGTCTGAGTAATGACAGAATGGAGATCTGGCTAACAAAACAACCATATAAGATAAACTATGGGGGATTGGTGAAGACCTCAAGCGCACCGCCCTGTTTGTCACAGATACCGGAGTTGTTGCATAGCAGAAGGTGATCGCAGAAGGAGTGAGCTAGCACTGATCAAGACCCTAACCCACCTCCTCGTAGTGACTCTGAAAAAAAGAGAACGTCTCTTGTCTTGCTAAGAGTGTAGGAATAGAGGGACAATACTATTCGTGATAAACCCTATGTTGTCAGTTTACGTGCTCAGCCAAACATGGAACAAATGTTTTAGTGTCATGTCTCCGATAGGTCTAGGAACCATATCTCCCATACGATGAGATCAGAAATCTGTGAAAAATATCCAGATCGACCCACGCGGGATCTAACCTAGTACCTCTGCAGCAGTCTCAATTAAACATGTTTAAGGTGTAAATGCAACGGGCTGACTTCATTGCACAGGGTTTCACTTTCCACAGAAGCGATACGCTACTTCTTCTTTCTTCTTCACCTTTCAACTCCCAATGTAACACATATCTTCAACAAACTTCTTCCAGCGCTTCCTCTCTCCTGTCATGCCTTCCAGTTTTTTGCCTGTTTGATCTATCCTTTTGATATCAACCTCTAGCTCTCTTCTCCAGATATTCCCAGGCCTTCTCCTACTCCTATTTCCCTACGAGTTCCAAAACAGTGCTTGTCTTGCAATGCTTCCGGTCAGTCTTCTCAATGTGTGTCATATTCATCACCGGCGTCTCTTCCTTAACTCTTTCTCCACTGTCATCTGCTATGTTCGTTCTCTGAGTTCGTCGTTCGTAATCCTATCATACCATCTCAGTTTCCTCTATTCTACCTAATATCCATTTACGAAAGTTTGTAGTTTTCTGGTGGTTTCTTTTGTTGTCCTTCGTGTTTCCGAGCCATAGAACAGCACTGACTTCACATTTATTGGAAGATAAAACGACAAGCTACTTACGTGCATAATACCCCGTAACTACAGAAACAAAATTATTAATATGTCTCCCTAAAAATACATTCGTGAATCGAAGAACGTTATCCAGATTCGAACTCATGGCATTTATAGTAATCATTGATTGATCACTTCGCACAAAGACCAACATCAATCTACTAAATAGTATTACGTTATAACAAATGTTATCTCATGTTTTGTTTCGTTTAATGAAATTGTTGATCTAAGCAGTATAATTTATCTAAATCCTCACTCAATCAAGTGGCATGCCTTCCAGCCTCAGCGATCATGTTTTCCCACAACTCTCTCCCTGCCGCATTTTATCCGTTCTAAATATTATCTCTTGTCGAACAACGTTGTTAAACCACCCATCTTCTTTCAATGTCTTTCTCGATCTCTCCTTCTCTTTATTTTACCAGCATTATATCTCCCAGGAACATTGATCTCTCCTTCTCTTTATTCTAACAGCATTATATCTCCCAGGAACATTGATCTCTCCTTCTCTATATTTTACCAGCATTATATCTCCCAGGAACATTGATTGTCTTATTGTTATTCTGTTGATTTGGTTTTGTTGTTTACATGTCACTTGTCAAATCTAATTTATTGTAATAAAGCAGAAAACTAGCTAATTCGTTCACAAAATGAGAGAAAAACAACTTTCAATTTGTTCTCACTAGATCCACACTAAAACAGATAATGAGTTTATTGTTATCTGAACATTACAAACGCTTTTTTTTTTTATTGTTTTCATTAATAAAACATGTTCAATATACAGATTAAGAAACAAACATTGACTTTCAAAATGTGTCTTTATTGTCTGTAAAACCGCTTTTTATCGTTGTGTAGGACAGCTGGGACATGAACCTGTGGAATGTGAATGCTGCATGGTTAGTGTAGTCGCCTGAAAATGTTTAGGGCAGGATTTTGTCTTTATGCCCCCGACAGAAAGAAACTCCTCGGTTTCACTGTGGATTGAACACGGGTCTCTCGAATGAAAGCTTTCGCTCTAATCCATTCTGCCAGACGCTCTAATCCATTCTGCCAGACGCTCTAATCCATTCTGCCAGACGCTCTAATCCATTCTGCCAGACGCTGTAATCCATTCTGCCAGACGCTCTAATCCATTCTGCCAGACGCTGTAATCCATTCTGCCAGACGCTCTAATCCATTCTGCCAGACGCTCTAATCCATTCTGCCAGACGCTCTAATCCATTCATAACTAGTACAAAGCTAGAGGAAGATCACACAAAAGATGGAGCGATGGCATCAAGAACAGCCTAACGAAAATGAATATCAGCTTACAAAGTGCCTTAAAACAAGCACACACAAAGATCACTACATCACCCCTTCACCAACACTTCTATAAAGAAGTCAATGGTGGAAGAGAAGAAGAAGAGACCCTATGTGAAGTGTCGCGGGAAAATATGTAAGAATCATGAGCGGGCTATATTCGTTTCATCGTCTGAACTGAAATTCATATCTTTAATTTCTTTGATCCTGATATCGTCGCTACTTCTGGTAAGTGGTCTTTCGTTTGCTTTGTAGTCGTTTGCTTTGTAGTCGTTTGCTTTGTAGTCGTTTGCTTTGTATACATATTGTATCATGAGGCGTATCTGGTACAGACGACACCAAGAAATTCTTGTACAGATATCCAAACCAGTGTAACAGTGGGTGTGATGAAACTATTATGAGAGTGTTCTTCTTATGCCTCTAACACTGTCTCCAACATTCTATACTTCATATTATTCTCATCTCTGTAGTAGATCGTTTATTTAGTTGGCCACGGCACCATGGAGAGTCCTGTCTTGAAGACGTGTCAATCCAACCAATTATATTACTTCGTCCTAACTCCTTTCTTCATCCAATTTAATCAGAACTCAACAACAACAAAAATCTCACTCTTTATTTAACATAAACCAAATGTATTATGTCTTCTTCAGCTTCCCTTGCTGAAAATAAGAACTTGATCATCACAATAGGAATCACACTAACAACCAATGTCATATCAAATGAATTTCATACTACATGCTGTCATCGACAAAACTTTGAATAATTTCAACGAATACAAAAAAATATTTGTAATAAACCTAAACAAAAATACATAGCCATACATTGGCTCTCACTGGCTTGACGACGCCAACCGCTAACAACTCTTGCCAGCCTTCTTACAATCTCCTCTCTACAACAAAACTCCAACTAAAATACTGTGCTCCGACTCGTCTTTTATATACCGCTTCAAACATCATCTACACACTTTTTTTCTTTCCTGAAGATTCTGCCAGCCACCGATCTTCCTGTAAAAATGTACCATTAACTTGAACTTGACACCAGTGCGCATATTATGATGTAAAAAAAAACCGACATTATTACACGTACTTCCGGCTTCTAGTAGACTTTTTGAAAATCTCAAATTATTAATTTTTACGTGAAAACTTCCACCGACTAATCTGCGATGTCAACAACCATTACGTAAGTGTACTCCATTCAGTATTTTTTTTTTCCCGATCCAGAAGCGCTTGAGCTTCTCAGCTCTTCGGCTCGGTGCCATGGACATCGTAACCCTTCGGTTCAGTGCCACGAACATCGTAAATCTGGGGAATATGTGGCTTTTTCTGCCATCCCGCGGAATTGAACCCGCACACACATAGTGATAGTCATCCGTAGTCCAACGCGCTACGAACACGCTGGGCAGACGGGCTCTCTCTCCATTCAGTATAAACACATTGTTCACCACAGACAACCCATCGACGTCACCTTCTAATTCTACGCATATTTTTATTGCGATTTGTCCAGAAGAAACCGCGTCGATTCTTCTCGGCACAGTCCTGGTCTCAACCACACCTGGCCCGTTTGTCTATCTGTTACACCAGTTAATCTGTTATGGTTGTTTTTAGTTTCATAATTGGATTCAATCTTAGTGTTATTTTGATTTCTTCATATCTAATATTATCCTTCGATGTTGCATCTGCATCTCGCTCTTCCAAAACATTGCATCCATGTTATTGCTTTACACGCATGTTTGTAATAAATTGCTCAAGCGAAAGTAGCTTTTATGAAAACGAAAAACAGTGGAAATCAGGTTATCATAAAAAGAGAATAGAACATGTTACAGATTTAAATGACTATTTCTTTCGTCCCAAGATTAGCTCGTCAAAAGTATGCCTGTATTTGGAGCTCATTGAGTAGTACAGAAATATATTAGCACTGGAGTTTATAGCCTGACAAGCGAATCCCACGGACCACATTGACTGCCATATGTTGACGTACTTGCCTCCAACGCTAAATTCAGGTCCTACAATAAATGTTACTAACGACAGGACAGCACCAGGTGTATAGCACACGATTAAAATACTAGCTATTAATATAATCATTTTCAGAGTTTTCTGGTCTTTTTGAGATCTAGCAGTACTGTTGCTTTGGCTAGATGTTACTCCAGCGCGCCACTGTGAACTTTGACCCAATTTGATCACCAATAATGAAGTGAAGACAATCACACCGAAGAAAGAAAGTATTCCTAAAATTGAGTGAAGAACAAATGCAACTCCTTCAACATTGTCTCGGCTGCTTGTAAATAGAATAGCAATAAGTGTCTTGTTCCGAGATGGAACAAATTTCCATCCAAGATACGTTGTGGCATACTCTGGAACAAGTGTTAGCAGGTTGACCATGTAGATCATGCACATAATTATTGTCGTTTTCAGTGGAGTGATGATGTTCTTGACTTTCAGAGGCAGCGCTATACTGATGTACCTCTCGGCTGTTATATAAACTGTAATATAACTTGTAACTCCTGAAAAACAAACGTGAAGCCACCCCACTGATATATACACGACGTCCAAAAGATTCCACGGCACACCAGACATTACAAAGATTGGATTCAGTAATATAGATGTGCATTGTAAAGTTACGAGACAAGTTATATCAGAGATGGCCAGTGCAAAAAATCCAATGTTAACAGTATTTTGAAAACCTTGTCTGTAGAATATAATAATGTTGACAGTGTTAGCTACGATTCCAAAAAAACTAATAATTCCACAAATGATTCCATCATTCACAAATTCAAATATCCATCTACCTTCATCACTAAGAACTTTTGTCATTTTTTTACAATGATTAAATGATAATTTGATTGACTGTACTGAGTAATGTAATTTATAAAATGTATGTTAAAATATAGGTGTGCGTCTGTAGTTTAACGCGGTAGTGAGCTTGATCTCTACCTGGTTCAAACAGCGCGGTGGGCACGTTTGGAAGCAATTTAGTTCCCTTGGCTGTTTACAAAAGGTAAAAGTAGACCTCACCGTTCACAAAGCAATGGCAGACTACTGAACATGTAAGTGGTGCCTCGAAAATCGACGACTTGTTTACTGTTGTTGATGCTACGTCCTGTAAAGGATATGCCACGATTTTCATTTATTCATATTAAAATATAATCTTTAACACTAAAATGTAATGATGGAATTGAAAATATCACTATCCTGTAATCTAGTTTTTATAATAGATTTTTGTTAATCGTTAATTGTTTGTTACTTTCAAATAACGGTTCTTCTTAGTTATGTATGCTCAACAGACAAATACAATTTCTAGTCTGTTTAACAGGTTGCAGATAGAGTGCACTGTACCCGTATGCTTAGTCACAATAAATACATGTAGTGTTGGAATCATTCAGAATATCAACTTATCTATGTTTCTTTACACACGTTTGTCTTAGAAAAATATATTATAGCCACAATGTATTGCTAGGAATAATAGATGCCAACTACATTTTTTGATATCTAACGATGGGGTAATTATTTAACAATAAATTAATAGAAAAACAAATGAATGTATCAAGATACCTATCACGCATATTATATTATTTATATTGAACGTTTGACGTTAATAGTATCGTTATTATTGCACGTTCACATACTTAGCAGATCTATACGCACATTTCAATACGACATTTGTGCATCTACGACAAGTAATTGTCAAGTTAGATATTGATTTTACATAATATGTAATTAGCAATAGGAAGACCGTGACATCTGTAGATACGTTTAGATTATAAGTGTATATTAAGACAATACGACACGGTTTGAGAAAATGAGATCACCGTTTGTCCCCAGACAAATGATTGTATGTTACGTTTTGCTGATTACATATACAGTACTATACATACTTATTAACCTAATGTTACACTTTCACATTTAATGATGTACGTCTCGTCGTTGAAAGAGAGGACATTAGAAATATTTTCTAAAAATGTATATATATATTTATAGTAACCTGTAGCACTAAGAAAGTTTTATTAGAAAATGGTAGTAATGAAAAGAAGCAAAATGATGTGATTATTATTGAATATAAAATATATACTTTATAACAGGATGGGAGTGTCTAAGATCTGATAAGTACAGTAAAGATATATTTAATAGATAGAAAATGAATCGATTTTTCTCATGTGTGATGTTAGAATTCGTGTTAATTTTGTATTAGAATGAAATTATATAGATACCTGTTAAAAACAGCCATATGAAATGATGAGGTTAGTAAACGTAGTGATACATAATGAACATAAAATAGCGTGTCCTGTGCAGAACTTTACCATACTAACAGACCTTCGAAAGTTCTCTCTCTCTGTGGTTGGTCAGATGTTCCGCACTTGCACTTCTCAAGTTCAAGTCACCAGTAGCATCCTAAGTCCATGTTCTATGTGTCCTTCCTCTTCTTTTTGTCATGATCCCTCCTTCCATAATAGTCTTCTCCAACACTTCGTTTCTCTTTATATACCCAAAATACTTTAATTTTCTCATTTGTCTCTGTAACATCAGCTAGTTTTCTTTGATTTTGATTGCTTTCTGTATAAATGAATTTGTGATTTTCTCTGTCCATGGTATACGGATGACTCTAGTGTAACACACATCTTTACAAGTGCATATATGTTTTCTCCCCCCTCCCGAGTGGTTACCGGGGCCCAAATTTGGGGTGTAAAGGATAGAACCACTGTTACCTGCCACGCATGTCGTAAGAGGCGACTAAGGAGGTTTGGCTTAAATCGGATGCACGAGTCCGCTAGGGAATGCTAACCCGAAACAAATGCTTGCAGAAAACGGATGCACCAGGCCGTAAGGCGCATAACATGGTGCAACGACCCTCACAATGAGGAATGGGATAATGGATTTTACGGTCGCAATATGTCTTGGAGATTTATCCACGCAGTAAGAATGTCAGACCTACCATCATGAAGGTAGCCAAAACTTACTGCGGGAAGAGGTCGGCACAAACGGGGAAGCATAAATCATAGGAATTATATCCTACAGAACTGCCTCCAGTATGCAGAGTTGAGAAGAAAGAGGTGACCCACTTACACCAGCATCCAAGACAAATTGTATGGCGTGGCTGAAAATCTGAGACAGACGGCTGCCTTTATTATAGAATCCGAAATCGAATCTAGTGAGAACGCAGAAGAAGAAATATGTTTTATCCAATATCTTGTTATATGTCCATGCTTAATAGACAAATGTTGCCACTAGCAATATGCATGTTATAAGTATTCCGAACTTTGTTTTCCTATAAGTTCAAATCCATACCGATTTTAGTTGTTTATTTTTGTAATGTGCATTTTTTTTCTATTACTTTCCATCATCTCATGTCCATCCTTTGTTTGCAGTGAACCGAAATGTTCAAAACTCCTTGTATTATCTAGTCTTTCAGTTTAAATTTTGTTTAAATAGTTATCAGTATTTTTGCTTTTGCCAGAATAATATATAAACTTTATTTTTTCGCTTCGCTTTTCCTATGTACATTCATTAATATTTTTAAATCCCTTTTTGTCATGTAGATAGCATTATTGTAACAAACGTTGTTATGTTTATTATCAAAATCGAGAATAGTAGACTGTAAAATATCAATCACGAGAAAACAAATTATAACGATCAAAACAACGTTTCTACAAACAATGTTGACCATCTTCAAAAATTACATCTGGAATCCTCGCTTGTTATCTGTTTTTAAATTCTGGTTTTACATTCACTTTCATGACTAATTGTAATGTTGTGGACGACTACCATAGTAACATTAATCAACATTTCAGTCAATGTACAATTAACATAAATTATTAGTACTGTGATTTGATGACTGCCAGAAGAATGACAAAGACAAAGAGACGCCACACCCGTTTTTCTATATCATTTCCTAATCATGTTCACGCATTCTAGTTTACTTAAACGTCGATCGTTCCAAATGGGTCACATATGCAGTCACAGTGACAACGTTGCGCCAGGATCAGTGAGCTAGCAGTCTTCAGTCTTAGAACGGGACACTCCAGTCTCAGAGCACACCTCTACAGAATGAGTCTCACGGACTCGTCAGCCTGCACATGTGGAGCACCTAAGCATCCTCAGAGCACATCCTGCAAGACTGTGCCATTCTAAGAAGTGAGAGAATGAAGTTCTGGCCAACAGAAACAACCCTACAAAACAAACAATGAGGGACCGGTGAAGACATCAAGAGCACCGCCCTGGTTATGACACATACAGGAGTAGTCGTATAGCGGAAGTTGATCGCAGAAGAAGAAGAAGGAGTAAGGTAGCACTGATCAAGACCCTAACCAACCTCAGGTTTCCACAGAAATGACACGCTACTTCTTATCTATTGATCTTTCAACTCCCAAATGTAGCACATGTCTTTAGCAAACTTCTTCCAGCTCTTTCTCTCTCCTGTCATCCCTTCCATTTATTTCCCTGTTTGATCTATCCTATTGATATCAGCCTCCAGCTTTCTTCTCCAGATATTCCCAGGCCTTCCTCTACTCCTTTTTCCCTCCGAGTTCTAAAACATTGTCTCCCTTGCAATACTTCCGGTCGGTCTTCTCAATGTGTGTCTTATCCATCACCAGCGTCTCTTCCTTAACTCTTTCTCCTCTGTCATCTGCTATGTTCGTTCTCTGCATTCATCGTTCGTAATCTTATAATACCATCTCAGTTACCTCTATTCTACCTAAACATCCATTTACGAAGGTCTTCTTTTTTCTGGTGGTTTCTTTTGTTGTCCTCCATATTTCGAGCCATTGAATAGCACTGACTTCATATTTTATTGGAAGATAAAACGACAAACTACTTACGTGGATAATTCCCCGTAACTACGGAAAAAAAAATTAAAATGTCTCCCTAAAAATACATTCGTGAATTGAAGAACGTGATCGGGATTGGAACTCACGGCATTTCGATTGTAAAAACAAAGGATTGACCACTTCGCACAAAGACCAACAGCAATCTACTAAATAGTTTATCTATATAACAAATGTTATTTCATGTTTTGTTTCGTTTCATGAAATTGTTGATCTAAGTTGCATAATGTTTCCATATCATCACTCAATTAAGTGGCATGCCTTCCAGCCTAAGCGATCATGTTTCTCCACAACTCTCTCCCTGACGCATTTTATCCGTTCTGAATCTAATATCTTGTCAAACAACGTTGTTAGACCATTCAACATCTTCTTTAAATGCCTTTCTCGATCTCTCCTTCTCTATATTTTACCCGCATTATATCTCACAGGAACATTGATTGTCTTATTCTTATTCTGTTGATCAGGTTTTGTTGTTTACATGTCACTTGTCAAATCTAATTTATTGTAATAAAGCAGTAAACTGGCAAATTCGTTCACAAAATGAGAGAAAAACAACTTTCAATTTTCTTCTCACTAGATCCACACTGAAGCAGATAATGAACGTCAAATTTGTATTTTTGTTATTGTTATCTGAACATTACAAAGACTTTTTAACACTTGTTTTCATTAATAAAACATGTTTAATATACAGATTAAGAAACAAACACTGACTTTCAAAATGTGTCTTTATTGTCTGTAATACCACTTTTTAGCGTGCTATAAGACAGCTGGGACATGAGCCTGTGGAATGTAACGGTTGCATGGTTAGTACTGTCGTCGCGATACTGTTTAGGTTAGGAGTTTGTCTTTACGTCCTAACATAAAAAAAACAACAATTCTTGGATTTACAGGAGATTGACCCCGGGTCTCTCGAATGAAAGCTTTCGCTCTAACCCATTCCTGCCAGATGCTCCACGAATCAAAAACGAATAAAAAAAACCACTACTAAAAACTAAGAAAAGAGATCTTGAGCAAGCCCACACCAGATCATGAAATTGACATGTGAGTTAAGTAGTATGATTTTTTAGGCGTCTGTATAAACCCATACCAGATCATGAAATTGACATGTGAGTTAAGTCGTATGGTGTTTTTAGGCGTCTGTAGCATAACGGTAGGGAGCTCAATCCCAACACAAGAGTGCTTGGTTCAAACTTCGCGGCAGGCAATTTGGGAACCAAATTTATTTCCGTATATTTTCACGAACGATACCAATATACCACACCGTTCAGAAAGCAATGTCAATCTACTGAACGTTTAAGTGGTGACTATAAAATTAACGACTCATTTACTGTTGTTGATGGCCAAGTCATGTAAAGGGTATGCCAAGATTGTCATTGTTCTGTGTGCTAGGTGCTTACAAACTATTTATACATAGACTCGCGTTTTCTTTTTCGTCTTATCCGGCCTTTTACCTCATGTGAAATTTCAACATTATAAATTTTGTCTCTTATTGTCACACCTGTAGCTGTCACACCTGTAGCTCTTTTAAGACACCTCATCTCCATTGCTAATGAGCGGAAAATCATAACATCGGAGATGAGGTGTCTTAGAAACTGTAGTTATGACAAGAGACAAAATTAGATAGAAATGAAGAAATCAGAAGAAGACTGGATGTGAAATCACTCCTGCAATTCATACAGTCATACAATTCATAAAAGAACAACAGATTAAATGGTTTTAACTCCTGACCAGAATGACCTGGTATCACCTACCACAGAGAGCCACACAGAAAAGTATAACTAGTACAAAGCAAGAGGAAGACCACGCAAAAGATGAACGACGGCATCAAGAACAGCCGAACGAAAATGAATATCAGCTTACAAAGTGACTTAAAACAAGCACACACAAGATCACAACGTTCCCCCTCCTCCCCAACAATTCTATAAAGAAGTCAATGGTGGAAGAGAAGAAGGAGTGAAGTGTCGCTTTAAAATATGCAAGAATCACGCGCGGGCTATATTCGATTCATCGTCTGAACTGATATTCATATCTTTAATTTCTTTGATCCTGATATCGTCACTACTTCTTGTAAGTGGTCTTTCGTTTGCTTTGTAGTCTTTTGCTTTGTAGTCGTTTGCTTTGTAGTCTTTTGCTTTGTAGTCGTTTGCTTTGTAGTCTTTTGCTTTGTAGTCGTTTCCTTTGTAGTCTTTTGCTTTGTAGTCTTTTGCTTTGTAGTCGTTTGAGTGTAGTCGTTTGAGTGTAGTCGTTTGAGTGTAGTCGTTTGCTTTGTAGTCGTTCGCTTTGTAGTCGTTTGCTTTGTAGTCTTTTGCTTTGTAGTCGTTTGCATTGTAGTCTTTTGCTTTGTAGTCTTTTGCTTTGTAGTCTTTTGCTTTGTAGTCTTTTGCTTTGTAGTCTTTTGCTTTGTAGTCGTTTGAGTGTAGTCGTTTGAGTGTAGTCGTTTGAGTGTAGTCGTTTGCTTTGTAGTCGTTCGCTTTGTAGTCGTTTGCTTTGTAGTCTTTTGCTTTGTAGTCTTTTGCTTTGTAGTCGTTTGCTTTGTAGTCTTTTGCTTTGTAGTCGTTTGCATTGTAGTCTTTTGCTTTGTAGTCTTTTGCTTTGTAGTCTTTTGCTTTGTAGTCTTTTGCTTTGTAGTCTTTTGCTTTGTAGTCTTTTGCTTTGTAGTCTTTTGCTTTGTAGTCTTTTGCTTTGTAGTCTTTTGCTTTGTAGTCGTTTGCTTTGTAGTCTTTTGCTTTGTAGTCTTTTGCTTTGTAGTCTTTTGCTTTGTAGTCTTTTGCTTTGTAGTCTTTTGCTTTGTAGTCTTTTGCTTTGTAGTCTTTTGCTTTGTAGTCTTTTGCTTTGTAGTCTTTTGCTTTGTAGTCTTTTGCTTTGTAGTCGTTTGCTTTGTAGTCTTTTGCTTTGTAGTCTTTTGCTTTGTAGTCTTTTGCTTTGTAGTCTTTTGCTTTGTAGTCTTTTGCTTTGTAGTCTTTTTCTTTGTAGTCGTTTGCTTTGTAGTCTTTTGCTTTGTAGTCTTTTGCTTTGTAGTCTATTGCTTTGTAGTCTTTTGCTTTGTAGTCTTTTGCTTTGTAGTCTTTTGCTTTGTAGTCGTTTGCTTTGTAGTCTTTTGCTTTGTAGTCTTTTGCTTTGTAGTCTTTTGCTTTGTAGTCTTTTGCTTTGTAGTCTTTTGCTTTGTAGTCTTTTGCTTTGTATACATATTGTATCATGAGGCGTATCTGTGACATACGACACCAAGGAATTATTGTATCATGAGGCGTATCTGTGACAGACGACACCAAGAAATTATTGTATCATGAGGCGTATCTGTGACAGACGACACCAAGAAATTATTGTATCATGAGGCGTATCTGTGACATACGACACCAAGGAATTATTGTACAGATGTCCAAACCAGTTAATCTGTTATGGTTGTTTTTAGTTTCATAATTGGATTCAATCTTAGTGTTATTTTGATTTCTTCATATCTAATATTATCCTTCGATGTTGCATCTGCATCTCGCTCTTCCAAAACATTGCATCCATGTTATTGCTTTACACGCATGTTTGTAATAGAATCGCCCAAGAGAAAGTAGCTTTTATGAATATGAAAAACAGTGGAAATCAGGTTATCATAAAATTAGAATAGAACATGTTACAGATTTAAATGACTATTTCTTTCGTCCCAAGATTAGCTCGTCAAAAGTATGCCTGTATTTGGAGCTCATTGAGTAGTACAGAAATATATTAGCACTGGAGTTTATAGCCTGACAAGCGAATCCCACGGACCACATTGACTGCCATATATTGACGTACTTGCCTCCAACGCTAAATTCAGGTCCTATAATAAATGTTACCAACGACAGGACAGCACCAGGTGTATAGCACACGATTAAAATACTAGCTATTAATATAATCATTTTCAGAGTTTTCTGGTCTTTTTGAGATCTAGCAGTACTGTTGCTTTGGCTAGATGTTACTCCAGCGCGCCACTGTGAACTTTGACCCAATTTGATCACCAATAATGAAGTGAAGACAATCTCACCGAGAAAAGAAAGTATTCCTAAAATTGAGTGAAGACCAAAGGCAACTCCCTCAACATTGTCTCGGCTGCTTGTATATAGAATAGCAATAAGTGTCTTGTTCCGAGATGGAACAAATCTCCATCCAAGATACGTTGTGGCATACTCTGGAACAAGTGTCATCAGGTTGACCATGTAGATCATACACAGAATTATTGTCGTTTTCTTTGGAGTGATGATGTGCTTCACCCTCAGAGGCATTGCTATACTGATGTACCTCTCGGCTGTTATATAAACTGTAATATAACTTGTAATTCCCGAGAAACAAACGTGAAGCCACCCCACTGATATATACACGACGTCCAAAAGATTCCACGGCACACCAGACATTACAAAGACTGGATTCAGTAGTATAGATGTGCATTGTAAAGTTACGAGACAAGTTATATCAGAGATGGCCAGTGCAAAAAATCCAATGTTAACAGTATTTTGAAAACCTTGTCTGTAGAATATAATAATGTTGACAGTGTTAGCTACGATTCCAAAAAAACTAATAATTCCACAAATGATTCCATCATTCACAAATTCAAATATCCATCTACCTTCATCACTGAGAATTTTAGTCATTTTTTTCACAATGATAATTTGATTGACTGTACTGAGTAATGTAATGTTTATAATTTATGTTAAAATATAGGTGTGCGTCTGTAGTTTAACGCGGTAGTGAGCTTGATCTCTACCTGGTTCAAACAGAGCGGTGGGCATGTTTGGAAGCAATTTAGTTCCCTTGGCTGTTTACAAGATAAAAGTAGACCCCACCGTTCACAAAGCAATGGCAGACTACTGAACATGTAAGTGGTGCCTAGAAAATCGACGACTCGTTTACTGTTTTTGATGGCTACGTCCTGTAAAGGATATGCCACGATTTTCATTTATTCATATTAAATTATGATCTTTAACACTAAAATGTAATGATGGAATTGAAAATATCACTGTCCCCCGTAATCTAGTTTTTATAATAGATTTTTGTTAATAGTTAATTGTTTGTTACTTTCAAGTAACGGTTCTTCTTAGTTATGTATGCTCAACAGACAAATACAATTTCCAGTTTGTTTAACAAGTTGCATATATAATGCACTGTACCCATACGATAGTTACAATAAATGCATGTAGTGTTGGAATCATTCAGAATATCAACTTATCTATGTTTCTTTACACACGTTTGTCTTAGAAAAATATATTATAGCCACAATATATTGCTAGGAATAATAGATGTGAACTACATTTTGTTGATATCTAACGATGTAGTAATTATTTAACAATAAATTAATAGAAAACCAAATGAATGTAATACATATATATGCTGACAGAAAATATACCCATTTATTTATGTCTTACTATATAATACTATACTTTGTTTACTTGTATATCAAGATACCTATACACGCATATTATATTATTTATATTGGACGCTTGACATTATTATTGTCGTAATTATTGCACGTTGATATATTAAGTGCATCTACGAAACGTCATTGTGTGAAGTTAGATATCGATTTTACATAATATGTAATTAGCAATAGGAAGACCGTGACATCTGTAGATACGTTTAGATTATAAGTGTATATTAAGACAATACGACACGGTTCGAGAAAATGAGATCACCGTTTGTCCCAGACAAGTAATTGTGTGTTATGTTTTGCTGATTAAACATACAGTACTCGACATACTTATTGACCTTATGTTACACTTTCACATTTAATAATGTACGTCTCGTCGTTGAAAGAGAGGACATTAGAAATATTTTCTAAAAATGTATATATATATTTATAGTAACCTGTAGCACAAAGTAAGTTTTATTAGAAAATGGTAGTAATGAAAAGTAGCAAAATGATGTAATTATTATTGAATATAAAACATATACTTTATAACAGGATGGAAGTGTCTAAGATCTGATAAGTACAGTAAAGATATATTTAATAGATAGAAAATGAATCGATTTTTCTCATGTGTGATGTTAGAATTCTTGTTAATTTTGTATTAGAATGTAATTATATAGATACCTGTTATAAACAGCCATGTGAAATGATGAGGTTATTAAACGTTGTGATACATAGTTATAGTCTGTCCATTAATTCGTGAGCACGTTTGAAATTGATTTTCTCAAAAACTACCTGTTGGATCTCAGTGATTTTTGCATGCAGCCTTAGAATATCCATGACGCTAGAGAAATATTTTTTCCAAGAAAACTTGGTGCAGTTTGAAATATTTCTTCTTCAGGTTATATTAAAATCAACCTCACCGGATTGTACACAATAGTAACAGATCTACGGTACACAGACGCGTTGTTCAAAAAATACATTATGGTAACATTGAAATATCGTGAGTAAAAAACAATTTCACGGGAATTCCCGTGCACCTAACCCAGTCGACTTTGAAAGCGGAAAGCATATGACGTTATAATTGGGATACCGTTGTATAGTTATAGGTGTATCTCGCTATTTGTATGAAGCTATTGTATCATATTTGTTGGCTTATCAAAACTGACATTGATATCACATTCATAATGAGTCTGAAGTGCACATTTATAACAATGCAGAAGGTTACAGTTTTACTATACCAACACTTCCGTAGGGAATCTAAGAGAGGTCATCTATATTGCGATATTCATAACCCTGAGAAACGAACGCAACTGGCGCTTGGTCTGAATAGAGAATCCTTTTCCCGATGGATTAAACAGGACACAAAGTGCACTAATGTCAAGCAAGGAAGGAAAAGAACAATTGATGACTTTGACATAGATGTCATAAGACGGAAGCTCTTGAAAATGTTTGCGACAAATCAACTTGTTACTCTCAGGAAACTGAAATTAAAACTGCAATCATATTGCAGCATAGACATTTCTAAAAGTACTCTATGGAAAATTGTAAGAGCCGCCGGCTTCACCTTCAGAAAAAATATAGGCGGCAGGAATATTATTTGTGAAAAGCCACATTTAATTGCTGCCCGAAGTAAATACCTGAGGCAGATCCGTGAGCGGCGGAAGCAAGGCTATGATATTGTATATTTGGACGAATCCTGGGTCAATGCTCACCACACCAATGCTAAAGAATGGCAATCAGTAGACGGTGAACAGAAAAGAAAAATACCAAGCAGCAAAGGCCAGCGTATTATACTAACACATGCAGGAAGCAGTGAAGAAGGTCTTGTCCATGACGCTGGACTTATTTTCCAATCAAAAGTACCGACGGTAGGGACTACCACACAGAAATGAATGGACATATTTTCAGGCACTGGATGGAGAAAGATCTACTTCCAATTCTAAACAGACCATCATGCTTGGTAATGGATAATGCATCCTATCACAACGCAGTATCAGCGGAAGACAAAGTACCAACTGCATCAAATACAAAAGATCAAATTAGGACTTGGCTTGCTAAGGAAAATGTCAGCTTCGATGATACATATTTGAAACCCGAGTTGTTGCACCTGGTGAGGATGACAAATAAGACAAAGGTGTTTCATATTGACAAAATCATTGCGGAATACGGCCACACGTCTTTGCGACTCATGCTCACCTCAATCCGATAGAGCTTGTCTGGGCTAAAGTAAAAGGGCAAGTTGCCGAACAGAACAGGACGTTTAAAATGTGTGATGTTGAAGTTCTGACACGTGAGTCCCTCTCAATGATAGACATGCAGTTCTGGAAGAAGTGTGAACATGTGCTCCGAGAGGAAGACGAGTACTGGCACCGAGATGGATTACAATTTGTCCAGCCAGTAACAATTATCAACCTCATGGAATCGTCAGATTCGGGATGATACAAATCATATTTTGATTACAGACTGAGAAATAGCAACGTATACATTTCCATATCCAAATGCGTCTACCATCATACAATTTGTGGTGAAGTTAAGACACCCTGGGGTCTAATGGTGACCGAAGGGAGGACTAACTGTTGCATATTGTATCCAAGTTCACGATTGCACATAAAGGGCAACACACTTAATTACTTGACCTATCAAGTTAATATGGAGATACACCTATGAAAAGAATTGACATGTACAAATTCTAGGGATTACTGTAAAATCTAAAATGTGAGCCCCCGTATTTGCAATTGTCATAAAAGATCAAAGGAATTCGCCGATGTGCAAAATCCGTAACATCTATGAACTACTGGTTAGCTTTATTTTAGCGTCATGGATATTCTAAGGCTGCATGCAAAAATCACTGAGATCCAACAGGTAGTTTTCGAGAAAATCAATTTCAAACGTGCTCACGAATTAATGGACAGATTATAGTTTGTTAGTTAGTGTGTTCCTTTCGAGCCAAAGGCGATACATAGGGCAGAAGTTTTAGATCTCCATATGATGCGATTCGTTGCTAGCAGTTGGAGATCTCGTATGGTTTACATCCCAATAGTTTACTTTCTTGTAGGATTGTTCTTCGAAGAGTGGTCTTAGGTCTTCCACGTTTTCTTTTCCCAACTGGTGACCATATAAGGACTTGTCGATTTAGTCTCTTTTCGTCTGATCTCTCTCTCTCTCTCACGATCAGGCCTAGACTGATGAACCAACTTTTATCATGAATTTTACCGTGATTTTAAGGACTCCGTTCCTCCGCACAGCTTGTCGCGAAGCTCTGTGTTTTGTGGCCAGGTTTCGTTTCTTAAACCTGCTATCAGTTGACAATCCTGCAGAACGTGTTCTGCCGTCATGTCCGCCTTTTTGCATGGGCACAGGCTAGTTGTGCCTATTTTGAACTTGTTGTACATGTGGCACATAGCTTGTTGCGGCCGGTACGGAGGCGAAGTATGGCAACTTGTTCGCTACGGGACAGACCATAGTATCCGTCACTGTTGGAATGCTGGGGATGGTCTTTTGTCCATTTGTTTCTGTAATGCGAACAGATAGTTGTTCGGGCTTCCTCATAACTGATCTCGTGATCAGTCTGAGGTAGTCTCCGCCTTCTTTAGCTAGTTTGTCGGCACGCTCGTTTCCACTTAACTTATATTACAGTGTGATGAAATTCACTGAATGACGGTGCTTTTGAGTGAGTTCATCGAGGGTCGCTTTGAGCTCATTCAGCTCTGTTTTGCCTACACTTTTGAGTGCCGTGATGACCGATAGAGCATCGGTGAATATCACGACCTTGTTGCAAGAGGTGTCTCTTCTCTCTAGGATCATTTCGGCCGCTGTTCTTAATGTCTCCGCTTCTGCTCGGTAGTTATTCGAGTATTTGCCTGTGGCAATCGATTTTGTAACCGTCACTTTCTTTGATAGTTTAAGCACTATTCCTCCTCCACCATCGCTGATTGCGTTTTTGGCCGACCTGTCAGTGTACACGTGTGTCCACTTATTTTCGAGGTATTCTGTCGATATGTACTGTTCTGTGGCCGCTCTTCTTTCGAAGTTTTCTTGCTGGCCTTTGTTTTGAATGCCTGGGATTGTTTCCCTTAGTTCCGGCATTTTGGTTTTCTCCGGAGAGTACTTATCAGTTTCGGAATTGGTTTGGTTTTGCATTGTGCAAGGACTGGATGGTCTGCAGTAAATGCTTTTGTGATCTTTGGGAAACTTTGTCTCTGCATTCTGCTCCTTTCGAATTCGTACATTCTTTTATGCATAGGGTGGGAATCGAGCCGTTTAAGTTTTTCCGCTAGTACTTTTCTGTCCCTCCGGTCTGACATTGGTTGGATGCCTGTGATTGTTTCTATCGCCTTGATGGGCGTGGACTTCATGGCTCCAGTGATAATGCGCATTGCACGGTTCTGACTGTTGGACACTTTGGCGAATTGCTTGTTGGATACATTACACCACGCTGCAATTCTGCACTCTATGACAGGTCGCACTCTGCCACAGTAGAGTGTTTTGAGCACTCTGGCGTTTGCTCCCCACGTGGAGCCTGCGATTTTACGCATCATTGTGAGCCTGTGTCTCTCTTTTGCGGTTGCATTTTCAATTTGAGAGCAGCAAGTCAGTGTACGGTCGAGTGTGACTCTGAGGTACATTGAGGGTCTTTCTTTCTAGGAGATCTTGGCCATTGACTTTAAGCTGAATGTTGTGAACCTGGTTGTTCTGCGAGAACATAGTGTAAGTGGTTTTAGACGCATTTATGCTCATATTCCACTTTTTTTGTCCACACTTCCAGGTTATTTAACGTAACTTGTAGTCGATTTGTTGCTGTGGGCATTGACTTTTCTCTCGTCCATTATTGCCAGATGGTCGGCGTACATGGCAGAGTGCACTTGCTCTGGTAGGCATGTAGCTAAGTCGTTGATAAAGATTAGGAAATGAGTTGGTGAGAGCACTCCTCCTTGGCGACCCCATGCTCTAGTGTGGCTTTCATGCTAGTGTACCCCTGAACCATTGCTATTCTGTTCTCAAGGTATCTATTAAGCCAGTTGTACATTCTTCCCTTTATGCCGACGGTGAGGAGTTTCAGCCTTAGTCCTTCCTTCCAGACTGTGTCAAACGCCTTCTCCATATCTACCAAAACTGCAAGTGTCTGTTTCTTTTCTTGGAAACCATCTTCAAAAATTACATCTGGAATCCTCGCTTGTTATATGTTTTTAAATTCTGGTTTTACATTCACTTTCATGACTAATTGTAATGTTGTGGACGACTACCATAGTAACATTAATCAACATTTAAGTCAATGTACAATTAACATAAATTATTAGTACTGTGATTTGATGACTGCCAGAAGAATGACAAAGACAAAGAGACGCCACACCCGTTTTTCTATATCATTTCCTAATCATGTTCACGCATTCTAGTTTACTTAAACGTCGATCGTTCCAAATGGGTCACGTGTGCAGTCACAGTGACAACGTTACGCCAGGATCAGTGAGCTAGCAGTCTTCAGCCTTAGAACGGGACACTCCAGTCTCAGAGCACACCTCCACAGAATGAGTCTCACGGACTCGACCACCTGCACATGTGGAATACATAAGCAGTCCCCAGAGCACATCCTGCAAGACTGCGCCATTCTAAGAAGTGAGAGAATTCAGTTCTGGCCAACAGAAACAACCCTACAAGACAAACAATGAGGGACCGGTGAAGACATCAAGCGCACCGCCCTGGTTATGACACATACCGGAGTAGTCACATAGCAGAAGTTGATAGCAGAAGAAGAAGAAGGAGTAAGGTAGCACTGATCAAGACCCAAACCCACCTCAGGTTTCCACAGAAACGACACGCTACATTTTTCTATTGACCTTTCATCTCCCAATGTAGCACATGTCTTCAACAAACTTCTTCCAGCTCTTCCTCTCTCCTGCCATGCCTTCCAGTTATTTCCCTGTTTGATCTATCCTTTTGATATCAGCCTCCAGCTTTCTTCTCCAGATATTCCCAGGCATTCCCCTACTCCTTTTTCCCTCCGAGTTCCAAAACATTGTCTCCCTTGCAATACTTCCGGTCGGCCTTCTCAATGTGTGTCTTATCCATCACCGGCGTCTCTTCCTTAACTCTTTCTCCACTGTCATCTGCTTAGTTCGTTCTCTGAGTTCATCGTTCGTAATCTTATCATACCATCTCAGTTACCTCTATTCTACCTAACATCCGTTTGCAAAGGTTTGCAGTTTTCTGGTGGTTTCTTTTGTTGTCCTCCATATTTCGAGTCATAGAACAGCACTGACTTCACATTTTATTGGAAGATAAAACGACAAACTACTTACGTGGATAATTCCCCGTAACTACGGAAAAAAAAATTAAAATGTCTCCCTAAAAATACATTCGTGAATTGAAGAACGTGATCCGGATTCGAACTCACAGCATTTCGATTGCAAAAAAAAAAGGAGTGATCACTTTGCACAAAGACCAACAGCAATCTACTAAATAGTATTACGTTATTACGAATGTTATCTCATGTCTTGTTTCGTTTCATGAAATTGTTGATCTAAGTTGCATAATTTATCTAAATCATCACTCAAATCAAGTGTCATGCCTTCCAGCCTCATTGATCATGTTTTCCCACAACTCTCTCCCTGCCACATTTTATCCATTCTGAATCTTATCTCTTGTCGAACAACGTTGTTAAACCACCCATCTTCTTTAAATGCCTTTCTCGATCTATCCTTCTCTATATTTTACCAGCATTATATCTCACAGCAACATTGATTGTCTTATTGTTATTCTGCTGATCAGGTTTTGTTGTTTACATGTCACTTGTCAAATCAAATTTATTGTAATAAAGCAGTAAACTGGCAAATTCGTTCACAAAATGAGAGAAAAACAACTTTCAATTTTCTTCTCACTAGATCCACACTGAAGCAGATAATGAACATCAAATTTGTATTTTTGTTTAATTGTTATCTGAACATTACAAAGACTTTTTAACACTTGTTTTCATTAATAAAACATGTTTAATATACAGATTAAGAAAGAAACACTGTATTTCACAATGTGTCTTTATTGTCTATAATACCACTTTTTATTGTGGTGTAGGACAGTGACGACATGAACTTGTGGAATGTAACGGCTGCATGGCTGCAGTCGGCCCGAAACGATTTAGGTTAGGATTTTGTCATTATGCCCCAACATAAAAAAACCTATGTTTTAACTGGTATTGAACCTGAGTCTCCGGAATGGAAGCCCTCGCTATAGTCGATTCGGTCAGACGCTATAAGAAACAAATACTAATCTAAAAAATACACACCAATTTTATTTTTTTTCAAAACCAGAAGCTAATGAGCTTTCAGATATTCGGTTCGGTGCCATGAACATCGTAACCCTTCGGTTCGGTGCCACGAACAACGTAAATCTGGAGAACCTGTGCCTTTTTCTGACCGCCCGCGAAATTGGACCCGCACTAACAGAGGACATGTCACACCGTCGTGCAACGCGCTACGAGCACGCTGGGCAGGCGGTCACACAACACCAATAAAAACTAAGAAATGAGTGCTTGAACAAAACTCATACCAGATCATGAAATTGACATGTGATTTAAGTGGTATAGTTTTTGTAGTCGTCTGTATCTTATCGTTAGTGATCTTGATCCCAACTATACCGATTGTTTTAGGAAGATAAGAAAAGTAATAAGTAAGTACTTGAACAACTGTGAACTCGCTTCTCAAGGCTGGTGGTCTAGGCTCAACTCCCGCAGTACGCGTAGAATTTTTCCCAACCGCGACGGCTCTCAGGTCGACCCAGCCTCAACTGGGTACCAGACATGCTCTGGGAAAGTAAAGGTGGGCGGCGTGATGCTGACAACATCACCCATCGTGTGCCGACGGTCAATGAAAATACAGACCTAACACTGTATTGACCTATATACCACGAGGTATGAAAGGGTTCCTTTACTTTACTAACTTTTACTTGAACATCTAGCATTGACAAGAGTATTGCTCAATGAGAATAGATAAGAAAAATGAGATGTATTTGTCTGTCCGAGTGTTTACGAGGCCCAAAATTTGGGGTGTAAAGAATAGAACCACTGTTCCCTGCCACGCATGTCGTAAGATGCGACTAAGGATGTTTGACTGAAATCGGATGCACGTGTCCGCTAGGAATGCTAACCCGAAACAAATGCTTGCAGAAAACGGATGCACCAGGACGTAAGACGCATAACATGGTTCAACGACCCCTCACAATGAGGAATGGGATAATGGATTATACGATCGCCAATCTGCCTCAGAGATTTAGCCACTCAGTAAGAATGTCAGACCCACCATCACGGGGGTAGCCAAAACTTACTGCGGGAAGAGGTCTGCGCAAATTGGGAAGCAGAAATCATAGGAATTATATCCTACAGAACTGCCTCCAGTATGCAGAAGAAAGAATTGGCCCGCTTACACCAGCGTCAAAGAGAAACTCTATGCTGTGGCTGATAATCTGAGGCAGACGGCTGCCTTTATTAGAGAATCCAAAATCCCAATCTGGTAAGAAAGCAGAAGAAGAAGATGTGTTGGTCACATTAAGGCGGCATTTATATTTTCTAATATAAAAAGACACTATTGGTTGGAAAAGACTATCATGAAAAGAGGTATACCGTCAAAGAGAAGATGAGAAAGACCACGGAGAAGATGGATTCAGGATGTAACTGATGGGTTGATTATGACGGCTGCACAGACGGGACATCTGGCCAATGAGAGAGATAAATTCCAGAGGACTGTTGGGGTGGCAACGTTCTGCTCAGGACAAGCTATTTGTTGATCATGACGTCAGACCCAGCCAAAACAAGGGTTATCTTATTTACAAATTAGCACAGGAAACTAACAAATATATTGTCATAGAATTTAAACCAATTTTGTACAAGATATTGCTTTTGATGATAAATAAAGTTTATTTTATAACCTTTAATTAGGTTTAAAAAAATAATACATTACTATGAAGTTATGAACCACAATTAAAAGAAAACTTCCCTGCAGCGGGACGTGGATTTCACTAACATAAGAAGTGTAAAGAATGCTAAAACAAGCATTTGATGTACATATCACCCATTGTTATAGCGTGAGCCATCCAAATGACTAACCAATATTGCCCCATATTTTTGTCACGGATTAAAAAAATGTTAGGAATAGAATTGTTAAGAAACAAAATATGAAAAAGTAAAATAAAAATATCGTTTTTGTCAACTGTATACTATATCACGAAGTCGAGTGCTCTTGAACAAACGGATTGTCTGAAGCACTGGCCGCAGTGCTCCATGAAACGGGATCAATGGGTTCTTTTCAGGAGCAAAGTTATATTGCCACTTAACCACGTCGAAACAATTCAGTTTGAACCAGGATCTCTCTTCTCTACATGCAACGTGACTCCAGGCGAGAATATGACAAACATTCTTGTTTGTGTTATTAGTTCCAACATCATAGATCAGCGTTTCCCAAACTGGTGTCCGCGGACCACCGGGGTCTGAGAGGTACTCACATGAGGTCCGCGGAAAACCGGGGTCTGAGAGGTACTCACATGAGGTCCGCGGACCACCGGGGTCTGAGAGGTACTCACATGAGGTCCTCAGGCGCTTGAAGAAATATTGTGATCTTCGACATTTCAAACAGAAAAATACATTTTTTTAAAATATGTATAAAAACAGTGGTAAACTAGTTCCACTGGGAAATCAAAGCATCCGGACCAGATGGAGTCTAAATTTCTGACAGGACAAAATGATATATCATTTGAAGTTGAGTCTGAGAACATTGTTTACTATTGTAACACATATATATTTTATTTCGATCCATTTTCATACGTAGAAACGTTTGAGGTTCGCGGCAGCAAAATGTACTTAAAAGGTGGTCCGCAGTAATGCAAAATTTGGGAACCGCTGGTCTAGTTATTTTTGGCAGGATGAAATTCTTTCTTCGAAAGCAATAATGACCTTAGGAAATTATAGCTATTTTGATCTTTTTTTTTTATTTATTTCCTCTTAGTATTTGCAAAATGCGTTTATCCTTCTCTTATTCCGATTTTGTTACACATAACATTTAACTTTAGAAACATATAAGCTGTGCCTGTATACCGGAATGCCATAATGGAGAGCAATAATAAGAGGCTGTTAAAATGGGATTACTTTCAGGAAAATCCCAGATCGATTTGATTTTCAGCAATCACACGTTCTTTTTTGTTCTCGATTCGTGCTCGTTGAATTGACATCACTCTGCCCACAACAAGCCACTCAGTTGTTGAAATGTGGGGTTATTGGTGATTTCGCATTTTAAGTCGTTTACCGTTGTTTGCATTTGTGAAATAAACATAATCTTGTGTTGTTTTGACACAGAAGTAACGATGTCGTGTGTGAATGTTATTATTTTAATAGATTCGAAACTGCAAGTGTAAACATTTACAGATAATTATATAATCAATCTGTATCTAGTACATGGTAACTGCCTTTTTGCTGTATACTTTTTTTTGTTCTTTCTTTCTTGTTCTTTATTCAGTCTGCACTCATGTTCCACTTTCTTACTTTGTTTACTATTCTTTACACGTTTTTAGTCTTACCTTCTGTCAAACTGATTCAATTGCTTACCATTTCTCTATCAATCCTCTCACTGGGTAAATGTTTTCACCAAAGGATGCATTTTGATTGCAAACTTTGCTGAGAGAGGCAAGAAATATAGGTCTCAGTTCCATGGAGATTGAGCAGGTTGGCCAGGATAGAGCGGAATGGAGAAATTACTTGCTGGCCCTATGTAACGTGTAATGGTAGGAGAGGAACTATTTATTTTATTATTTATGTACTAAATTAGAAGAAGAAGTAGCAGCAGCATGTAATGAATTCGAGACAGACGAAGAAAAAAAAGAGTGTGTACTGAATTAGAAGAAGATGAAGAAGAAGCAGCATGTAATGAATTATAATTTTAGTTGTAAAAATGTACCTCTTATTCAATAAATACTAGTTGCACGTCTTTATTATATTCCCTTTCTGTTTTCATTTAAGTTTCTGATTTTATTTCTACTATTTCTTGTCAATTTCTCCATTTGTTCACATCATTATTGATTTTCTCGTCATTAATTTATCAAATTTCTTATTTAATTTAACGCAATTTTTCTGTTTTTACTATGTACCCTACATTTCTCATGCATTCTATACAAATTTTTTTTACTTTTATTATTATCTTTTTCGTCTGCGAGAATGGATTAGATCGTGGCTCCCATGTGGAAGACCCGGGTCCAATTTACGAAAAGGACAAGGAGATTTTTTCTGTCGAGGGCATAAAGAAAACACCCTAACCTGAATAGTTTCACGGCGACTGTACTAGCAATGTGGCCATTAATTTCCACAGGCTCATGTCCCTCCTGTTCTACACCGCCCAAAAAGCGGTATTACAGGAAGTAACGACAGTTTCATTAACATTATTTTTTATTCAGTCGTTCAAAAGTCAGATAATACAAAGAGATAAAACGTTTAGACTGCTCTGTATTACAAGTTTTTAATCCACAATTCTTTTTTTTTGTTCCGATCCAGAAGCGCTGGAGTTCTGGTTCTTCGGTTCGGTGCCATGGACTTCGTAATCCTTCGGTTCGGTTCCACGAACACTGTAAATCTAGAGAACCTGTGGATTTTCTGCCAGCCCTCGGAATTAAACCGTACTCACAGAGGGCTTGTCACCTGTCGTCCAACGCGCTACGAACACGCTGAGCAGGCGGGCATGCACAATTCTTTAAGATCATATGGTCCGTACTAATTTGAGAAAATGTAGTCTGTAACTAAATAAAAAAAATCTTTAACCAAAAACCCATTAAGAAAATTTGACATGCAAATCACTAAAAGCAAACAGCCTGTTATTCTTTAAGAGCAATTGACATGCACCTCGTTAAGAACATTTGACATGCAACTCATTAAGAGCATTTGACATGCAACTCATTAAGAGCATTTGACATGCAACTCATTAAGAGCATTTGACATGCAACTCATTAAGAGCATTTAACATGCAACTCATTAAGAGCATTTGACATGCAACTCATTAAGAGCATTTGGCGTGCAACTCATTAAGAGCATTTGACGTGCAACTCATTAAGAGCATTTGACGTGCAACTCATTAAGAGCATTTAACGTGCAACTCATTAAGAGCATTTAACGTGCAACTCATTAAGAGCATTTGACATGCAACTCATTAAGAGCATTTGACATGCAACTCATTAAGAGCATTTGACATGCAACTCATTAAGAGCATTTAACATGCAACTCATTAAGAGCATTTGACATGCAACTCATTAAGAGCATTTAACGTGCAACTCATTAAGAGCATTTAACGTGCAACTCATTAAGAGCATTTGACGTGCAACTCATTAAGATAAATTCTCTTGATAAACATTTCTCCTGATACACATTTCTCCTGATACACATTTCTCCTGATACACATTTCTCCTGATAAACATTTCTCTTGATACACATTTCTCCTGATACACTTTTCTCTTGATACACATGTCTCTTGATACACATTTCTCTCTATACACTCTTCCATCAACTCTTAGTGGATCAGGAAAAAAAACATGCTTTTACAAATTATTTGTTTTTAGAATTAAAAATGCCCTTTAGCGTGGCTCCTTATAAAAAGTCGCCCAACCCAAAGCCACAAAGTGTGGCATTTCGTCCTCAAGGAGTTAATGCACATTTATCTTCACTACCTCTTCAGTTTTTACACATATAAATCAAGCTACTCTTTATCTTTTGTTGACATCTATACATCATCCATCTGTTTGATTGCTATTTGTCAACCAGGACATTGCATGACAAGAGATTCTCAACCTTACAAAAATATGGCATTATCAATCATGCAACTTGTCATCCCTGTTCTAGTGTAATTTATATTTCTTGTAGATTTTTATTGAAAGCTGAAGTAATCTAGTGTTAAGCACGGTCAATGTAAATTTGATACTTGGTTTGAATAGAAAAATAAATATAAGGAAGACATTTTTGGGGGGTTATGGGGGTGGTGGTGGGAGAAGTAAGGTGATGTGCGGAAATCGAGATATCTTATGTGGTAAGACCGGATCGGATCAGATCTAGAGTAAACAGGGACTCTGTAGCTAGGCGGTTTGCGAGTCGAATGTCGTGTGTTCGAATCTGGAAGGTGTTGTTCTGTTCACATGTGCATTTTTAGAGACCCTAGGATAGTTTTCGGATCCGCAGAGTTTGTGCTTTGTGCAATACTTTCGGCTTGTGGCGTGCCATTTCTGCGGTGAAGGGCCGAGACATGTGGGGTAAAACCCGGTGCATTGAAGTCAATTCTTCGGCTATAAAACCCCCCTTAAAATCTAGAGTAAGTCGGGGGTATAGGTTGCAAAAATAATGGGAAAACCGGTGATATGGACGAGGTAAGGTATATAGCAGTGTTACATACTCAAGAACATTGTACAATCTATATATATGTATATATACAAGAATGAGTTAAATTAAATTGTATGTATGTCTCTTTCCATTGTTTCAAGATATCTGAATATCCAACGAACTTGAAATTTGGAAAGATTGTAGCTTTCATAGATGGAAAGATGTAAAAAAAATTTATAAAAACGGACTATTGGTTCGTCTCTATATCTAAATGCTAACTTAACAAAATGGTAATGAAAACGCAAAAAGCGAAAGACGGGAATCCATGTTTTCACTTGCCGGTTACATGATATAGCGATGATCACGACTATTATTAGAAAGTATTTGAACAAATTTGCTAAGAGTTACGCTTGCATTAATTGATAAGTGCACATTCTATCATGTAGTAGATCATGTGGTAGACCCGAGTTGGATTCACGATCGGACCAAATATTTTTTTTAAACACATCTGGTCACTGAAAAAGTTTATAATCTAAATAAATTTAATTTGCCAATTGTTTTTTATAGTCGTTTTTGAGAGGATGGATGTATATGTATTTAATATGTCCAGTCTCTCACTGCTTGGGACTACTTATATTGAAACTAATGAAGTTAGAGATATGCGGTTGGAGAATGAGAAAAAAAAGAAAAATGAAGGCCAGAAACATGGAGACAGAGGAAGAAAGATTAGTTATTAAGTTTGACTCAAGCGTAGGAGGAGTGTAAAAGCGATTGATGAAAAAACTAAAGAGAAACGGCTTGGAAGATCAGCGGATAAAGATAACAAATGTAACTTTAAAAGCGTTCAACATTACAACGAGATTTAAACTAAATTCCTGTACAAAGAACGGGTACATCTGCTAGTTAAATATATCAAGTAACAATAATTAACGTTTCGGTCATTGGCCTGTACCAAGAGAACATATACAAACACGAACTACTAGATAAACTAAAACATAAGTCTAACGTTAAATAGGAAGACACTGAAATATACGAACCACATTCTATATACTCTTGCGTGGACCAAAAGTATAGATATTTTGGCGGTTTTTTAAAGTGACTTGCATGGAAGATCGTCAACATCTGAGATGATAGCAAAACCACAGACAGAGATTTGTGGAGGTTCATAATACCATCCGCCACGGTACCTGATTATGATGATAATGGCGCTTTTTTCAGGGACCGTGACTCCGTCAGGGTGGAAAAACCTTTTGTCGCTTCCATTCTCCACAAGATGAATTTCTTTTTTGCCACTATTACTTCAATTCTTTTCACTCTTATTTTCTACATATACTACATAATTCTTCTATTCTTCCTTTCTCCTAATGTTCAAGCCTTCTTCTACTCTTCCTTTCTCCTAATGTTCAAGCCTTCTTCTAATCTTCCTTTCTCCTAATGTTCAAGCCTTCTTCTAATCTTCCTTTCTCCTAATGTTCAAGCCTTCTTCTAATCTTCCTTTCTCCTAATGTTCAAGCCTTCTTCTATTCTTCCTTTCTCCTAATGTTCAAGCCTTCTTCTAATCTTCCTTTCTCCTAATGTTCAATCCTTCTTCTAATCTTCCTTTCTCCTAATGTTCAAACCTTCTTCTAATCTTCCTTTCTCCTAATGTTCAAGCCTTCTTCTAATCTTCCTTTCTCCTAATGTTCAAGCCTTCTTCTAATCTTCCTTTCTCCTAATGTTCAAACCTTCTTCTAATCTTCCTTTCTCCTAATGTTCAAGCCTTCTTCTAATCTTCCTTTCTCCTAATGTTCAATCCTTCTTCTAATCTTCCTTTCTCCTAATGTTCAAGCCTTCTTCTAATCTTCCTTTCTCCTAACGTTCAAGCATTCCTCTAATCTTCCTTTCTCCTAATGTTCAAGCCTTCTTCTACTCTTCCTTTCTCCTAATGTTCAAGCCTTCTTATATTCTTCCTTTCTCCTAATGTTCAAGCCTTCTTCTACTCTTCCTTTCTCCTAATGTTCAAGCTTTCTTCTATTATTCCTTTCTCCTAATGTTCAAGCCTTCCTCTATTCTTACTTTCTCCTAATGTTCAAGCCTTCCTCTATTCTTCCTTTCTTCTAATGTTCACGCCTTCCTCTATTCCTACTTTCTTCTAATGTTCAAGCCTTCCTCTATACTTACTTTCTTCTAATGTTCAAGCCTTTTTCTATTCTTCCTTTCTCCTAATGTTCAAGCCTTCTTCTATTCTTCCTTTCTTCAAATGTTCAAGCCTTCCTCTATTCTTCCTTTCTCCTAATGTTCAAGCCTTCTTCTATTCTTCCTTTCTTCTAATGTTCACGCCTTCCTCTATTCTTACTTTCTTCTAATGTTCAAGCCTTCCTCTATTCTTACTTTCTTCTAATGTTCAAGCCTTCCTCTATTCTTCCTTTCTTCTAATGTTCAAACAACCTTCTAATCTTCCTTTCTTCTAATGTTCAAGCCTTCCTCTATTCTTCCTTTCTTCTAATGTTCAAGCCTTTTTCTATTCTTCCTTTCTCCTAATGTTCAAGCCGTCTTCTAATCTTCCTTTCTTCTAATGTTCAAGCCTTCTTCTAATCTTCCTTTCTTCTAATGTTCAAGCCTTCTTCTAATCTTCCTTTCTTCTAATGTTCAAGCAACCTTCTACTGTTCCTTTTATCGTAATGGACTGGTCTTCGTCTTCTTTTCCAATCTAATAATAAAGCTCTAAACATCTTATACACTTTCTCTTCACTTTAGTTTGAATCTTTATCTACTATTCATTTTTTCTAGTAATTTAGACTTCTTCTATCCTTCATTTTCCTTAATGCTTCAGTCACATGGTCCTCCTTTTGTGCACACAAGCTCCTTACTTTTCTATCATTGTTCAGACTATAGCAATGTTCAAACTTTTAAATATTTATTTTGTGTGTAGTATGAACATTTTTTTATTTCATCTTCAAACGCTCCATATCGATCACGTGTTAACCACTCTATGTGATTTGTATGTGATCTGAGCCTAAGAGAGATTGCATTTTGTGCCAGTTATGCACCTACAAGTAGGCCAGCACATCGGATTTCTGCGACGTTTATATTTACTAGGGTAGCTTCCCTAGGCTCCTGCCTCAGTCGCCTCTTACGACATGCCCTGTAGGTTGTAGTGGTACTATTCGTTGCTTTCCTTGCGCGCCCCAACAACACACGAGCGAATATATGACTAACACATCCCCTAGCAAGATAATGAGTTACAGACATTTCATGTGATGCCTTAGTTCTATTCTGACTATTCGCGTCACATAGTCGAACTAGTCAAATAGCACGTAATCAGGATTTGCACTGCCAAGAATCACGTTAGAGGTTTGGTTACAATCAATACAGTACGTGCGTGCTGCAAGACTTAATTGATAGGAAGCCACCTTTAGCAGGAGTGGAAGCATCTAATGGTAGACTTCAACATCAGAGTGTACAATTTACAGCTTCTGTAGGTAATCATAATCTCCGCTAACGTTTTCTTCTATTCAATGAATATTGGTTTGCATGATGACATTTATTGATGCTATTTAAGATAAGATGTTCATAATTTTCTTTCTTTTGTGACCTCCCATATTGAATTTGTCACAATATATTTCATTCTTTCACTTCTCAGGAAATGTCATAGAAATGACTTATTGTCTATTGTCCTAGGTGGAAGATAGAATTGGTTGCAAACTCTTGCCGTTAAGCGTAGGGATGGGAGTTTTAATTTGCGTTCTAGTGCCAGATGAGTCGCCATTGTTGTGAGAAATGATAATTCCTGCATATTTTAAGTTTGTTTTGGTACGCTTTATATGAGTAGGAGCGTAGTCATTGCGCATAACATAGTGCTATAATCACCTTCATTTTTACCCCTGTGCAGGCAGGAGTTAGTGATAAAATGAACAAGCTGATAGATTGGCTTGCATGGCTACAATATCAGAGTGAGCTGTCGTGGACCGAAATGACATTCTTAACGCATTTAGAGAGTCTTTCCGAACAGATTAGTTTCAGGTCTGTGAATCACACTCGCTGACCAGAGTGAGAGAGATGAGTGTCGATATTGGTGTAAAAAGAAATGAACGGCATACCAAATATGCAAAGACGTTGATTAATCAACATCTAATTAGCGTGTCAGGACGCTGTACCCTTCTTGATTTGTTGAGGTGGAGATCGGAGCAAATATGGACATGTTCGGAGTGCTATGATGACAGACCTCTGAAAATTGATAACTGATAATGCCTCTGATTGATTTCTGCACAAATGGTTACTGTTCTTACCCCTGTTGTCCCTCAACATTCAGGTGAGTTTTATTCTGACTTCAGATGGGCTTGCAATTTAATTCTCCATGTTAGGATCGGGATCTTGTCAAAGAATGTGTGGTATTATTCTTCATTCTTATTTGTGTTAGGTGGCGCATAATATATATGCACACATGTAATCTTTTTTGTTCTTTTATTCTCAATGTCATTATCCGTACTACGTAATTTAGTCTTAATATTCTTCTTACTAAAGCTGGTTTTATAATTTTATAACTATTTTTACCCGTCGTATTGCCTTTATTTGAATAAATGAGTGTGTAATTATGGTGTCACCAGAATACTACAGACTCTCTCTCTCTTTAGCCTGTTACGCCCCTGGCGTTTAGGCAGCAACAAACGTCACCATTCTTCCCTGTTCATGGCCTTCCTCTGTATTGTGTTCCAGCTATGATTCATTTCCTTCAGCTCTTGCTCTATCGTTCTCCTCCATGTCGTCTTGGGTCTTCCACGCTTTCGCCTACCCTCTGGAGTCCATCTCAGTGCAGTTTTCGTGTCGGAGCCAGTCTCCATGCGCATCACATGCCCAATCCATCTCCAGCGTCGTCTTCGGATGATAGTGCCCATATTCTCTTGTTGGCATCGTGCAAGCAATTCTTGATTCGAGATAGTAGTCGGCCAGTACACGCGTAAGATTTTTCGCAGACAAGTTGTATGAAAGGCGGAGAGTCTGGACATATCCTGTTCTGTCATTCTCCAGCATTCCGATCCGTACAGCAAAGTTGACAGCACACAGCTGTTATAGATACTAGTCTTGGTTCTGATGCTGTATTGTGCAGATTTCAGGCGGTCTGAAGGGTCACGAATGCACTGCGTGCTTTACTCAGTCTGTTTTTAATGTCAGATCCAGCGCCTCCTTCATTGCTAATAACACTTCCAAGGTATGTGAAAGCGGTTGTATCTCGGAGGGTTTTACCTTCTAGTTTGACTGGTGCTGGGGTTGCTATGTTCAGAGTCATTACTTCAGTTTTCTTCTGATTTATTTTCAGCCCAACCATCTCACTATATTGGTTAAGGCGGCTGGTCTTTTCCTGGATATCTCTATGTGTATGAGATAGGAGTGCGATGTCATCTGCAAAATCTAGGTCTTCCAGAGTGGATGTGAGCGTCCATCTAATACCTCTTGCCTTATCTTCCGTTGTTTTACGCATCACCCAATCTATGACAGTGTTGAATAATAGGCTGACATAACACATCCTTGTCGCACGCCTGTTTTTACTTCAAACTTTAGTTCTGAAGTTTCAACACTGCATGCAAACTTGCTGTAGCAGCTTTTTATAATATTTATAACACACAGTGGGATTCCATACCATCTTAAGATACGCCATAGACTTTCGCGGTGTATACTATCAAAAGCCTTTTCAAAATCTACAAAGTTGATATAGAGTTTGCTTTGCCATTCTGTGCATTGTTCTATGATATTTCTAAGAGCAAATATTTGGCCTATACAGCTCCGTCCTCTGCGAAATCCTGCTTGTTCCTTTCTCAGTTTCTTATCCACAGCGTCAGTAATACGTTGTACGATGATTTTGCTTAAGATTTTACTTGGGACAGAAAGCAGTGTTATTCCACGCCAATTAT
Organism: Arion vulgaris; assembly: GCA_020796225.1. Taxonomy (NCBI): domain Eukaryota; kingdom Metazoa; phylum Mollusca; class Gastropoda; order Stylommatophora; family Arionidae; genus Arion; species Arion vulgaris. Next base: position 73,777,088 of record CM036758.1, read on the forward strand.
TACAATCGGCAAGGAGCCCTTTTTGGGTATCTTGATGATGACTCCTCTGTTCCATGCATCAGGTATTATTTGGGCATTCCATATAGTAGTAAACAAGGGTTGCAATATATTAGCTGCAAGTTCTGGGTCTATTTTGAATAGTTCTGCGTTTAAGTTATCATTCCCTGGTGCCTTGTTATTCTTAAGAGATTTAATTGCTGTAATGATCTCATCCTGGCTGGGTGTTTCAATGCCAATTTCTAACTCCTCTGTTGGTTCTGGTATGTCTGCTACTACCGTTGGAGGTGGTCTGTTTAGCAATTCTTTAAAATGCTCTGTCCATCGTATTTCTTGTTCCTTTTCCGTTGTCAATAGTATTCCATTCTTATCCTTTATGAGAGTATTTGATCTTCTGTAATGTTTCCAGCTTATTAGCTTTGTAATTTTGTACACTTTTCCTGATCACACTTTTTGCTGCTTCTTCTGCCTGTACTGCCAGGTCTTCAACATACATTCTTTTGTCGGCTCTCACAGCCCGTTTGATTTCTTTACTTGTGCTTTTGTACTGTTCTTGGTATCTTGCTTTCAGTCTTTCGGACTTTGCTTCTAACAATTTCTTTTTAATATTCTTCGGCTGTCTATTATTTTCCATGTTGTTGGTGTTATCCATTCTTTTCTTTTCTTTGTGCGGTACCCTAGACATGTTTCACTGCTCTTGCTATATATAGATGCTATGTTGTCCCATGTTTTATCTATGTTGTCAGTTTCATCCGTAGTTTCATTACTTTCTAGGGCTTGGAATCTGTTCTTTATCTGCATTATAAACTTATCCCTTACTTCCGTGTCTTTTAGTCTATCCACATCGAACCTCTTTTGGAAGTTTTTCTGTTGTCCTGTTTTCTTAGTTTAAGTTTGACATAAGCTGTGACTAGGTGGTGGTCACTACCAACATCTGCACCTCTCTTGACTACAACATCTAGCAGCGAGCGTCTCCAGGGTCCATTGATCATTATATGGTCTATTTGGTTTTTATCTCTGCCATTAGGGAATACCATGTTAATTTGTGGATATCTAAATGTTGAAATAGGGTTCCTCCTATAACGAGATTGTTCATGCTGCAGAAGTTTACTAAACGTTCCCCATTTTCGTTCATCATACCACATCCATATTTTCCCATAGTTCTATAACTATGCGTGTTGTCTTGTCCGACCTTCGCATTTAGATCTCCCATAACAATGATAACATCATGGGATGGTGACTTGTCTAATTCTGCTTGTAGGTTTTCGTAGTACGAGTCTTTCTTTGTATCTTCGCTATCATTAGTTGGCGCATAGCATTGTAGGATTGTGATGTTTGTATGCTTCCCCTTTAGCCTGATCTTAATCAAGCGGCTGCTGATAGGTTTCCATTCTAACAGACACTTTTCCACGCCCTTTCTTAGGATTACTGCTACTCCTTCATGGTGTAGGTCATCGTCTCGTCCAGAAAAAGGACTGTTTCACCTGTTGCAGTGGTACTTCTTCCATTTCCTGTCCATCTGCTCTCGCTAACCCCTAGGATATGTAGATTATATCTTCTCATTTCTGCTGTTATTTGTGATAGTTTTCCGGTTTCGTACATTGTTCTTACATTCAGCATCAATTCTGGTCTTGGTTTTGGCATTCAGGACTTCCGTCCTCATGAAAGTAGCTTCCTTTCGGCTTTCACCACTTCCAGTCATGTGAGTCAATGACTCTGGTAGCCCTTCATGCCCGTAGATAGGTTGTATGTTTGTTGTTGTTTCCGTAACTTTAATTTTTTTAAAGGATGGGATCGTTAGTCCCAAGCCCAACCCCAAACCTGGAGGACCAGGAGACCATGCTTCGTCTGTCCCCTCCTCAGTGACCTTTCCGGCAGGTAACCCTTCCGGGAACATAAGTTCCCGCCGTCATAGCTCACTGTATCATTGGAGCACGCAAGCCTCCCCACCACTACAAGGTAATGGCCTCATGGGAGGAATACTACAGACCTTCATAAATAAATGTTTATGTAGAAAATAGGGACTGAGATGGAATTATAAGATTACAAACGAGAAACTCAGAGACAAAACTAAGCTGATACCAGTGGAGAACGAACTAAGGAAGATACGATGGCGATGGATAGGGCACACATTGAGAAGATCGACCGGAAGCAGTGCAAGACAGGCACTGTTTTGGAACCGTCAGGGAACGAGGAGTAGGGGAAGGCGTAGACATACATGGAGAAGATAGCTGGAGACTGATATTAAAAGGATAGATAAAAGATGGAAAGGTGTGGAAGGAATGGCAGGAGAGAGGAAGAGCTGGAAATAGTTTGTTTAAGACTTGTGCTCTGTTGGGAGTTGAAATGTGAAGAAGAAGAATTATGTTGTGCTTTTTGCAGCCATTCCTCTGTTTTCTGGTATTTACCATTCCCATTATTCCAATGTTTTGTCTGTTTATCGTTTTTATCAATAAAATCTGTTTCAGTGGCGGTTCGTAGTCATTTTTCTTGGTGGGGCCAAACACAAATGTTCCTGAAAAATCATGGTTTTTGAAGTATTTACTATTATTTGTCTATTCCGGGAAGTTTCCCCCTTTCGATTATTGGTGGGGCCAGACCCCACTGGCTCTTAATGACGAGCCGCCCCTGACCTGTTTGTTGCTTATTTTGCAGATGTTTATGGTTACGTTATTTTTGAATCGTCACTTTGTATATTGTCATGGGCATGACAGTTTCTGTTTGGGTCAGTCCATTCATACGTTATTTTAGTTCTTCAAGCAGTAGATGATTACATCAAAGTGACTTTAAGATTTTACAAGCAGAATACTCTAATCTAAAGTATCCCATCTGAAGTTATATTGCAACATTGTATCACATCTGGGATCATGGTTATTAGTGAATTCGCCTCTTAGGAGTATGGCCCAGGTTCCATTCCAAAATGGCGTGTAATATTTGCCAACATTAACGGCTCTCTGGTCGTTCCACCTCAGTTGGGTACAAGGAAAAGAGCTGGGTATTAATGACAGCTTGTGTGATGTGGAGTGGCGTATGTGGCTTAGGGGATAGTGACTCGGTCTATTAACCCCGACGTTCTGAGTTCGAATCACGCTGCGGACAGTTTGGTTGCAAATTGTTTCGCGTCGATTTTTACAAAAGGACGATGTCACCACCCGTTCAGAAAGCAATGGCAAACTACTGAACGTAATAATGCCTAGAAAAATCACAACAGCGTTAAAAAGCTGGGGTTGATTCGCAAAGTCCTGTAACGGATATGCAATTAACTTTTTGTGTGTGTGTGATATGGACCACATCACACATCGTGTGCCGACTGTAAATGCAATATACGTCCTAACACTGTATTCCTCAATATACATCGAGATATTTGTCTTTTTCTTCTTGGAAAGCACTGTATCGACCACTCATTAAACCACTCTTTGTGATCTGTATGTGATCTGAGCATAAGAGCGACTGTACTTAGTACCAGTATGCGCCTACAAGTAGACAAGCACATCCGATTTCTGCGACGCTTTTTATTTACTAGGGTAGCTTCCTAAGCCCGTGCCTGAGTCGTCTCTTACGGCATGCCTTTTAGGTGTCAGTGTTACTATTCTTTGCTCCTGTTGCGGGTCCCGGCAAAATATAGGCGATACCTCTAGGTATGAAAATGGGTTTTACTTTGTTTACATTTTGGTATCATATGTGATTGGTCATAGAGAGGCTGTCATATGTGATTGGTCATAGAGAGGCTGTCTTATGTGATTGGTCATAGAGAGGCTGTCATATGTGATTGGTCATAGAGAGGCTGTCATATGTGACTTAAGCCTGACTGAGTAATGTTATTCATATATATATCGCCCGTGTAGTTTCGGGGCCCGGTAGGGAAGCAAAGAATAGTACCACTGATAACCTCCAAGGCAATGCGACTGATGTAGGACCTAGGGAAGCTCATCATCATCAGGTGCCGTCTCCACATCGAAGGTTGGCTGTAATGAATCCCCAGCATCCTCTGTCTTTTGCTTTGGCGTTGCACACTGCCAGACTGTAACCTGTCCATTTCTTAAAGTTACCTAGTAAATAAAAGTATCGCAGAAATCGTACGTGCTGGCCTACTTGTAGGTGCATAACTGGCAAAATGTGCAATCGCTCTTAGGCTCAGATCACATATATATATATCACACAGAGTGCTTAACAAGTAGTCGATATCGAGTGATCGAAAGAGAACAAGAAGAAGAGATATATATATTCCATCATATGTATGCAACACTTGATGAGTGTCATTTTAAATTAATTATTACTCATTTATTATTTTCTGCAGGTATCTTGAGAAAAATGTGCGATGCCTTTCCCAGGACGGGGTGATGATGTCCAACGAGTCTGTGGTCAACGAAGACCTCCATAACTTTTCCAATTGGTACGCACAGTATCACGGATATGTTTCACTCTGCGTGTGTTTAGGAGGAATCGTCACCAATACATTTAACGTCACGGTGCTTACGCGCCGACACATGAGCACACCAGTCAACATAATCTTGACCGGCCTGGCTGTGTCCGATATATTTACCATGCTGAGCTATCTTCCATTTGCTGTTCACTTCTACTGCGTGTATCCTAGTAATATGTCATCTCCTGAGAAGAACTCCAAAATGTGGATGAGTTTCTTCGTGTTTCATATTAACCTCACAACGGTTACTCACACCATCAGTATCTGGTTATGTGTAGTTTTAGCAATCCTTCGTTACCATCATATACGATCACCAACGAGGGTCAGCTCAGTTCGGCTTAAGAGAATCACCCATTCTCGTTACCTTGTTATTGGAACTTACATCATTTCCATTCTCGTCATGATACCTAACTATCTGACTAATGAGCTTAAACAGTTGTCTAATGATAACAACACAGAGACGATGAACAAATCATATTACGTTCTGGAAAACCTTCGTCTTGGCAGCAACGACACCCACCCATTAGTATTGACCAATGTATGGATGTACGCCATTGTCGCCAAACTTGTGCCATGTTTCTTAATCTCAGTCTTCGGTTCTCTGCTGCTCCACCAAATGAAATCTAAAATAAAACAGCGGAAAGACTTTCTTAAAGTTTCTTTGTCCAACAGTAACAAACTGCACGAGCATTCCAGAACGACAATGATGCTTGTGACAGTAATAGTATTATTTTTAATTACGGAACTTCCCCAAGGTATTCTTATCATCATGAGCGCATGTAAAGCTGGATTCTTTCTGGCTGTGTATATGCCACTTGGTGATGTCATGGATATTGGTGCCCTTGTCAATAACGCAATCAATTTTGTGCTGTACTGTTCAATGAGCGCCAAGTTCAGGCAAACATTTTTCAACTTGTTTTGTAACTTCGGAAGAAACTGTCACCAAAGTCAAGAAGAAAATGGATATGTTTTGCGTGAAGATAAGGGGGACTCATACAGTAATAATAATGAAATGGAAAACATTATATAAATATTGAGAGAACACCAGGAGATATGAAATATTTGAACATGAATGATTTCATCTGATAATAGTATAATGGTTGTATATGTGAATATTTGCATGTCATACTGCAAACTGCTTCAAGTTTAAGTTGATTATTTTATCGTTTCTGAATCTCATATAAATGTTTCTGAATGCTGTGTCGCTATGTGGTTCTCACATCTTTCTAAATGATATTTAACTTTCGTATGTGTATGTAATGTTTAATATCAGATACGAACAGAATGCATATTCCCAGTGGCAACGTATGGTTGTGAAGCATGGACGTTTTATAAGGCAGTGGAAAAGTATATATGTGCTCAGTATATCATGAACAAATGCTACAGAAAGATCCCATGAATACCATGGACAGAAAAAAAGGAAGAACACTGATATCCTGAAAGAACTGCATCTTAAATACAATTGGTTTATAAACAATATACTATACAGAAAAATTAGATTCTTTGGTCACTTCATTCGTCACGATGGTCTGAAGAGAGCAATATTAGAGGGCAGTGTCCCAGGACACAGAGGCAGACCAAGAAGAAGATGGCTACAAGATATTAAAGAAATCATGATATGACCATCGGCGAAGTAAGTTGGCTAGAGACAGAGTGAATTTCAGATGTGCTGCAAAGAGAGCAACGTCCTATAACGAATACGCACCTTGATGATGATGATATCATGAACAGTGAAGAGAACAAATGGATATAACCAAAACGAACTCAAAATCAAAGATAACTGGCTGATGCTACAAATAAGAAAAAGAAGATTGAAATATTATGGGCATATTAAAAGGACACACAGGGTTGGAGAAGACCATTATAGAAGGAGACATCCCAACAAATATTAGAAGAGGAAGAGCACGGAGAAGGTGATCTCAGGATGCAACTTATGATTTGAACATGTCGGCTGCAGAGGCGGCACATCTGGCCAATGAGAGAGATTTCCAAGGACTTTTAGTGTGGCAAAGTTCTGCTCAGGACAAGATATTTGAAGATTATGAATGTCGCTTTTTCCTGAATCTGTATCTTGTTTGACGTCAGTGTTTTTATGTTTTCTGACTTTGCTGTTTCTATGTTTTCTTTTTACGCTATCTATATATATGTGTGTTTTCTGACTTTGTTTTTCCTATAAATGTTTCTATATAGCTGCCTATATTTATTATGACTTTCATCATCATCATCATGTGCTGTGCCGGCTGGCGTAGGCGATTATGGATCTCTGCAAATCTCTGCTTTTGGTGTGTGCTATCAACTCAGATGTTTACGCTCTACCGGACCATGAAGTCAGGTTATCCACATTTTTCTCTATCTGTCTTCCTCTGTCTCGTCTATCATCGATTTTACCTGTTGTCAGAATGTGTTCTAAACCTCTCCTCCTCATCACATGCCCGAAAAATGATGACTGCCTCTTTCTTATATTGATGATAAGCTTTCTCTGTGTCTTGATCTCATTCAGCACCTCAACATTCGTCATTTTAGCAGTCGATAGGATTCTCATCATTCTTCTGTAAAACCACATCTATGTGGACCTCAGAGATGTTTCGATCTGTCTGTTCATGACCCGTATCCGACTTTCACAGGAATCTCACAACTGTGATAAATCACATCGCTGTCTCTATTTGTTTTCTTTGTCTTCTTTCTTGCTATATATATTTATATATATTCTGATTATTTTTAAAACCTCATTTATTATCTGTGCATGTGGGGCCTTTGTCCCACCTGTCTACACATCATCTTATGTTACCTGTCATCGACCTGTTCTGGTTGACTTAAATATTGTCTATTGTCTATTTCCATGTGGAAGATGTAGTTGGCAGTCCACTCTTGCCGTTAAGCATAGGGATGAGAGCTTTAATTTGCGTTCTAGGGCCAGATGAGTCGACCTTGTTGTGTTATATCCGTGTTTATGTAGTGCGGTCTTGATATTATATATCCATCTTTTTCTTGGTCTTCCCTTAGCTCTGGTACCTGATCTCTTTTTATTGTATGCTGTTATTGGTGGAAGGTTGTATTTCATTCTCATTAAATCCCCAAACCACTGCATTTGTTGTCTATCAATGTATTCGGTGCATGAAGTTATGCCTACTCTGCTTCTGACGTCCTCATTTCGTAGTCTGTCTTTCCTGGTGACTCCTACTGCCTTACTCAAGCAGTACATTTCGCACTTGGTGAGCTTTCTGTGGTGTGTTGCTGTAAGAGACCAAGTTTGGCACTGGTAACAAAGTGTTGGTAGGAAAATACTTTACTTCCTTCTTGATCTTGGAAGTGATCCTAAATATTCGTATTGAAAAGTCTTACGATTTCCTTTCCATTTTCTCATTTTATGAGATATTTGCCTTGAGATAACACATGCTTGGAGACAGGTCCGTATGTTATTATCAATTTCTTGTCTCCTTAGTTAGAATTAGGATTTAGTCTACTAAGTATTCTGTGTTTGTATTTGTTATCTTGATAAAGGCATATGGTCGAAACGTCGAGTGCTGTTTCTTTTCATATTCAATCATTAAATTTCCAAACTTTTGAAATACTGAAAATACATGTCTATGTTCATATAGCTCATCTGTGTATATGATGTGTGGCTTCAGTTTCACTGTATCACTCATCTGTATATATGATGTGTGGCTTCAGTTTCACTGTATCACTCATCTGTATATATGATGTGTGGCTTCAGTTTCACTGTATCACTCATCTGTATATATGATGTGTGGCTTCAGTTTCACTGTATCACTCATCTGTATATATGATGTGTGGCTTCAGTTTCACTGTATCACTCATCTGTATATATGATGTATGGCTTCGGTTTCACTGTATGTTTCCGAAAATCGTTGTATTTATATGTTTTCTACGTATTTGCGTTTAGGGGTCTACCAAACCAATGTGCAACGTATACACGTTCTTGGCAAAGATCAAACATATCACAAAGAGTGAATAAAATTGATCGTAAAGAACGAACGCAAAGAAGAAGGATATATGTCTTCTACCCTTGACTGTGTGTATCGTTTATAATGTAATATGAAGTAACCGCGAGGCAACATCCTACAGCAAGACCCAATATTGATTAAAGGAAGGGGTATAGATGATGTTGGTTAATTTGTCTACCTTGGAATCAAAATCAGCAAGTCAGGAGGTACAGATGAAGACATTAATGCCAGGATTAGGAAAGTCCGACAAGCCGTTGCTATCCTGCACACAGTGTGGAAATCCACTGCCATCTTCACTAACACAAAGCTCAGGATATTCAACTCAAATGTAAAAACTGTATTGTTGTATGGCTCAGAAATGTGGCGTGTCACCAAGTTAAATACAAATAAGATTCATACCTTTGTCAATCGATGTCTTTGGTGAATTATGAGATTGAGATGGTATAACCTAGTTGGAAACACAGTATTGTGGATAAGAACGGGACAGAAACCAATGCTGACCCAGTTTAAGAGGAGAAAATGGCGATGAGTCGGGCATACCCTACGGAAGACACAGTCGAGTGTCGCGAGACAAACACTTGAGTGGAACCCGCAAGGAGAACGAAAAAGATCACACCCTATCAGACCAGGAGAAGAAGTCTTCTTGAGGAACTGAAGAGTGCTGGACTATCCTGGGAGACCATAAAGAAAACAGCCAGAGACTGGAAAAGTTGCGAACAACTGTTGATGCCCTATGCTCCACGAGGAGCGGAATAAGTAAGTAAGTAAGTAAGTAAGTAAGTAAGTAAGTAAGTATGAAGTAACCATTAATCGACATGGAACAGGATGATGTGAAGTAGAGAAATAAATAACGTCAGGACACTTTCATCAAAGAAGTACCTATTACAACATAAACTAACTGTGTCTGCAGAGTCATTAAAAGTATATCACAACATGTATTGTCTCACTTGAGTACATATTATAAAGCATTATAATGTTTAGATCTTTAATATTCTAGTATTCATCATCATCATCATCATCATATAGCTTCACCCTGTAAGAACCTGGCTCCCATGACTTCAGCTCTAAATGCTTCCCTCTCCTTGTCTTGTGTGAGGTGTCCAGCTTCTGCCGTAGTCATACTCAGCTTACCTATAACATCATGTACACATTTCTCTTTGTTCTTCCAATCCCTTATCTGTCCAGCATCATTCCCCCCAGACTGATGTTTTCTATAGAATTGTGAGATTGTATAAGTATTTCATGTTTCTCGTGTGTATCTCGGTTATCAACCACACCTAATCAAATTTATGATATTATAAACTATACATTTTGGGTGTTTTTTTGTGCCCATGTTTTTCTTAGTACTTTTCTGTAGAACTTTCAATCTTATTCTTCTTCGAACTGTCTGTCCATGTCGATTACTTGTTAAACTACTCTTTGTGATTTGTTTGTGTTCTGAGTCTGTAAGCGATTGTACACTGTGCCAGTTATGCGCCTAAAAATAGGCCAACACACCTAATTTCTGCAACGCGTTTTGTTTACTAGAGTAGCTTCCTAGGCCCTACCTCAGGCGCCTCTTACGACATGCCTTGTAGGTTGCAGTGCTACATTTCTATGCCCCACTTGAGCGCTCCTGTAACACACGGGCGAAACTTGCAATCAAAAGCATTAATCGATTTTTTAACTGTTTTTAATAAATAATCAATCCCTGACAACCGGACGTTGCTATGGAAAGAATACTAGTATTATACAATTATATCGATTGTTTAAGATTATGTTTGAGAGACGTGTTTAGATTAAATGTTATCACAAATAGGGCAGACTGTCACTACGCACAATAACATGTCTATGAAAAGTGACTTAAGAAAGCCATCTTTGACTACTATACAATTATCCACGAAGCACTATACCATGCATGTTTTCTCATGATTGGCTTGATTTATTGATTGATTGATTGATTGATTATTGCACTTTGGTGAGTAACCATTTGTGCTACGATCTATTTCTTACACAGGTAGATCTCAGCGGCAGTGCACGAACTCTGTAGCACTGGCGAAGGTCGACGATGTAATTTTGAGATGATGAAAATATATATTTAGGAATTTTATTTTTAAACTTTTTCTAATGAATTTTGCCCGGACAGCGGCTTTCCAACCTGTCTTTTCGATTTTTGATCTGAAAAGGGTTCTTTTACGTGCTCAAATTGAACACAGGACCTAAGTTTTATCTTCTGTCTCCGATAGAACTAGGAACTCTATCTCACCTATACTGAAATCAGGCATCTCTGGAAAAATATCCAGATGGCTCCACTAGGGAGATAACATGGTACCTTTGGCACAAGAGATTAGTACCTAACCTCTACGCCACAAAGACCCTTAGGATTGGTATAAGACCTTGTAGTGTTTATTCTATCCAGCCCTACAGGATGTCCTTAACATAGAGTTCCGAAAGAGATGAAGTGTCTACGCATAATTCTGTGAATATCAAGAAGAGATCAGTTTTTTGGGGTTTTTTCCGATCCAGAAGCACTTGAGCTTTTCAGCTCTTCGGCTCGGTGCCATGGACATCGTAACCCTTCGGTTCGGTGCCACGAACACCGTAAATCTGAGGAATCTGTGGCTTTTTCTGCCATCCCGCGGAATTGAACCCGCACACACAGAGGGATAGTCACCCGTAGTCCAACGCGCTACGAACACGCTGGGTAGACAGGGCGAGAGATCAGTTTAGAAATAAAGGCATCAACAAAATAGTGTATGCAACATCAGTACTGAACTTCATCATGAAACAATAAATTAAATAGTTCGGCCACAAAAACAGATTACCAAAAGATAGTTCACCTCAAAGAGAAATGTTATTCTTATACAGTAGACATGGGCATGAGGAATTGAATGGTCACATGACACGTGTAGTCACTGCGAAACTTTTCGTGTTATGATATTTTCATTATGCCCCTGAGAGAAAACAACTTCTTGGCCTTACCGGGGATTGAACCCTGGTCTCCTGAGGGGAAACTTGCGCTCTAATCTATTCGGCCATATTCTCCTCAACGTTACACACGCAGGCACACACACACACACGCGCACAATAAAAAAAAGTATTATAATTGTTTGTGGATATTTTAGTTTAAAGTTACACACAAACATCAAAATGAAATTTGTAATATAATTTTTAATGCAGCATTCTGGTTCGTGAAGTAGCTTGTCATAGAACTGCCACTGTATTACCGGTTTTTCAAGTGGTTCGCCGTATTGTAGTAGTTAAATAATATACATATGATACACGGAATCTCCTTGTGCTCATCTTACTAACGTTACACAAGCTTTGAAACTGATTTCTATTATTCTCGTTATATTTTCTATCCCGTGCCTTGAACTTAACAACAACAAAATAACAGAAGAAATATGTAGAGAATTGTTTATGTCTGAAGTTCATTGACTCTAATCCCATCATTCTTGCCAGTTGTAACAATGTGTTACATCCAATCAATATCTCAATATTGAAGCCAGAAAAGTAATGATTGTCACTTTCTAAAATTTACAATGAAATTGTTTTCTCAGTGTTTACATTTTTCTCAGCACATTAACCCAGTTTCTATTGCATTATATAGGATTATTAACTCATTCTATAACTTGAATGTTGCGCAGTTCTGACCGCTATTGTTTTTCACCGCAACACTTTTTATTACACCGGTTTTGTGTCTATCTTGTTTGCAGTTAGTTTAATATTAATATTTATCATCCAATATATATATATATATATAAGTTAATTGCATATCCTTTACAGGATTTTGCGAATCAACCCCAGCTTTTAACGCTGTTTGTGATTTTTCTAGGCATTATTACGTTCAGTGGTTTGCCATTGCTTTCTGACTTGGTGGTGCCATCGTCCTTTGTTAAAATCCACGCAAACAATTTGCAACCAAACTGTCCGCAGCGTGATTCGAACTCAGAACATCGTGGTTCTGACCGTAATGACCGAGTCATTAACCCCTAAGCCACAGATGCCACCATATATATATATATATATATATATATATATATATATATAATATATATTTATATCAAATATATCGAGCCTGTGTAATTATTTCTTTACTATATGGCTCAGAAACATGGACAATCTACTAAAGACACGAGCGGAAACTTAACATCTTTCATCTTTGATTTCTCCGCAAGATTGTGAACATCAGGTGGTAGAACAAGATACAAACTCTGAAGTACTGCAATGTGCAAACCTGTCTTCCATCATGGGCATGATCAGCAGTAGACGACTAAGATGGTTGGGGCATGTGAGAAGAATGAAACTTGTCGCATACCAAAACAAAAGTTGTTCTGTGAACTTTCGTAGGGGAAGAGACACCAGCGCAGACCACTGCTCAGATATAAAGATGTCTGCAAAGCCTGAATGAAAACCTTTTCTATAGGTCCCAGTACATGGGAAGGACTAGCTGATGACAGAGTTATGTGGAAAGCCAAATTACGAAAGGACGCAGAGTCTTATGATGTGCATCATGTGTAAAACAATATAATGAAGTCAATCCTTCGTTTTTATATCTGTTAATTTACTTGTATTAAATTGATATCTGTTAATTTACTTGTATTAAATTGATATATGTTAATTTACTTGTATTAAATTGATATATGTTAATTTAATTGTATTAAATTGATATCTGTTAATTTACTTGTATTAATTTGACACAAATATGACCTATAATCAGTGGCGGCTAGTGATCCTTTTTGTTGGTGGGGCCAGGCACAAATGTTCGGGAAAATCAGTGTTGTGGATTAGCTCGTATTTAATTTATTAAATAATAAATGCACGTTACACATTATTTTTTATGGGGCCTGGCCCCAGTGGTCCTTATTGACTAGCCGCCCCTGCCTACAATACAAATAATAAAGAAAAGACAATTGAAGCATTTTGAACATATAAAAAGATAGAAAGAGATGGAGAAAATCATTATTTTCTTCTTCTTCGTTCTTCTGAACGGTCCATATCGACAACTTATTAACCACTCTGTGTGATTTGTATGTGATCTGAGCCTAAGGACGACTGAACGTTGTGACACTTATGCGCCTACAAGTAGGCCAACACATCCGATTTCTGCGATGTTTTTATTTACTAGGGTAGCTTCCCCAGGCCCTACATCAGTCGCCTCTTACGACATGCCTTGTAGGTCACAGTGGTACTATTCATTACTTCCCTTGCGGGACTCGGCACCACAGGGCGGGAAAGCATTTTGAAAGAAGGCATTCTGGGAAATAAAAGAAGATGAAAACCAAGAAGAAGATGGATTCAGGATGTGAGTGATGATTTGAATATAACAGTAATAGATGGATTCAGGATGTGAGTGATGATTTGAATATAACAGTAATAGATGGATTCAGGATGTGAGTGATGATTTGAATATAACAGTAATAGATGGATTCAGGATGTGAGTGATGATTTGAATATAACAGTAATAGATGGATTCAGGATGTGAGTGATGATTTGAATATAACAGTAATAGATGCCGGACATCTGCCTATGTGAGAGAGTGAGTGATGATTTGAATATGTCAGTAATAGATGCCGGACATCTGCCTATGAGAGAGAGTGATGATTTGAATATGTCAGTAATAGATGCCGGACATCTGCCTATGTGAGAGAGTGAGTGATGATTTGAATATGTCAGTAATAGATGCCGGACATCTGCCTATGAGAGAGAGTGATGATTTGAATATGTCAGTAATAGATGCCGGACATCTGCCTATGTGAGAGAGTGAGTGATGATTTGAATATGTCAGTAATAGATGCCGGACATCTGCCTATGAGAGAGAGTGAGTGATGATTTGAATATGACAGTAATAGATGCCGGACATCTGCCTATGAGAGAGAGTGATGATTTGAATATGTCAGTAATAGATGCCGGACATCTGCCTATGTGAGAGAGTGAGTGATGATTTGAATATGTCAGTAATAGATGCCGGACATCTGCCTATGAGAGAGAGTGAGTGATGATTTGAATATGTCAGTAATAGATGCCGGACATCTGCCTATGTGAGAGAGTGAGTGATGATTTAAATATGTCAGTAATAGATGCCGGACATCTGCCTATGTGAGAGAGTGAGTGATGATTTGAATATGTCAGTAATAGATGCCGGACATCTGCCTATGAGAGAGAGGGAGTGATGATTTGAATATGTCAGTAATAGATGCCGGACATGTGCCTATGAGAGAGAGAGTGAGAGAGAGAGTGATGATTTGAATATAACAGTAATAGATGCCGGACATCTGCCTATGAGAGAGTGAGAGAGAGAGTGAGAGAGAGAGAGAGTGAAAAAGAGAGCACGATTCTTAACTCCTAGTAGACCAGGGTAAAAGCCATGTTTTTACAAATCATTTGCTTTTGGAATAAAAAACGCCCTTTAGCGTAGCTCCTGGTGAAAAGTCGTCCAGCCCAAAGCCATGTTGCATGGTGTTTGGTCCACAAGAAGTTAATGATTGTTAGAATGACAAAGTTCTGTTTATGAAATTTATTGGAAGCTGATGATGATGATGGGTGGTGTTACAACTTAACAAGGCAAGTAACTAAAGTTTATCCATGCTTGTCCGCTTGATGACAGATAGAGCAGCTGATGAATAATTTATGCTGTAGGAGAATTAAATAATGATTCCTCTCGTACATAGGGCCTGCAAGTAGTTTCTCCATGCCGCTCTATCCTGGGCAACTCGCTTAATCTCCTCCATGGAGCTGAGACCGATATTTCCTGCCTCTCTCAGCAAATTTCGTTTCAGGGTCTCCTTAGATCGACCTCTCTTTCTTGAACCCTTTGCATCCCACTTCAATGCCTGCGTTGATATTCGTTGATCATTTCTCCTCAAGGTGTGCCCAACATATCTCCATCTTCTCTCTTATAACAGTTGTCACTAGTGGTTGACCAGACATGTCTCTGATTTCATCACTTCTCCTGAATTCGTTCCATTTTATATTCATTATTGTAGAAGAATTATATATAGGAGAATTACTACTTGTTAATGCATTAGTTACACATTGCTGCAACCTACGTTTGTTTTATGCGCCACAGCCTACGCTAAATGTTTCATTGTTACATTATATCTAACTTTTTTTTATCATAACTTGTTCAACACTTTTCATCAGACTTTTCAAACTTTCAAATGTCCTCCATTGGTTAATGTGCATAACTATTATCAATTATTGATCACGTTATATATTGTCGTTGCCTTCATTGCTGTTCTTGTTGTGGTTTCTTTGTCTTTGTTCGTCTTTTTTGTTAAAGAAAGTATATAGCCTATTAATTTGCTGACAATTTTTTGAAATAAAGCTGACGCAAAATCAACATGTCAACAGTGAACACAAAAGTGTTATGTCCTTTTTTGTTTAGTTTTAATGTAATATATATTCGTCATTGATAATTCTTCAAGTCAATATATATATATATATATATATATATATATATATATATATATATATATATATATATGTACCAGGGCAGACCACTGCTCAGATTTAAAGATGTCTGCAAAGCCTCAGTGAAAACCTTTTCTATAGGTCCCAGCCCATGGGAAAAACTAGCTGATGAAAGAGTTGTGTGGAAAGCCAAATTGCGAAAAGGCGCAGTCTTTGGAGAAGAGACTTATGTATGAGCTGAACGATAAGAGAGAAAAGCGAAAACAGAAGTTGTCACAGTAAAACAC
This sequence comes from Arion vulgaris, assembly GCA_020796225.1. NCBI lineage: Eukaryota > Metazoa > Mollusca > Gastropoda > Stylommatophora > Arionidae > Arion > Arion vulgaris. Next base: position 73,793,152 of record CM036758.1, read on the forward strand.
TTGCCAATTGACCATCTGTAAAGAAGAAAAAGGCCACAGATATATAAAGTCGTTATTTGGGATTCTTAAAATACTATATGTCCGTTTTTCATGACTCTTAATGTCATACATTTTCGTTTCTGTTGATTCTTCTTCTTCTTCCTTCGTTCGCTCGCTATAAATCCAGGCATAACCAGTGCGCCTAGTATGGCGGAGCTGTCTGATTTTTGCGTGAAGATCTACTTTACTTTCTATCAGTGTGCTTCGCCACACAGGCGTGTCTTCTCCGGCTTCAAAAGTGTCGATTCTTCTAATAATGTGTTTCGTATTTAATGAGTATTATTGGCTGAAATCGGATGCACGTGTCCTAAATCTGTTGAAGTCTATGCGATTAGGGGCCTACCAAACCAATGTGTAACGTATACACGTTCTTGGCAAAGATCGAACATATCACAAAGAGTGATTAAAATTGGTCGTAAAGAACGAACGCAAAGAAGAAGTAGAAGAATGAGTATTAAAACAGTATATCTTCCTTTTTGAATATTGTATGGATTGCTTGCATGAATGGTTGCGGTTGATCGAGTGATTATGAAATTTGAAAATATAAAATAATGATTGATTGACTGATTGTCAATATAATTAGTGGTATTATTAATCGATGTGAATAATACATCGAATTACTGACTGATTGTTTGACGGCATGATTGAATGATCGATTGTTTGCTTGTGAAAGTTAATTGGTACACGATTCACTGATTGATTTTTTAAATAATGAATTGATTGATTAATTGATATGACCATCATCATTATACTTTGGTGAGTAACCATGTGAGCTCCGATCTCTTTCTTACACAGGAAGATCTCAGCTGCAGTACACGAACTCCGCAACACCGCCGAGGGTCCCCTGTATATCAACAATAATGAATTGAATACATGATTTCGTAATAAACAATTTCGTACGAATACATTATCGATAAATTGAAGCGGATTTGTATGAATGATTAATCGAGAGATTTAATCGAGCTTTTCTGAGAGATTTAAAAAATATATAACTCAATTCCATGGAAGAGATTGAGCGAGTTGCCCAGGGCAGAGTGGTATGGGTAAATTACTTGCAAGCCCAATATAACGTATAATGATACCAGAGGAATTATTATTATTATTATTATTATTTGTGTATTAGATATAAAAGGGAAGACCAAGAAAAAGATGGATAGACAATATCAAGACCACACTACATAAACACAGATACAACACAACAAGGGCAACTTATCTAGCCCTAGAACGCAAATTAAAGCTCGCATCCCAACGCTTAACGGCAAAAGTAGACATCCAACTACATCTTCCACCTGGGAATAGAGATTAGACAATAGACAATAGAGATATAAAAGTATAAATTTTAAATAATATCATCAAAATGTGTTCACACAAATCAGAGTTTCTTCTCCTCTGGGGTTCTTTCAAAAAAGCTCCGTGTGCTCATCACACAAATCAGGAGAGAAGAACAAATAATAGCAAGAATGAATGAGAGGAAAATCTATTTAAAAAGAATCAAAAAGATTCTGTCAATTTGGATTAGCAACGGTTCCAAAAAAACGTGAATGAACTTAATATAGAATTGAATAAAAAATAAATTGTTGGAAACACAATACACTGGAAAGGAAACAGATGACTTGTGAAATCAAGCATTCAATTTTGATGAAGGAACGGGTGCCGAAAATAAAATTTGAGAAACAGAAAGAGATGGATGTAGAGGTGGATGAGAAGATAAACAGAAAGAGTTAGATGTAGAGGTGGATGAGAAGATAAACAGAAAGAGTTAGATGTAGAGGTGGATGAGAAGATAAACAGAAAGAGTTAGATGTAGAGGTGGATGAGAAGATAAACAGAAAGAGATAGATGTCGAGATGGATGAGAAGATAAACAGAAAGAGATAGATGTAGAGATGGATGAGAAGATAAACAGAAAGAGATAGATGTAGAGGTGGATGAGAAGATAAACAGAAAGAGATGGATGTAGATGTGGATGAGAAGATAAACAGAAAGAGATGGATGTAGATGTGGATGAGAAGATAAACAGTAAGAGTTAGATGTAGATGTGGAAGAGAAGAGAAACAGTAAGAGTTAGATGTAGAGAGGTGGATGAAAAAGTGAATTTAGTAAACAATATGATCTTCAACATGTACCACGTTGACATTTATATATATATATATATATGTATTTTATTTTTCGATCCAGAAGCACTTGAGCTTTCAGCTCTTCGGCTCGGTGCCATGGACATCGTAACCCTTCGGTTCGGCGTCATGAACACTGTAAATCTGGAGAACCTGTTTATTTTCTGCCAGCCCGCGGAATTGAACCCGCACTCACAGGGAGCTTGTTACCCGTTACGCGCTACGAACACGCTGGGCAGGCGGGCATATATACATATAAGACCTGAAACTAGCTAAGATGACTTACTTAAGATATATCTAGTTGGAGCACATGTGTTGATGCTTATGCTTCAACGGGAGTTTAATTACAACCAGGAAGAAGACGTTGCAGACAAAGGTGAACTTTTGAAGCAGAGTTCAAACCTTGTTCAAGTAGGATTAGGTTTCAAGGAGAAAGATACAAGACCGAATTGGGTAGACATTTATTAAAAGGGTTTTAAACCCGAAGGATTGGCTTTATTCATTGCACCGGGTTTTACCACATATGGCTCGGTCCATCTCCGAAGGAAATGGCACAACACCTGCCAAGATTATTGCACAAAACATGAACTCCGTAGCACCAGCAACAATCCTAGGGATCTCTGGAAAAAACTACACTCGTGAACAGAACGGCGCGGTCTGCATTCGAACCCACGACCTTCGACTCACAAGGCAAAGGGCTTAGCCACTTAGCCACAGAGAACCCGAGACATTTATTGTCTTTGTCTTGTGTGTCCTTGTACTTGATAGGAATAATAATTAAGTATTAAATCAAAGATTATCAGATCAATTATTTTAACGAACGAAGAGGAGATCAATTATTTGTATATTATATGATTAGAAATTATTGACATAAAAAGGCCAGAAAAATTATTATTTTAGCAATAAATACAAACAATCATTTTATTCTTATTCAGTTCATTAATAATTATGTGAGGATAATTATCTATCCTCTTAACTATAACGCAATGTTCAAAACATATTTGAATGTGTGTTTCATCTCATTTTTTATACTCCAATGTCAACAAAGATTTTGAATTCAATTTTGCTTTCTCTTTTATGATATTCTTTGTGATTTACACAAAAAATGTATTCTTCTATTTTATTCTATTTAATTGAATAATGCAAGGATAAATTTGGCATAATGTCTCAAATTAAGAAATTCAGAAATTCACAAGGTCTCTCTCATTTTTCATTCAACTTTGGATCGCAGTTAGGGCAGTTCATCGTCCGAGTGGTTACCGGGGCCCAAATTTGGGGTGTGAAGAATAGAACTACTGTTACCTGCCATGAATGTCGTAAGAGGCGGCTAAGGAAGTTTGGCTGAAATCGGATGTACTTGCCCTAAACGTGTAGAAGTCTATGCGTTTAGGGGCCTACAAACCAATGTGCAACGTATACACGTTCTTGGCAAAGATCAAACATATCACAAAGAGTGGTTAAAAATCGGTTGTAAAGAATGAAAGCAAAGAAGAAGAAGAAGAACGAGGAGAGCAGTTCATTTCATAAAAACATAGGCCCACCTGCGCAGCGTGTTCGTATCGCGTTGGACGACGCGTGACAAGCCCCCTGTGAGTGTTGTTCAATTCCGTGAACTGGCAGAAAAGCAACAGGTTCTCCAGATTTACGGTGTTCGTGGCACCGAACCGAAGGGTTACGATGTCCATGGCACCGAGTAGAAGAGCTGATATCTCAAGTGCTTCTGGATCGAAAAAAACAGTAATATAAATGAAAACATAGTGGATGAAAACAGAATAGCTAATAAGATCACTATAGACCACAAAAAAACTACATTGGAAAATGAACAAAAATTCCTTTTAGAGGTTCTGCTCTACTTCTTCTACTTTGTCGAACGCTACATCCCGACCACTTGTTAACGAATCTTTGTGATTTGTATTTGATCTGAGCCTGAGCGATCATATACAAGTAGGCAAGCACATCCATGTCTGCGACGCTTTTTATTTACTAGGTTAGTTTCCCCTAAGTCCCTACTTCAGTCTCCTCTTACTTGTAGGTCGCAGTGTTATCATTCTTTGCTTACCCTGAGTGCCCCGGCAACACACGGGCGAAGGATCTGCTCAAAATCAACAGGTCTCCATTATTGTGCGTCCAATTGAAAAACATCATCCGGTACCATGCAAGGGAAGTAACCATATAATATACAAATACAGTTTGGACAAGTTTAAGAGTTATCTATGGGAGGTAATATTATGATATAATTAACAAAATATACAAAGTTATTTTTGGACAAATAAATTAAGTAAGGGCTTAATAACACATCAATCTCAGAACAGTCCTAAAGTTATATTCTAAAACAGATACTAGACGGGAACGCATACATCACCAGAACGTGCGAATTGAAATCTTCAGACTGATGGTGTTCCGTCCTTATATTTCGTCCTGTCTGGTTTTGTTTTTTTCCGATCCAAAAGCACTGCAGTTTTCAGCTCTTCGGCTCGGTGTCATGGACATCGCAACCCTTCGGTTCGGTGCCACGAACACTGTGAATCTGGGGAACCTGTGGCTTTTCTGCCAGAATTGAACCCGCACTCACACAGAGGGCTAGTCATCCGCAGTCCAACGCGCTACGAACACGCTGGGCAGGCGGGCAAGTCCTGTCTGTAACCATCCCTACGGATGTTGACAGCAAACCACAACAAATAGGGATTTACCAGCATTGACCTCAATCTGATTTAGGATCATAGATAATAAGTTCTCAAAAAAATCCATAGAACATCGTGCTACAATATTTCGAAGCCTAGACTTTTGAAAGCCATACTTAATTCCACAACTGCAAACGCAATTGTTATCAATTATATCACAATATATATGCAAGTTGAATGCATTTGAAAATAGATCTATGCGAACAATAATGAACGCAAGGGAAGATTGCAGTAAACTCCGTATCGGAGGTCAAGCTTGGATCTATCTATTGGGCCGTGGTGCACGACAAGCTTATGTGTCCCTAATGGCTGAGCATGTTCCTAATCCGGAACGACCTCGTATAGTCAGAAAGGCGCATAGTGTGAACATACTTTTAGGCGAAGATCATAAAGCCAAATACATGGCAAAAAATTATCGTTAAAGCGCATTGAACACACGAACCGTCCCACTGACTAATCCTAGAAGGGTTGTTAATGTTCCTAAACCGGAGCGATCACACCCAGTCAGTAAAATTTACAAAGTAGTAAATGCTCTTTGATGTAAATTGAAGTCAAAATATATGGCGTTAAAAATCATTGAGGAGTGCTAATCCGACGATGTAAAAAGGAATGTAGGGTTAGCCAAAAAGGTTGTAAAGTACGCAAAGCTCTTTCACGTAGATTCAAACCCAAATATGCGGCGATAAAAAGGATCATTAAAGAAAAAAGTATTCACGAAATCTGGAAAGTGTTCGACCGCCTACATGGCGGACTCGAACATTTCCGAAGGTCGAAAACGCAGAAACGCGCCGGATGCGCTCTTCCAACACTTGTAGGGGCTTAAAGGGGACGCAACGTTCTAACCGTTTGTTGCAAATGCTATTTATATATTACAATAAGAATGATCAAAATAGCCACGGAGAACGATAGAAAAGAAGAAGAAGATCAACAATAATTTGGTTGCCATGTGTTAGTCATTTCTTATTGCACTTCACAGAACATCACCTCATTTAGTATCTTATGAAAGGAAACATTCATTCATCACTTTCTTATTTCCCTCACTTATCACCTCTCATTACTCTTCTTCATTATCTTCTAATAGCTATAACCTATCACGTTCCAACTTCCCTTACTCTACAGACGTCATGTTCAAATCAGATCTTCATATTCTCCTCTTTGTCGGGATGCCACCTTCCATAATTTTCTTCTTGAACACATTCTTATTGTTAAATATGTCTAAATTGCTTCATTATTCTTATTCTTATATATAGTATCAGATAGTTGTATTTAATGTTGAGTTCTTTCTATATATATATATATTTATTTCTTATATTCCCTGTCTGTGATGTACGGAGGACGTTTCAGTAACACTTATATTCAACAGAATATATAAATGTTTATCCATTGCATTGTTAAATGTCCATGTTTCACACCCATATGTTGTCACTGGGAATATGCATGCTCTTAGTATTCTGATCTTTGTTTTACTATCAGTCCTATTCCATACTGTCATTTGTTGTGGAGTTAACTAGATTTAATGAGTTCATGAACACAAACAGGGGCGTCCAGGACATTTTTCCTGGTTGGTATACAATGACTTAAAATAATTTAAGTCGGTTGTATATGATTTTTAAAAAAATACCTTAGCCTTTTGAGACCTTAGTGGATGAAGTGCCTGTCACTTTAAATTTCTAGATCATATAGTGCAGCAGGTAGGAGGGCCATTTCATTTACTCACGTGTGAAACGTTAAGTGTGGGATGGAACTCAAAACCCTCTTTTATCCGTGTCGATAGACAAACATATATGCATTACCCCAATCCGTTCCACGTTGGTAGCTTACTAGCGGAAATGGGAGGGATCAGATTTTGATTGCCGACTCCGCCCGTGTGTTGTCGGGGCTCGCGAGGAGAGACAAGAATAGTAACACTGCGACCTACAAGGCATGTGGTAAGAGGCGACTGAGGTAGGGGCTTAGGAAGATACCTAGTAATTCTTCTTCTTATTCAGCGATCTCTGGTCATGTGCTTAATTTACTGTGGACCACAAACTGGGCAGTCAGCTTCAGGTCTGTCAGGTTTCCCCAAAGCTTAGTTTTCAGGTCGACTGTGTGTGGCCACATGTTGCTTCTCAGCTCACACAGGAGAAAAGTCTTCCAGGATATACTCTGGTGTCTGTTCCGCCTGCTGACACTGGCAGAGAGCTGCTTGAGTTATTCCTAGTCTATATAAGTGTTTGTTGAGTCTGCAGTGTCCAGGTACGTAGTCAAAATATGATGATCTGGTCTGTTCTGCTTAGGTCTTTGAGGAGTCTTTTCCATAATCATATCCAGTGTTTGTCGTCCCGTCTACTGCAGATTTTCTCTGTATGTGGGTTTTGACCTTCTGAAAAGACAGAGGTTGGTAAATTTGCTCTTTGGCACTGCCCTCCTTAGCTAAGACATCAGCACTCTCATTGCCTACAATGCCACAGTGAGATGGAATCCACTGCAAGTGAATTTCTGCCTTCTCTGAAAGCTGAGTAAGTTCTATTTTTTAGGTTTTCTACTCTGCCGTCAGAGGATTTAGCCTCCAGGGCTTGTATAGCTGACAGTGAGTCTGTAAGAAATACCATCCTGCCTGCAGGTGCTTGCAGCTTACGCATGTACTGTGCTGCGATCAGAAGGGCTAAGAGTTCTGCTTTGTAATTGGAACATATTCTTCCAGTAGGGGCCGCTAGAGACACAGTAGTAGCATCTGGGTGCCTAATGTACATTCCTGCTCCACCATTCATGGTTGCCTACATTGCCGATCCACCTGTGTAAATTCTTATCCAGCTGTCTTCTGGAAACATGTAATGGAGATGTTCCATTGTAGTTGCTTTCTTCTCTAGATTAGGCTTGGCTTCTTTGCTTAACAATTTAGGGATAGAGGTTGAGCAGTTTAGTGCTACTGAGTCTGGTTCCCTTTGATCAAAAGTAATTCTGGTATGGAGTTAAGATTTATAGTCCGTTCAACAACTCATGCCCACAGTCCAATGGGAATTGTGGCAAAACTATCATTTCCACAGTTGCGAAACTGTGCACCTAATCTTAGAATTATACCGACGCAAATGTCTGATGGAAGAAATTGCTATATGAAATCTGGATTTTGTAATATAACGGTTTCCTTTGATGTTGGCGGCATATTTGGCGAGTCTGATACAAAATTTTAGTTTTTACAGTAAACGCACTAATATGACATGTGATGTCAAGTCTCACTCAAAGGAGTATCATCTCAGCTCATACATGGGGACCAATGTTGAGTCATGAAAAAAACTGGAAATATTGACATAGTTGTATTATTGTTTTTTAAATAATTTACATTACAGTTAAAGTTAGCTACCATGTCATAATGCCATCCCCATTCGCGTCCAGGCATGGGATTGACAATGGCGAAGCTACTTGGAGACGTTCTTTTCAAATCGTTACTTCTTCGGTACATTGTGCGTTAACATATGTTGTAGGGGGGTCATCATCATCATCAGGTGCCGTGCCGGCTGGCTTAGGCGATCATGGATCTCCACAAATCTCTGTCGTTGGTGTTTGCTATAAACTCAGATGTGGACGCTATGTACGGGGGGTATCACTGCAATAAAATAGCTCTTTACTATGGTTCGTATATACTGTGGTAAATCTGTACACTAAATTCAAAATAGGTACCAACGACCAGTGCTCCTGTGGCTTGGCGAGTATGACAACAGAACATATCCTACAGAACTGCCCCCAGTATACAGACCTGAGAAGAAAGAGGTGGCCCACTTACACCAGCATCCAAGACAAACTGTATGGCGTGGCTGATAATCTGAGGCAGACGGCTGCCTTTTAGAGAATCTGAAATTCCAATCTAGTGAGAACGCAGAATAAGAAGTGTACTGTGGTACAAATAACCGATATGTCTTTCTTTCTTTTCTTTTGTCCTTCTCTGCTTTTTTGCTGCTAGGCGTAGCAGGTTTAACTGATGATCGGTTTCCGAGATAATGCACGCTCGGTCGCTTGATATGGTGTGGTATTGTGGAGTTTTAAGATGTCTGTAACTCAATCATCCCATCTTTTTCTTGATCTGCCCCTTCCTCTTGATGATTCTATTTTCAGATTGTACGCTCTTGCAACTGGTGTATTTGGGTTCATTCTGACCAAGTGGCCAAACCATTTGAGTCTCTGTTTTTAAATAAATCTAATAGCAGGTGTTGTTCCGACTGTTCTTCTAATTTGCTCATTTCTTATATGGTCTCTTCTTGTTTTATTTACAGCTTTCCTCAAGCATCTCATTTCACATGTGGTAATTTTCCTTTCTTGTTCTTTTATCAGTGCCCATGTTTGGTACTAGTAGCACAGTGTTGGTATACCAACAGGATTAGTGAACTGGCATTAATCAAGATCCTTCCCCACCTCCACGTGGTGACCCTGGTAACAGACATTAGTTTCTGTCTGGCTAAACGGATAGGGATCGAGGGAGAGCTATTCTGGCGTGGGTAGGGATGCAGACGTAGTCACAATGGATGAGATCCGCCTGCAACACAGACGAGCGGAATCTCAGAGTGACTATTAATGTACGTCTCTTCCGGCCGATGTGAAAAGCTGAAGGAATAGCCAAAAAGGGATGAAGGGTGCATCCAGAGAAGAGACGTGGGCCCGCGTGGAGCAAAACTTGGGCCCGAGATGAAATGTATTTGGGCTCACATAGGGCGAAACTCGGAGCGATGAGGTGGGGGTCTGAGTTGAGCCCAGTGTCCGGACAGCCTAGAGGTGGTAAATGTGAGCACGGTGAGAACTGATGCAAATGGTGGGCCCACCTGTGTGTAGAGGTGCACAGCGCTGATGTTGAGGGATCGTGGCAGGCATAGGGGTGTGCGGACCACTCAAAGTTGCAGAAAAACTGGAAAGCCCAGCAGAGACTTGAATCCAGTACGCGTTTCCGCTCGTAGCGAACTACTACTGCCTTGTATTTAGATTGGGGACAATCAAAGGCTAGCGGAGCAAACCGTACACATAACTGGATGGAAGGAAATCTAGTATTCCACAAAAAGACCGGCAAGCTGACCAGATAATGCTCGACAGCCAGGGAGGGTAGGTCGTCTAAGGGTCGCTACCCTAAAAGAAAATAGTAACCTGCTGTCTTGCAGGTTGGCTGGGGTTGACGGACAGCAAACCCAGTAAACGCTGGTTGAAATCGGACACGTCGCCGAAGGACAAGCACGAGCTCCAAATGGACCTAAGATTGTAACGAAAAACAAGCGTTCTTGGCAAAGGCTGTTTATATATCATAATAAGAAGGATCAAAATGGCCGAAACAGTACGATCGAGATAAAGAGAGAGAGAGAGAGAGAGAGATATGTGCCTCTTTGCGGAACTGCACGTATATTATTAATGACACTTTTTGCATTGTAACTTCAAACTCATTAGAAATGTTATATCAATGTCTGTTTTGAGAAGTCAGCAATATGGCCCAATAGCTTCACACTTTTTATAATTTCGATATACGCCGCCTTTAACTAAAAGTTTGTGAGGCACTTATGACCTAATTTAATTACCATGTTCAAGACCGAGTCTATTTGGTGCATGGAAAATGCAAGAATCGTAAATAAAAACTATGGATTTCGTCCTGATTGTTGCTATTTTTGTCATCAATGTATTAAAAGGCTGTAAACATGAGTTTTCTTCAACCATGCCAATGGACGCGTTAAATATATAGCACAAAGAAGAAACTTCTAGATGGTATGTTTGTTTGAATGACAAAAATATTTTGTAGCGTCGGGAACATGTGTGGTTCACATGCAAGTTTTCAAGTTATTTAATCAAATGGTTATAAAGATACAAATTGTTATCTGTGGGCATGACAAGTTGAACGGACTATAGTAGTTCCAAGTATGACTTTCCTATTTCTTTTGCTTTGATGTCTAGATTTGTACGCTTTAGTCTGTTTTTTTGTCATAGCCGCCATTTTTCATGTTGTGGATGGTGAGGCATCTTTTGACCCTTTCAGTCTGTAGAATCCTTTTCCCTTCTTTCGTCTTCCAAGGGCTGGATGTTGGCTGCGTTTTCCATTTCTATAAGTGGTGTAGATTTTATGACTCCCAAAATAGTACGCAGACCTAATAATTAGAAAGCGTCACATGAATCGGATGTGCTATCCTTCGTGTAGGCACATAAATGTTACAACGTACACTCACCCTTTGGCTCGGATTATGCACTGAAATACAAGGGAAGTGACTCAACAAATAATGTCTGTCTAGTCAACTTACACGCACTGAAAAACAAGGGAAGTAACACAGTATATCAAGTGTGTCAAATAAGCTTGCATGCTTTGAATTACAAGGGAAGTAACTAAATAAATAAAGTATGTCTAATTAACTGATATACGCTAGAATGGCAGAAAATAATTAATGAAATCTATATTAACGTTATCAATTGAAAAACCTTGTGAGATTTCTTTATGTATTTAATTTGAAAGACGATCCATGATTCGCTTGGGAAACTAGGCTAAAGTTGCATATCTGCCTAAATGCTGCTTCGATTTCTCTTGGTGGAGCCTTGTAACAAATGTATCTAGATACAGAACGTTATCACCTCAGATATGATGAAATCTGTTAAAACACGTACAAACCAAAATATTGTAGTTTTACCAAATACAAAAACAATAACAATACACAGCTATGTTTCGAGCGAAACTTTTGCTTGGTAAAGACTTTTTGGTCAAAACGTTGCTACGTATTGTTACTGTTTTTGTATTTTGTTAAACTACATTACATTGATTTTACGTGTTACACCATTCTTTTACGTGTTTCGTTTCATAGTTTTACTGCAGTCTTCCCTTATATTGAAGCCTGTTAGAGACCCATGTCAGTCTGCATTCTTTCACACGTCTCGATGTTGTAATAGAGACATAGTAACTCCCCCCTGTACCTATTAAGAAACTGCCCAGCTCGCAACAGTTACTTTAATGAATACCTCTGTAACAATGAGCTTACTGTTACTATAAATCAATCAATTATTTTCCTGAATTTAAACGAGAGCTCTGGATACTCACACCATCAGAAAGTCAACGAGAGCTCTGGATACTCACACCATCAGAAAGTCAACGAGAGCTCTGGATACTCACACCATCAGAAAGTCAACGAGAGCTCTGGATACTCACACCATCAGAAAGTCACGAGGCTCTGGATACTTACACCATCAGAAAGTCACGAGAGCTCTGGATACTTCACACCATCAGAAAGTCGACGAGAGCGCTGGATACTCACACCATCAGAAAGTCAACGAGAGCTCTGGATACTTACACCATCAGAAAGTCAACGAGAGCTCTGGATACTCACACCATCAGAAAGTCAACGAGAGCTCTGGATACTCACACCATCAGAAAGTCAACGAGAGCTCTGGATACTTACACCATCAGAAAGTCAACGAGAGCTCTGGATACTCACACCATCAGAAAGTCGACGAGAGCTCTGGATACTTACACGATCAGAAAGTCAACGAGAGCTCTGGATACTTACACCATCAGAAAGTCAACGAGAGCTCTGGATACTCACACCATCAGAAAGTCAACGAGAGCTCTGGATACTCACCCATCAGAAAGTCAACGAGAGCTCTGGATACTTACACCATCAGAAAGTCAACGAGATCTCTGGATACTCCACCTCATCTCAGAATACTTTCGATACTCAGAAAGTCGTCGGAAATTCGTCAAATGTGAATTCCAATCACAACCTACACTTTCTGACACAAGAAACAAGTATTCAAACATTGATGGACGAACAAAAAAAAATCGACTTAGAAAACATATTTGCAGTTTCGTTGAGGTTTATTGAGATAAAAATAAAAACAAATGAATTGAAAATACAATACACACTGTGCTCAATTAAAAAAAACCCAGATAAAACTATAAATTAGAAACAGGAAATGTTCAACATGAAGAATATTTATTTATATATATATATTGAATAATATCTTTCTTCTATAAGAAACTTTTAACAATATTATTTTAAAAGCACAACATTTTATAAGGCAAAATGTATGATCATCAAATAGCTTGTCCTGAGCAGAACTTTACCACCACATCAGTTTTCTGGAATTTCTCTCTCTTTCATAAGCCAGATGTCCTTCCTCTGTAGACGACATGTTCAAACCATCAGTTACATTCTGAATCCATCTTCTCCGTGGTCTTCCTCCTCTTCTCTATGCCGGTATGCCTCCTTTCATATTGGTCTTCTCCATTACCATGTTGATGTTTCATATAAAAAAAATTATTAGAGCTGCTTCGTAGCTCGTTTAGTTTAGTCGACACATCATCATTATTACTGCACATCAAACAAATTAGTTCATCATTTGTGAAGTCTCATCTTTCACCATATCTCTCAGCTTATGGCGATCAACGACTTCAGTTCTATGTTTGATTTACTATTCCTATTTTGGTATAGACTCATAATTAAGCAGCAGATAACGCAAGTCTGATGTTGTTGTTCATACCTATAGATATATGTGCATCGCAGTGAGAAACCAGGTAGGGGTTCCTTGACTAGCACGCATGGTAGTGTCGGTGCAGAGCGAGATGTAGCATACAGGACAGCTACTTCATGTATAAGGATAGAGACTGAGGCCCTTACTGCCCCTCTCCAGTGGCTCTATGGTACTCCGTTTTCTGTGACTGTTGTTGTATCTAACTCTCAATCGATACTTCAGAAGATCTAGAATGGCAGGTTGCAATATGAGTATATGTCCATCTATAGAGATTTCCAAACCTCTAAAGACTCATATAAATATACTGTGCTGGGCTTGCACGTGTTCGCGTCAACGAGAAAGCGGACAGGCCTGCGTCGAAAGCATCAATTGTTGTGGAGTTTGGATGGGTAAAGGGATAGTTCGTCGGTCTCCTACTGTTAGATGAAGACAGCTAGCATTGACGATGAATCTATTCAGAGATTTAAGAAGTTTGCAATTACACGTTGTACAAGTAGAGCGAGATGTCTGTGGCACAGAGTGGGGAGTATGTTTAATCAGCGACTACAGGAACCTGCATCTGTTGACATTCGATGTGCCACGTCGGTGGTGGATTTGGGTTGATGGTTGCATTACTATTGTTGGATCTACTAGACGACTCAAACATCTACTACATTGCTAGCATTATTATCTGCAACAAATCTTCTTTATTTATTTTTATTGTAAGAGACTCAACTTGTCTATCTCATCAACTTACTCTCTACGCTAGTATGGAGCAGAGGCGGATTATGCTTTGTACGACTAGTCTAGAGTAGCACGACAAGACTCCACTTCCAAGTTATGTTCTGTGGATACTAATTTATATTTCTAACGTAGTAAGGATTGCGAAGACATCTGTTGTACGTGACCTACTGAAGACCTAGACACATTTACTGATACAAGGTAATCAACACCTTCATCTTCAGTTGGACGTGAGGTTTTAAACTAATCACGACAATGTTACATCTGGAGTAAATGATGTTCCAGCTTGTGGCTTTGTACAAATAACAAATACTGTATATAAATCAATCAAACAAAATAAATTATAAGAATTTGAAAGAACAATTCGACAAATTGTCAAACAGAAACAACCGTCTGGATATTTACTAACATGGAATAGAAAGTATAAACTAATTGGTAATATACAAGCAAAATTATGTAAACTTTTACTTCAGTAAGGATTAGAAGAAACGATTCTACACTGACAGTAACGAATCTCTTGTTTCTATATTTATGACTGTGGTGTGCTGGCTTGTACAGTACATTGTGTCGATGAGTGCAACTTTCTATCACCATGTTTAAATTGTTCCCACTTTGCCATAAGAGCAGGGATGGTGTACAGAATTGGATTTGATGCAGAATTGAAAGGAATAATGATAACAGTTGTCCAAGCGAAAACGTCAATGTTGATCTCATGTTCACCAAGAGACAAGAGACCCATGATACCTATAGGAAACCAGCAGAGAAAGTTAGACAGTGCTACTAGAAGCAACTGTTTGGCTACTAGTATATCTTGAACCCCTCTAGAAGATGTGATTCCAGAAATTCTGTTGCTAGACATGGCTTTGAAGATAGCTCTTTGACCATAAGCGATGATAATAAACATGAGGAAATTGTGCACAATAAACACGCCAAATGAGTAGCCCCAGCCTTGAAGTCGTTGAGCTGTCAGAGGTAAACCAAGACACATAGCGTTCAAAGAATTTATTTCAAACTTGAACACAATTGGAATCAATGCAAGAAGGAAACCTATGATCCAAGACAAAATAACAGCAATAATTTTATTATTGTAAGTAAACTGTATCTGACCAAATGGAAACTTCATTACCAGAAATCGGTCTAGAGTAATAAAAAATACAAAATATGCTGATGTTTCACACGAGAGAGTAGCTAGGAAACCTGCAAGTCTGCAGAAATGACCTTCTCTCCAGTTCTTGTTATACAGAATATAAACGTCACGATAGTAATAATCTGCTCCAGCAATAATGAACAAATAAACTCCCATAATAAAGTCAGATATACCCAAGTTTGTTACAAACAGACCATATCCTGTTCTGAGAACTGTACTGTCCCAAATGACACGATAGACAATAACAGTTACGTTTCGTAAAACTGCAAGAACTGCAACCAACCAAAGAAGTACACGTTGAATATTCTCTCCGATTAGATAAAAACATGACGAAATGGCTTCCTCAGGGGCGTAACATGTGTGGGAAGGGATGTTGACACCTCTGATCTGAGGACAGCACATTTCAAAATTGTTAGTGTAGAGATATTGACCAATGGTCAGTCCATTAAATAAATCTTCATAAACGTTCAACATGGACAGTCCTTGTAAATCAAGTGACCGTAGAATTAGATTAGAAGGAAACAAGTATTTAGGAAACTCGTAGATGGAGGTAAAGCTGATATTTAGATGTTTAATGATTGGTAAGCGTTGAAAGACACAGACATTTAAATATGACAGACTTGTATGAGAGAGATCGAGTATTTCAAGAGATTTGAATTGTAAACATTTAACATCAACAAGTTCTTTATTGTAAGACAAGTTGAGATATCGAATATTATCTAATGCTGGATACTGACTGACACTGTAATTGAAGATCTCTATCAGATTGTAGCTAATGCCTATTGTTTGGTTCAAGGGAGTTAAGAAAAGAAGTAAATATCGTAAATTGCTAATTTTGCATTGAGACGATTTAAGTCCTATTACGTTCTCTAATCTTGATGAGTTATAATATACAAACTTTAAGAACGATAGATCTATTCCAGACAAGTCCAGGTATCTAGTTCTGATGTCAATTAAATCTAAAGTTGTTAAAGTAACCGATCTGTTATAGTCTGATACCATGACAGCCCATGTTACACAGTGGAAACCTTCTATACACGGCACTTTACAATCTAGTTCATCATCCTGATATGGACATTCAGCATATCCGTCACAAACTAGGTCAGGATGTATACATATTTTACTATTCCAACAAGCAAAGTTTCCCGTACACGAGACAATAGTATCAATATGTTCATCTTCTCCTGTAGGACAGTCTACTTTCTCGTCAAGGACATAATGATTAGGGATACAGTAAGTATGGGGACATTTAAAGTATCCCTCTGGACACTGGAAGTCTGTACAGTGCCTCAGATGAGATACATCTCTACATCCCGTTATACCACCGTACATGTCTTTGATATAAACACACCTAGGAGCCCAGATGATATGTCCATATGGGTTGTAACAAGTGTTCACAGTTTCCAGTTTCCCTATTGTTTCATCCAGGGGTCCGTCTTGTCCAGTACAGTCTGTATGATTATCATTAAGTTGGGAGAAGAGGATGCAATCTTCAATATTGCATATAAATGCGCATTTATCTGTAGATATAGACGTACCCAGGCTCTCATCGTTCATTGCAATTATTTTAAAATATAGGAAAACTAAACAATCAACTTCGTTATCTTGGAAATACTGAAACATCACACATGTATCATCAGCACATAATGCACCTATGCACTCGCTTTTCAATTCTTGCTTAGCGAGTTCATCATAGGATAACATACATACATTTTCATCTCGTTTGTTGCTGCAGTGATCGATATAATCACAGACCTGGACATAAGAAATATATCTGGGAATACCTGCATCCTCTCCACAATCAAAACGGGGAAATACTTCTCTCTCCATCTCATTTAAAAATGTGATAAAATGTGTACTCCCAACTTGGGTCGAGACAGATACAATATTATCAATTATTTTCATAAAATATCCTTTACTTAAAGCTTTAGTGAGACTTTCATTCGATGCTGGCATTATTCTCATCAAGTTCTGACCATCAAGTCTACGAGGAAGAACTATCTCACACAAAATATATTTAGTTAAATCACTACTACATTCAACGTCGACCCACCCATCGTCAATGATATCTACGCCACTGGAATAGTTAGTGCCATTCTTATGAGCTTCCCAGACAAACTTCCAATCACCACAAGCATTACCACGACCACCAGATGGTTTGCCACGCATCCAGTTATTTGTCACCAGGGGTCGGTATGGAACATCCTCTCCACGTGCCCACATTTTGCTATGCTATTTAAATCTCGATAAAGGAACTTGGTCTGAAAACTGAGAACTATTGTTTGTCCCACCATCTTGAGTTACTGCATGTTTTCTGATATACTGATACAGCTGTGCCTGTACAAAATCCAGTTCTTCTTGAGATTCAAGTATCGCCAGAAAGCTATCTCTAATTGTAAGCTTGCACATCTCTATAGCGTCATGTCTGTTGAGGCTTTGCAAGGATGTGTACACACCATAACAAGAGAGATAATCTCTACCGTGACTATGCACAAAGGGAAACCATCCTTGTGTACACTGATTACAAATGGCCATAATGACAACATCACAATCGATCTTCCCCAGGAGAATCGCGTCAATCAGTAAAATGGTTTCATTATCATGTTTATTACGGAACACAATAGTAAATATCTTGATATCTGTTTGATGTTGTTGTACAATATGTGGTATATTTCTACTTTCTTCATACGATAAATCGAAGCCATCGAGAAAAATAACTGCAATATGAGAGACGTTTTTCCTGACTCCAGACATTTCAGAAAACAAACGTTGAATAAATGTAATTTTACTTTCCAGAATCTCATGAACAGTTAAATACGGCGTGTTCTTTCCCAGATTGCAATCAGCTCCATATTTCTTAAATTTATAAATGTCGTTAAGATCATGAATTTCATGAAAGTACCAGGAGCTGACGTTAACGTTAGGATTGTCAATGGAGAACGTGTCACAAACATCAGCAAACCGTAACTCTTTGTTAGGTAAGTTTAACATCAGATTTACACATTTATTTTCAAAATATGACTGCATAGAATAATGATTGAATAATGTCAGACCACTAGTCGAGTATAAGTTTTTGACATCAGCAATTTTAGGATGCGTACGCAGAAACAGTACATCCATTAAGTCAGTGCCACAATTATGTAAAGGGAAGTTACTTGTTTGACTTCCAGGAATTACTGCAAGATAAAATACAAGTTTAACAATTAAATAATTTATTTTTCTGGTTATTTGTTATTGGCTATTGAAATGACGTCATTGCACTCCAGACAGACCAATAGGTGCTCAGTCTCCCACAACAGATATCGATGAGTATGCATACTGATTGTTCCCGTGGCATGCTGGTTAAACACACTCTTCACTCTGCCCTTCAGGCATCCAGTTCTACTTGTACAACAAGCAACTCCAAACTGTCGCTGGATCGATTCAACATCTATGTTAGTGTCTTCAACCAACAGACAGTCACGAGGAGACCAAAGAACATCCCCTTTATCCATCTTTAACTCTCCAACAATCGATGTTGTTGATGCACGTCTATCCACTCTCTTTTTGTCAAAACACCCGCATAACATCTCAGAGTCCCTGCGAAAGCATGGACTGACAACGTCAAGCGCAACACACCTGGCACAAGATAGAAACTAACTCTCCCACGACGCTTCACGGCAAATGTGGTTAAGATAAGATAAGATAAGATAAGATAAGACCCGCATGACCAGAACAGTAGATCCACGTAAGCCTCTGCTGGTTAGAAACTTTGATAAATGACATCTACTCATACAGAATCCTGCCGTGTTGGATCTGGTGAAGGATCGAGTAAGAATCGGATACAACAACGGCTCTAATAAATGGTGTCTCAGAGAGCAAATGTAGGGCAACAGTAACCTCCATCCTTAAACTATAAGTAAATGCCTGTATGTTCCACTTCGCTCTGCAACAACCCTACCATGAGCCAAGAAAACCTAACCTGATTTCTCACCACGATGCACATGTAGGGGATCAATCAAATCTTGCGACAAGATTGCTTGTACAATGGGACTTGGGGGATGCAGGTTGGTCGCTTACGTTGTTAGATAAAACATAACGCAATTACATTCCCTTGGATGAAAATTTTGTGGTCATCATCACCCCGATGATGGACGAGCATCATAGATAAAACAACTATATTCTAGTAGGTCAGTTGATGGAGTTATAAACCATCACATGTGCTCGTCTAACGTTTCTTCAAGTGAGTGTGTAGATATCCTAAATCTAAATCCTGTTATCTAACATTTAAACATCTAACGACCCAAGTAAGACGAAGACTTAACTAAAGGCAACCTTGCTGGTAACATTAATTTTATTATCGTAATGCTTTTCAATCATGTAGTTAAATGATATTATTCACAGACAAAAAACAAAAACACAATTATGATAGCAAATTGAACTTAGCAATCGAATAAATCTCATTTAGAACATATCTTAGTGTTCTCTACAATTTTACATGAACTCAGTACGACATCAGTAATCTGCATAAACAAGAACAAAATAAGATCATTATCTGAATCTATAATCATGAAAATGTGTGTGTGTGTGTGTGTGTGTTATTATCCAAGGCCACAATTTACATCCTAAAATTCCCCAAATTTGATAGAAACACGTTTGAGACCCAATATAAGATCAATAGAAGAAAGATTTTCGAAATCGGATCAATATTCGTATTTTAAATAAATGAAACCCAATTTTGATGTCGTATCCGATTTAAAAAAAACCAACAATTTGGCATCAACGTTTCCAGAAGTCTACGTTATATACATTAATATATACCCAAGATTTGATGACGTAGTGTTTTGAAACTATGGAAACCTTGATCTCTTTCATAACACAATAATCGGTGTTTGTATTGACCGTTCTCGTTGTATTGAAGCATCTTTAATTGTCTTTTTGTTTAATTCGCGATAGTCCACACAGAGACGCAAAGATCCATTTTTCTTTTAAACAATACAACGGCGCTGCCCAGGACTTACACTCTCACGAATGACCTGCTTCTGTAGTAGGTCTGCAATATGATTCTGCACCTCAGAGTAGAACGCGGGGGATCCGCCTATACGACAGTTTAATGGGATTGGTATCCTGCAACAAACGGATCTGGTGCTGAACTTTATCCGCATACCCAACATCGGAGTCATCACATGAGAAAACATCGTCATATCTACACAAAAGAGATAATAGTGCAGCCTTTTGATCAGTAGACCCATACATATTATCAAGATCAAACCGGCACGAACCATCCTGCAGATCATCAGAACTAACAAAACCCAAATTGTCCCCACCAGGTATGGAGCACTCCACAGAATTTGCAGAAATAACATTAAATCGCAGATCACTAATGGAATCTATCTCATATATATTCCCACTACTGTATTAAATCTCAGATCACTCATGGAATCTATCTCATATATATCTCCCACTACTGTATTAAATCTCAGATCACTCATGGGATCCACTTCATATATATCTACCAACACTGTTCCATTCGAGTGCAAAATATTTTCATTAGTAACATTCATTACATGAATAGAACATACACTACGATTTAAATGTGTCACTGTGTTACAACAAACGATACCTTTCCGTATCAATGCTCGTTTGGGATTCGAAAAGAACCTGTGGACCCATCCTACCCCCATTCTTGACCCTGACCCATACAACTCTCAAAGATTTCGCTTGAATATGGGATTTCTTTCCCTTGGCAGACCAAATAAAGCAGGTAGCGATGGTGGCATTGGTTTCCGAGGAGTTGGTTTCATTGGAGTATCAAAAATAGACTGAAACACCCGCAACCTGCTAAGGATATTAGTCCCAATAATGCCCTGATAATCACAGTTGGTCTGCGAGGAAGTGTCTTTAAAAATGTAAAATCCACAATTCATTAGATAAGTACCATAGAGCTCGATGTTTACAATCATATGCCCTTTATAAGTAATCTGAAGACCATTCGCAGCTTTTAGCTGCACCCAATTATCCCCATTTAATATAAACGCAGGGAAAAATGCACAAAAACAACTTTCTGTGAGAGCCGAGACCTGGGAACCAGTGTCAATGAGACACCTGAAGAGATTTCCACCAATCCAAAAATTTTTAATAGACGACTCCCTACCAACGTTGGTTCCGGGATCTGTCTTCTGACACCCAGGGTCGTGTCCTTCTCCCTGAGTGGCGCCCGTTTAAAATTTGACTCCTATATGCGTTCACGCTATGGCCATCCTGACCACATCGAGAACAGCGGGGTTGTGTTCTATGTCCCCCGTCACCACCCTGGAAGCGAGGTTGTGTCCGATGTCCCTTGTCACTCCCCTGAAAACGGGGAACATAGGTGCCAGAACGATTTCGGTTTTCCTGATGGTGTCCCCGGAATTTCCCGTGAATCTCGGTTCACCCAGGATTCCAAGTCATCCAAACAACGTCCTAATCTATCCATGGCCATGGAATCCGGTCCAGGAATGGGATTGGACTCCCATCGTAGAGCCTCATCACGGCAGTGCAGGAAAGTGGTGGAGGGCGCTCCCGCCACCTGAGCCAGCAACATCCCAGAGCATAACCTATTACTTAGGGACGCCACGAAATGGTCCCTAAGATTATTTGGATCCAAGGGGACTGAATCTTCCCGAGCCTGAGCCGCTGTGACCTTATAAACAGTCCCACCAGAGTTGACATGACTCTCCAACTTGTTGGGACAAACTAAAGAACGCGGATACGATAAATCGAAGCCATCGAGAAAAATAACTGCAATATGAGAGACGTTTTTCCTGACTCCAGACATTTCAGAAAACAAACGTTGAATAAATGTAATTTTACTTTCCAGAATCTCATGAACAGTTAAATACGGCGTGTTCTTTCCCAGATTGCAATCAGCTCCATATTTCTTAAATTTATAAATGTCGTTAAGATCATGAATTTCATGAAAGTACCAGGAGCTGACGTTAACGTTAGGATTGTCAATGGAGAACGTGTCACAAACATCAGCAAACCGTAACTCTTTGTTAGGTAAGTTTAACATCAGATTTACACATTTATTTTCAAAATATGACTGCATAGAATAATGATTGAATAATGTCAGACCACTAGTCGAGTATAAGTTTTTGACATCAGCAATTTTAGGATGCGTACGCAGAAACAGTACATCCATTAAGTCAGTGCCACAATTATGTAAAGGGAAGTTACTTGTTTGACTTCCAGGAATTACTGCAAGATAAAATACAAGTTTAACAATTAAATAATTTATTTTTCTGGTTATTTGTTATTGGCTATTGAAATGACGTCATTGCACTCCAGACAGACCAATAGGTGCTCAGTCTCCCACAACAGATATCGATGAGTATGCATACTGATTGTTCCCGTGGCATGCTGGTTAAACACACTCTTCACTCTGCCCTTCAGGCATCCAGTTCTACTTGTACAACAAGCAACTCCAAACTGTCGCTGGATCGATTCAACATCTATGTTAGTGTCTTCAACCAACAGACAGTCACGAGGAGACCAAAGAACATCCCCTTTATCCATCTTTAACTCTCCAACAATCGATGTTGTTGATGCACGTCTATCCACTCTCTTTTTGTCAAAACACCCGCATAACATCTCAGAGTCCCTGCGAAAGCATGGACTGACAACGTCAAGCGCAACACACCTGGCACAAGATAGGAAACTAACTCTCCCCACGACGCTTCACGGCAAATGTGGTTAAGATAAGATAAGATAAGATAAGATAAGACCCGCATGACCAGAACAGTAGATCCACGTAAGCCTCTGCTGGTTAGAAACTTTGATAAATGACATCTACTCATACAGAATCCTGCCGTGTTGGATCTGGTGAAGGATCGAGTAAGAATCGGATACAACAACGGCTCTAATAAATGGTGTCTCAGAGAGCAAATGTAGGGCAACAGTAACCTCCATCCTTAAACTATAAGTAAATGCCTGTATGTTCCACTTCGCTCTGCAACAACCCTACCATGAGCCAAGAAAACCTAACCTGATTTCTCACCACGATGCACATGTAGGGGATCAATCAAATCTTGCGACAAGATTGCTTGTACAATGGGACTTGGGGGATGCAGGTTGGTCGCTTACGTTGTTAGATAAAACATAACGCAATTACATTCCCTTGGATGAAAATTTTGTGGTCATCATCACCCCGATGATGGACGAGCATCATAGATAAAACAACTATATTCTAGTAGGTCAGTTGATGGAGTTATAAACCATCACATGTGCTCGTCTAACGTTTCTTCAAGTGAGTGTGTAGATATCCTAAATCTAAATCCTGTTATCTAACATTTAAACATCTAACGACCCAAGTAAGACGAAGACTTAACTAAAGGCAACCTTGCTGGTAACATTAATTTTATTATCGTAATGCTTTTCAATCATGTAGTTAAATGATATTATTCACAGACAAAAAACAAAAACACAATTATGATAGCAAATTGAACTTAGCAATCGAATAAATCTCATTTAGAACATATCTTAGTGTTCTCTACAATTTTACATGAACTCAGTACGACATCAGTAATCTGCATAAACAAGAACAAAATAAGATCATTATCTGAATCTATAATCATGAAAATGTGTGTGTGTGTGTGTGTGTGTTATTATCCAAGGCCACAATTTACATCCTAAAATTCCCCAAATTTGATAGAAACACGTTTGAGACCCAATATAAGATCAATAGAAGAAAGATTTTCGAAATCGGATCAATATTCGTATTTTAAATAAATGAAACCCAATTTTGATGTCGTATCCGATTTAAAAAAAACCAACAATTTGGCATCAACGTTTCCAGAAGTCTACGTTATATACATTAATATATACCCAAGATTTGATGACGTAGTGTTTTGAAACTATGGAAACCTTGATCTCTTTCATAACACAATAATCGGTGTTTGTATTGACCGTTCTCGTTGTATTGAAGCATCTTTAATTGTCTTTTTGTTTAATTCGCGATAGTCCACACAGAGACGCAAAGATCCATTTTTCTTTTTAAACAATACAACCGGCGCTGCCCAGGGACTTACACTCTCACGAATGACCTGCTTCTGTAGTAGGTCTGCAATATGATTCTGCACCTCAGAGTAGAACGCGGGGGATCCGCCTATACGACAGTTTAATGGGATTGGTATCCTGCAACAAACGGATCTGGTGCTGAACTTTATCCGCATACCC
Organism: Arion vulgaris; assembly: GCA_020796225.1. Taxonomy (NCBI): domain Eukaryota; kingdom Metazoa; phylum Mollusca; class Gastropoda; order Stylommatophora; family Arionidae; genus Arion; species Arion vulgaris. Next base: position 73,817,501 of record CM036758.1, read on the forward strand.
AACATCGGAGTCATCACATGAGAAAACATCGTCATATCTACACAAAAGAGATAATAGTGCAGCCTTTTGATCAGTAGACCCATACATATTATCAAGATCAAACCGGCACGAACCATCCTGCAGATCATCAGAACTAACAAAACCCAAATTGTCCCCACCAGGTATGGAGCACTCCACAGAATTTGCAGAAATAACATTAAATCGCAGATCACTAATGGAATCTATCTCATATATATCTCCCACTACTGTATTAAATCTCAGATCACTCATGGAATCTATCTCATATATATCTCCCACTACTGTATTAAATCTCAGATCACTCATGGGATCCACTTCATATATATCTACCAACACTGTTCCATTCGAGTGCAAAATATTTTCATTAGTAACATTCATTACATGAATAGAACATACACTACGATTTAAATGTGTCACTGTGTTACAACAAACGATACCTTTCCGTATCAATGCTCGATTGGATTCGAAAAGAACCTGTGGACCCATCCTACCCCCATTCTTGACCCTGACCCATACAACTCTCAAAGATTTCGCTTGAATATGGGATTTCTTTCCCTTGGCAGACCAAATAAAGCAGGTAGCGATGGTGGCATTGGTTTCCGAGGAGTTGGTTTCATTGGAGTATCAAAAATAGACTGAAACACCCGCAACCTGCTAAGGATATTAGTCCCAATAATGCCCTGATAATCACAGTTGGTCTGCGAGGAAGTGTCTTTAAAAATGTAAAATCCACAATTCATTAGATAAGTACCATAGAGCTCGATGTTTACAATCATATGCCCTTTATAAGTAATCTGAAGACCATTCGCAGCTTTTAGCTGCACCCAATTATCCCCATTTAATATAAACGCAGGGAAAATGCACAAAACAACTTTCTGTGAGAGCCGAGACCTGGGAACCAGTGTCAATGAGACACCTGAAGAGATTTCCACCAATCCAAAAATTTTTAATAGACGACTCCCTACCAACGTTGGTTCCGGGATCTGTCTTCTGACACCCAGGGTCGTGTCCTTCTCCCTGAGTGGCGCCCGTTTAAAATTTGACTCCTATATGCGTTCACGCTATGGCCATCCTGACCACATCGAGAACAGCGGGGTTGTGTTCTATGTCCCCCGTCACCACCCTGGAAGCGAGGTTGTGTCCGATGTCCCTTGTCACTCCCTGAAAACGGGAACATAGGTGCCAGAACGATTTCGGTTTTCCTGATGGTGTCCCCCGGAATTTCCCCGTGAATCTCGGTTCACCCAGGATTCCAAGTCATCCAAACAACGTCCTAATCTATCCATGGCCATGGAATCCGGTCCAGGAATGGGATTGGACTCCCATCGTAGAGCCTCATCACGGCAGTGCAGGAAAGTGGTGGAGGGCGCTCCCGCCACCTGAGCCAGCAACATCCCAGAGCATAACCTATTACTTAGGGACGCCACGAAATGGTCCCTAAGATTATTTGGATCCAAGGGGACTGAATCTTCCCGAGCCTGAGCCGCTGTGACCTTTGCAAACAGTCCCACCAGAGTTGACATTACTCTCCAACTTGTTGGGACAAACTAAAGAACGCGGACAGGAGCGCATGTGCCGACCTATTGTCCCCAAACACCCTCAGGAGACCCGTCAATAGTAGTTCCGGATCCTGTATCGTCATCATTTGAATTTGCAGTTGCCTGCGAACTGAGTCGGACACCTGATCGAACAGAGCGTCGACCTTGCCCTGGCCCTCAAGTCCATAAAGCCGCCAGTGCCTTCGAATGTCCCTGGCGAACTCTTCTATCGAAGGACCGTCGTACGTTCCAAATATGCGCATGGGCCGAACGAGGGAGGGGGGTTGTGGAAAATTCCATGGAGCTGATGGCAACGCCGATACCTCTGGTAAGCATCTAATCTGAACCTGAGGTTCAGACAGGGCAGCAGTAGGGCGTAATGGCTCCTGAGGTGCAACCTCCAACATAGCATCCTCACACATTTTTCCACCTCTCATGTTCCTATGAGCCATAGTGTTCCAATAAAGACACAATGAACAACTTGTATAGTGTACGAATAGACTGAACCGAGAGATAAAAAGAGGAGCAATATATATAATCTGAAATACGATCGTGCAAAAATTATCGATATAAATTTAGTTACCAAAGATATAGATATAGTGAAAAAAAATATCACATGTTAAACATATATATATATTCACAATGGGACAATGGCGATATAAGTTTAGGAATTCATAAATATTGCATAGACCCCAAGACGAATTTAAAATCAAGTAATCCAGGTAACACCAGTATGTATAATGTCCATATAATATAGTAGTGATTGAAATTGTCCATATAAAACAGCATCAATAGGGTACAAAGCTGGGCATCCAGTCCGAAACGCAATGTAATCAGATAGTGTACTGAAGAGCACGATCCTTGCGTACATATAACATATATACAGTCATTGTCCAATCGCTGACATAGCAACACATCCGGAGTGAGTATAAGTAAAAATCAATCGCATGGACTCATAATAATCGCATGCAGAAAGTAATCAATGTTCAGCATCTTACAGAATACGCCAGGCGATCCAGCATTTGTGTATAGTGTCCATATATAAAATCATACCATCCTCCAATTGATACATAGTAATGATTAACGATAGACCATTCAGAGCGGTATGGAGAAATTACTTGCAGGCCCATGTAACGTATAACGGTACGAGAGGAATTATTATTATTATTATTATTATTCAAACAAGCGACGGCCTGACAGATGAATTTGAATTATCATCAGGAGTAAGGCAGGGATGTGTGCTTTCGCCTATACTTTTCAATATTTACATAGACAGGATAACGCAAGAAACCAAGACAGATAACAACCTCGATAACAACTACAATTTAATAAACGAACTAATCTTTGCAGATGATCAGAGTATAATTTACAACAACGAACACAAACTTCAACAACACATAAATGCCCTGCAAGCCACATGCGAAAAATATGACATGAAAATTAACACCTCCAAAACAGAAGTCATGACAATAAGCAGGTCAACAGGTCAACTAAATATACACGTGAATAATGTCAAAATACAACAGACTCCAGAATTCAAATATCTCGGGAGTATATTCACAGCAGATGGAAAGATGGACAGAGAAATCGAGACTAGATGCCAGAAGGCAAATGTAGTGATATACCAACTGTCACCACTATTAAAACATCCAAGCATTAACATGGCAGTCAAACGACAACTGATAAACTGCATATTTATTCCAACTCTCTGCTATCAGTGCCAAACATGGCCCCTGACTAAGACACAAGAAAGAAAGATTACAACATGTGAAATGAGATGTCTACGAAAAGCTGTCAACGTTACAAGGAGAGACAGAGTGAGAAACGAGAATATCAGAAGCATTGTTGGTACTATACCATGCATACAGTACATCGAGAAGCAAAGATTCAAGTGGTTCGGCCATTTAATGAGAATGGAACCACATTTACTACCATCGCGTGCCTATAATAATCGACACTCAGTGCGCAGAGCACGAGGCAGGCCAAGAACAAGATGGATAGATAACTACTCAGAGTCCCTGCGAAAGCATGGACTGACAACGTCAAGCGCAACACACCTGGCACAAGATAGGAAACTAACTCTCCCACGACGCTTCACGGCAAATGTGGTTAAGATAAGATAAGATAAGATATTATTCAAACAATTGTATAGTCCTTTGACAGGAAGCTTTCCACTGAAGAAATATATATAGTTGGAATCTCGATTGGTGGGTTTACACACCCGTTCTGACCGAAGTCAGGTCAAAGAGGACGACTGTTAGGTCTTATGAAGAATGTTGTAAGAATAAAATAATCCCGACTGGTGGGTTATCACACCAGCTTTGACAGTAGGAAGGTCAAAGAGGACGACCGTTAGGTCTTATGAAGAATGTTGTAAGAATAAAATAATCCCGACTGGTGGGTTATCACACCAGCTTTGACAGTAGGAAGGTCAAAGAAAACGACCGTTATGTCTTCTGAAGATCGAAAATAAAAGGATAGACGTTGCATATCATGGTGAGTGAGCGTCGTAATGACACGCGTCGTGTCCTATCCGATACAAAATGATGTAACAGTTGAGAAGGGTGTAAAAAGGTATAAAATGTTACTCACTTTCTGGTCCACGTAAAGATGGAAGGGCAGATGTAGTTTTTTTTCCTGACACCATTGTAGTAGTGGTGGGTTTTTCCATTGTTGATTGATATTGGATGAATTCATACTTGATGGTAAAAAATGTATAAACACTATTTTTGAGAGTACATGACAGGTTTATTGGCGTTATCACCTAACCAAAAACACGTCCATCTGGTTCGTCTTCCTGTGTTTACTAGTCCTTTTTCTAAGCAGTCACTACACAACTACGTCGATTAGTTTCCCTACGTCAATGTCTCGTTTTAGTGTTGCCATTCTGTTAAAGAGAGTGCAAACACTAAGTCTGCTAATAAAATATCTAAATATATACAAGCTATACACTAAAGCTAACTGTCTGGTTCCTCAGCTGCCACCTGGGAAGGGGATCTGCTACATTAGGACGTAGATTCCTGATACGAACCATGATCTACAACTACATAAAACTGTTATAGAGCAAATGGTGCATGGACCACGTCCAACTATATTTATCGAGTAGGTCGTGCATGTACCGTGTGGAAACATCAATCTGAATTCCCATGTGTAGAGGACGGCAAATCTACCAAGCGATATCCGAAGAGTTTGTTACTTGACGCGCATACTAGAGAAGATGGCTATCCATTATATCGATGAAGACAGTTTATATCAGAGAAGATGAAGGACGATTAGAAGCAACGAAGAAAACTAAGAGAGGAGACAGTTCGGTTGAAGTTTACATTGATAATAGATGGATGGTTACGTATTGCCTGTTGTTGTCATGAATGTCTGATGCGCACATTAATATGTTGAGTACTGCAATTTACTGATAGACACAATGGCTATGGTTATTGACCAGTATGTTCACGGCCAAGAAGGAAAGCAATGGCAGACTACCTTCCAAGACGTTGCCTAGAAAACCCTAACAATAATATGGAATACAACATAATAGAAACAAGATCCGTTGGTGAGGCCCACAGGCTAGGAGGATCTTATAAACACACTGGGGAAGAGTCCAAGGCGGGGAATAGTACTAACAAATCTGAGGACAGCCAAGAACTTGACTATGTTGTCAAGGACTACCCTCGCGTTGGACTTAAAAACAAAATTAAAATAGGAACGTGGAATGTGAGAATGATGAATGAGGACAAACATCAATAGTTGAGACTGAAATAGAACAATTAAATATCAACATATTAGGAATTTCTGAGCGTAGATGGAGAGGATAAGGTCATTTTAATACGCAAAATGGAACGTTTATATACTCTGGAGGAGTCAGGCATGTTCTCAATATTTTTACTATTTTGCTGGTGCTTTGCCACATATTCTTCATTGTGTTTAACTTCTTGATTGCTATTGCCAATCTTCTTGAGATCTCTTTGGAGCAGTCACCGTTATTGTTAATTATTGAGCCCAGGTTTTCGTAGCTCTCTACACATAGGAGTTCTTCATTGTTTTTTTTTATGTTAGGTGAGCCTTTAGCTTTGTCAGCTGACATTATTTTTGTTTTTGTGTGTTGAAATATAGATGTTGGTCTTCACTATGTTTCTTGGTCGTCATGATTAGATTTTCAAACTCTCTTTGCTGGTAGATAATAATACTGTATCGTCTGCGTATCTAAGCTCTGATATGGATTTGCCAACTATAATGAAAGGGTCGTAATTCACATAGTTGGCATCGTCTTTTACATTAATCATGATACTCTCCGCATATATGTTGAATAAGAATGGGGACAAAATACATCCCTTTCTTACCCATCTTTTTCATGCTTTTCTACTTCTTCTATTGTCGCTCTATCGGAACTCTGCATCATAGGACGTCAGTCTTACTACAAGATACTCATCCCAAATACAGGAAAAAACAAATTCAACCCTGCTAGTTACAGACCAATAAGCCTCCTATGCTGCACTGGCAATCTCATGGAACGTATGGTGAACAAACGGCTATCTTGGCATTTGGAAAGCAAAGGGCTTCTCATGGAACAACAGGGAAGCTTTCGGGAAATACCGATCTACAGAAGATCAAGTAACCTATATCTCCCAGGAAATCGAAGATGGTTTCCAGGAAAAGAAATAGACACTGGCAGTTTTGATAGATATGGAGAAGGCGTTTGACACAGTCTGGAAAGAAGGGCTAAAACTTAAATTTCTCACCCTCTGCATAAAGGAAAGAATGAACAAATGGCTTGATATATACCTAGAGAACAGAACAGCAAGGGTTCAAGTTCAAGGGTACACACATATGAATCCACATTAGAGCAAGGAGTCCCCCAAGGAGGTGTGCTCTCACCAAATCTCTTTCTAATCTTTGTCAATGACATAGCAACATGCCTACCAAAGCGAGTACACTCTGTCATGTATGCCGACGACCTGGCAATATGGGCGAGAGAAGAATCAATGTCCATAGCAACAAATCGACTGCAAGATACGCTACAAAAGCTGGAAGTCTGGTCAGAAAAGTGGAATATGAACATTAACGCTTCTAAATCCACCTACACTGTGTTCTCACAGAACAACCAGAATTACAAAATTAAACTTAAAGTCAACGGGCAAAATCTTTCTGAAAGCAAGACTCCAAAGTATCTGTGAGTCACACCCGACTGAAAGCTGACTTAGTGTCCCCATACTGAAAATGCTACGGCAAAAGCGAGACACAGGCTCACCATGATGCGCAAACACGCAGGCTCTATATGGGGAGCAAACACCAGAATTCTCAAAATACTCTACTCTGGAAGAGTGCGACTGGTCCTGCAGTACGGCATTGCAGCATGGAGTAGTGTATCCAACAAGCAATTCGCCAAAGTGAGCAACAGTCAAAACCGTGCAATACGCATTATCACAGGAGCTATGAAGTCCACAACCATCAAGGAAACAATCACAGGCATCCAACCAATGGCAGACCGAAGGGACAGAACAGTCTTGATATTGGCGAAAAAACTGAAACGGCTTCATTACCACCCTATGTACGAAAGAGTAAACGGACTTGGAAGGGGCAGGATACAGAGGACCAGCTTCGCAAAAAATGTCAAATTACTGACCGCAGACCATCCGGTCCTAGCAAAATGTAAATTCAAATTCAATCCCGGCAACTGATAAGTGTCCGCCGTGGAAGACCAAAATGCCGGAACTAAGGAATCAATCACAGGTATACTAAAGAAAGGACAGCAAGAATACTTCGAAAGAAGAGCGGCCACAGAAAATACATAGCGACCGAGTTCCCTGAAAATGAGTGGATACACGTGTATACCGATGGATCGGCAAGGAACTCAATCAGCGATGGCGGAGGAGGAATAGTGCTTAAACTCTCAAAGAAAGTGACGCTCACGAACGCGATTGCCACAGGTAAGAACTCGAATACTGCGCATTATAGTGGAGCAAAGCTTGGAGTGGAACTCACCACTATACATAGGTTTTGTGGATTATGAAAAGGCGTTTGATAGTCTGGATAGGGAATCATTGTGGAAACTATTAATACACTATGGAGTTCCACCCAAGATTGCAAACCTAATAAAGAAAACGTATGAAGGAATGAAATGCAGAGTCATACACGCGGGCCAACTGACGGAATCCTTTGAGATAAGAACAGGGGTGAGGCAGGGATGCTTGTTATCACCATTCCTGTTCTTGCTGGCCATAGATTGGATCATGAAATCAACAACGGATAACAGAGGGGGAATACAATGGACACTTGTGAAACAACTGGAGGACCTGGATTTTGTAGACGATCTGGCTTTGCTGTCTCACAACCACGCACAGATTAAAGACAAAATGAATACCCTAAATAATAAGTCTCAGCAGCTAGGTTTGAAAATACACAGGGAAAAGACCAAGGTCATGAGAATAAATGCTGCAAATGTAAACCAGATTATGCTGGAGGAAACAGCACTGCAGGATGTAGAATCATACACATACCTTGGAAGCAACATAGACACAGAAGAAGGAACAAACAAAGATGTTAAGATAAGAATACAAAAAGCAAGAGGGAACTTTATTGCATTGAGTAAGATATGGAAGGCAAGGAGATCAAAACAAACACAAAACTGAGAATTTTCCAGTCAAATGTGAAGTCAGTGCTGTTCTATGGCTCGGAAACATGGAAAACCACAAAGGAAACTATCAGAAAACTGCAGACCTTCGTAAATGGATGTTTACGTAGGATAGAGGGATTGAGATGGTATGATAAGATTACAAACGAGGAACTCAGGCAGAGAACAAAGCAGATACCAGTGGAGAGAGAGCTCAGGAAGAAACGCTGGCGATGGATAGGACATACATTGAGAAGACCGACCGGAAGCATCGCAAGACAGGCATTGTTTTGGAACCAGCAGGGAAAGAGGAGTAGTAGAAGGCCTAGGCAGACCTGGAGAAGAGAACTGGAGGCGGATATAAAGAGGATAGGCAAAACATGGAAAGAATTGGAAGGGATGGCAAGAGAGAGGAAGAGATGGAAGAAGTTTGTTGAAGACCTGTGCTCCGACGGAGTTGAAAGGTGATGATGATGATGATGAGCAGGACTAAGAAAATAAATCTGGCCCGTAAACACAGAGCTTTGCGAGAAGCTGTACGGTGGAACGGAGTCCCTTAAGGCCACGGTAGCATTTATGATATTATCTGGTTCATCAGTCTAGGCGGGAATCGAGAGAGAAAGAAAGAGTGAGATTGCTATCTTACTGCTAGATACATTCCAATATTAGCCTCCATTTTCAGACGTCTATCTTACTAAAATATAGATTTCTACGTTAACTCAATCTTAGGACCTCTATCTTAGTACACACGAATTTGCTCACCAAAAGAAACATGAACTATCATCAAACATATGAACAAAGATTTTACTCACCAATAGAAATATAAACTAACATAAACATATAAACAAGATTTTACTTACCAATAGAAATATAAACTAACATAAACATATAAACAAGATTTTACTTACCAATAGAAATATAAACTAACATAAACATATAAACAAGATTTTACTTACCAATAGAAATATAAACTAACATAAACATATAAACAAGATTTTACTTACCAATAGAAATATAAACTATTGACAAACATATTAACAAGATTTTACTTACCAATAGAAATATAAACTAACATAAACATATAAACAAGATTTTACTTACCAATAGAAATATAAACTAACATAAACATATAAACAAGATTTTACTTACCAATAGAAATATAAACTAACATAAACATATAAACAAGATTTTACTTACCAATAGAAATATAAACTAACATAAAAATATAAACAAGATTTTACTTACCAATAGAAATATAAACTATTGACAAAGATATAAAGAAGATTTTACTTACCAATAGAAACATAAACTATTAACAACCGTGTTACCAATGACATGAAGAATGCCATATTTCTAGCATGGACACCAGTCACTGACAGATACAACTATAACTCTGCTACTGAGCACCTTTAGTCTAAGTTTGTCATACAACACCAGCAGGCTCACTTATACTAAACTTGCAAGACATTAGCCAAACACAAAACAAACTTTCTATTGGACACAAGTTTAACATTAATATCTAGCTATCATTGTGATCTACAGAAAAATATTTGAGAGACTGCAGACACAAAAATAATAAAATGTAGATTTGTTCTGATATATTTTCTCTTATGACACGCTGGACAGTGTAATCGTTTAGGGGAGCTATCAAAGGATAATTAAAATCTATTTCATATTTATTATGCAATTTTCTTGTTTGATTCACCGTACACGTGAATAATTTGAGCAATATCATCGTCTATTATTATTATTATTATTATTACCCGTATTATATCCTATAAGAAATTGTGTTGTTGAATGATGTTATTTGCCGCGTGGAACCAGCAGCTGACATTAAAGTAATGTATCTCTCGTGATGTAGCCAAAGACAATTAGACAATCAACAAGTTCTAGATACGTATTTTATTTATTGTCGACGTGTACATTTGATATATGCACGCATAGGATGTCTTTGTTGAAGGCAATGAACATGGTTTTAAGATTAGATACAGGACAGACGGTAATCTATTCATTCTTAGGTGGTTAACATCTTCTACCAAGGTAATATAATCAACTATCTCAAACCTGTTTGCTGATGACTGCGCCCTTGCTACCAACTCTGAGCATGACTGTGATAACTTTGACCTCTCTGTTGTCACTCTCTAAAAGTTAGTATCCAACCAGCTTAAATGCAAAGATAAATCTTATCAATAGACGAGCAGCTTTTGCAATGCGCTGTATTGGCTGCAGTCACACCGACTTGCAAATTTTCTGTGGCGTAATGGATTTACCACCCCCAGTAGGACACAGTAGCAAAGATATTATACTGAAAGGATTGGAGAATGCTGCTACTAGAGCACAAATTATTAGTATGAGAAATGCTTCTGTTCAAGAGTTTGAAAGCGCAGAAGGGGGCGACAACATGTTCCGCGACATCGATGTATCGTGTGATGGTACCTGTATGACTAGAGGTCATACATCTAATGTTGGTACCACAACTGTTATTGGTATGCAAACTGGGAAAAGGGACTCGATACTCATACAAAGAGTAAAATTTGCAAATCTTGTCAGTACTGGAAGAAACAAGACCAAAACAAAGACGGATATTCAACCTGGACATTTTATGAATAAATTTTGTGCTGAAAAGACATTCTCCGTATTAAAAATCCCAAATACAGATGAAAGTTGCTTCTTTTGAAGCAAGAAGAGCTAGGAGACGAAGGCGCCTTGTCGTGAATGAAGAACAGACAGACAAATAGGATCAGCCATATCTTCCTGGGGGATATTGAGCTCTCATCAGGTAGGGATTTAATATTTTTTAAACAAAAACTGTCACGAAAATCAGGCGTGTGACTCATCGTGTCGGTGATATTTGCTACAATTTTAAAGCTAGAGTTATCAAATTTGAAATACATATAGCCAATACTATCCTTTATAGCGTGAACCTCCACTTTTTTCTAAGTGGTATATAAACAGAGATATTGCTGTTCTAAGTTGAAAATCTTTGCTATTTAGAAGGATCATATTGCAAGAGTCATATTTACAAAACCGATTATGTTATGCAAACTGGAAAGGTACTCGATACTCATACAAAGAGTAAAATTTGCAAATCTTGTCAGTACTGGAAGAAACAAGACCAAAACAAAGACGGATATTCAACCTGGACATTTTATGAATAAATTTTGTGCTGAAAAAGACATTCTCCGTATTAAAAAATCCCAAATACAGATGAAAGTTGCTTCTTTTGAAGCAAGAAGAGCTAGGAGACGAAGGCGCCTTGTCGTGAATGAAGAACAGACAGACAAATAGGATCAGCCATATCTTCCTGGGGGATATTGAGCTCTCATCAGGTAGGGATTTAATATTTTTTAAACAAAAACTGTCACGAAAATCAGGCGTGTGACTCATCGTGTCGGTGATATTTGCTACAATTTTAAAGCTAGAGTTATCAAATTTGAAATACATATAGCCAATACTATCCTTTATAGCGTGAACCTCCACTTTTTTCTAAGTGGTATATAAACAGAGATATTGCTGTTCTAAGTTGAAAATCTTTGCTATTTAGAAGGATCATATTGCAAGAGTCATATTTACAAAACCGATTATGTTATATATTTTTTTGGAGGTTCACGCTATAATTATAGGTGTTATGTACATCATATGCTGGTTTGGTATTCTTAGCACTTCTTATGTTAGTGAAATCCTCCGCACGATGCAAGGGGGATTTTGCTTTAAATTATTTTTCATAACTTCATGATAATATTTTTTTAAATCAAGAATTTAAATGTGCAGACTAAACTGTGTTTATTACCAAGAACATTATCTGATACAACATGTGGCAAATCTTATGACAACATGTTTGTTAGTTTTTTTCTGTGAATTTTTAAAGCGGATACCTCATGTTCTGGGCGGGTCTCCCGCCTTAAATACGTCCACATTTTGTTAGTTATTTCTAAGTATAACATTTAAATATGTCCACATTTTGTTAGTTATTTCTAAGTTTCAGTTTCAGTTTGGAATATCTTCATTGCACTCCGGACATGTACATAGGTGCTTCGATCTCCTCAATATCTCCAACAGCGTCCAGCGACTGATTGTACCAGTTAGATTTTGAGAGAAGCTAGTTGACGCATTGTAGTGACGACTTGGTAACGATGAGAAAATAAGATGGATGATACAATATGTTTTGATACGGATAGACTTGTTTTTGCCTACGACATGTATGAACAACAAAAATAAAACATGTATCTAACTAACTAGCAGAGTTCTCTACGGTTATTTCGTTTACAACTGTGTGATGCATTGTCCAGTATTAGTGTAAGTTACCATCATGCACACAGTAACATCAAACTAATATAACCATCAAATCATAACAATGCCACCATCAAGAAAGACCGAATCATCAACCAAGAAATAACTTCGTCGGAAAACTATGGCAGACCAGGATAATACCATCATAACACAAATGTTGCAACTATAGCAGCAGTAGTAAAATCTTCACCATATAACAAGTGTCTATCTATTTTACTATATGAGTTTGTATATATTATGCTGCACATCAGTTTGTACCTATTTTGTTGCTTCCTGAATTTGCAACAAGGCTTATACGTATGTCTTTCTTTCTCTCCATTCTTACAATAAACAATCATGTTTAGTATCAGGGACGTTCTGTGATATGATACAGAGAGGCGGCCGCATCAGGCGGACTCGTAAGGATGGCGGCATAAGCAGCAAAATCAAAATTACAATTGAAGGTTATTTTAATGAAAAACCATTTGAGGGGCAGCATTTCTAAGACTCGGATCATACTGAGAAAATATACCGCATGACCCTGTTCAGTATGTTACCTATGACCTGTCAACATGTGTTTCTATCGACAGGATTGATTGACCGTTGTATGTTTCACATAATATATCTAAAGCTTGTTTCAAAATCATAGTTATCAGTGGTAGCATTTATAAATAAATATACTATGCAATTCTCTTTTGCTAAAATGTAAAGTTTGCTTTAAGATCTATGCGTCGCCCGAGTGGTTACCGGGCCGCAAATTGGGGTGTAAAGAATAGAACCACTGTTATCTGCTTCGCAGGTCGTAAGTGGCGACTAAGGAGGTTGGTCGTGGGGCTAGCTACCCCACACCGTTAAAAAACACTAGATGGCTACAGAACGGAGAGCGAGCCGAGTAAACGATGGCTAAAACCGGACACATCGCTGAAGGATAAGCACCAGAGCTCCAAATGGTGCTGAAGATGTGACGTAAAACACACCAATGCTAAGGCTGCATGAATCAGATTTCAACATGAATAGAATTTATGGGGAGGTCTGGTACGTCGGTTTGAGCGGTGATCACGAGAGAGAGATCTATGCTTTGTATTACACAATACACTCAGTAGAAACTTTGACATCTTAAAATGTTTTGTGAAACGTACATGTTTCTTATTATATCTTGAAGTGTTTCACATCCAAATGTGAATCATCAACAACATTGTCTTCTGTGTCCATTGCTGTTTAAACGGCTAAGTATTGACATCATTGCACTGTGTTGTCACATGGTTTGACTTCTCTCCTCAGAAATGGCACGCCACTTGCCGAAAGATTTGCACAAAGCTAAAACTTTGTAGCTCTGGAAATAATCCTAGGGATCTTTGGAAAATGTACACTCGTTAACCTAATTCCACAACGCGTTCCGATTTGGAAACCTCAACTATCCGGAGGCAAATCTAACTGCTGAAGCCACTTGGCCACAGAAACCCGTGTTGGTATTCCGATTAATTTTATATGTGCAATATGTATATGTCTATTTGATTGTACTATATATTAAATTTCAACTGATTGTCAGATTCTCTAACGTGTTCCACTTTTTTCTTCTTTTTTGTTTTTTGCCTACTGTTAATATTCTTAATATCTAAAAATAGATAGGCATATATCTTGAAAAGTTTACTTCTTCTTCGGGTTCTTCTAACGTTTGCAGATACCGACTATAGTTCGTTCCAACATTCATGAACACATTAAGGTTTAATTTTTACTAAATCTACCTGATGCATACCAGTGATTTTTGGCAGGCAGTCTTATATATCTCACGACCTTACGAATATATGTTTAACTAATTGGTAGGTAGCTTGGATGATGCAAAAACCCTTTTTTTGTTATACATGTTTTGCATAAGTGCAACAAAATGATAATCACAGTTTAGAATTTACAGGGATATACAAAATGGTGGCGAATGTTTGCAAAGGCGTATCCCTATTACAGATTATAATAAGCAATGTGACATAATGAACAAATGATACCTTCCACTTCTTGCAATGAAAATAAATGTGTACATACGCCAATGACAATCGTTAGGATACATTATTAACTAATTAATTCCACGTGATTCCCGATTTTCACTTGCGCTGTACTATATGTGGAGCAAGCAAAAGCGAAATTATAGAAAAATGTGACTATCGTACTTCTAAACTTCTACATGTATACGAAATCAACATCGCTGTTTTTTTAATAATAACATATAATGAAAATCTTACAGCACTAAAGGTTTGGGTGTGCATAAAATACTCTAGGAAGGCCGCCACTGCTATCTATATAAAAATGTAAAAATCAATAACTCCTGTCAAGTGTATGATTTTATATCTGTCGGTAAAGATATTCAAGAAGTTTGGAACGAACTATAGTATACTTGTAAAGTGGGAGCCGCAGTAGAGTAGTTGTCAGTGACCTCTCTTCTTAGGCTAGTGGTCGTGGTTCAACTTCACACTGGGTGTGGAATTTTTTCCCACCGAACTGCTCAAGGTCGACCCAGCCTTGACTCAGTATAAAAAAACACTGGAAACGAAAGGCGTCTGGCGTGATGTTGACCACATCACCCATCGCGTGCCGACGGCCAATGAAATATACGGGCCTAACACAGTTTTACCCTATATACAATATTGTAGAAAAATCGTTCATTTACCTTACATTAATACTTATAAAGTAGTTAGTTGTCAACAGGAGTCTGTATACATCTCCATATTGATTGTGTTAGAATGACATGTGGGTCGGTCATGTATGTTTCCTCTGTTCATTATATGATGGACACGTTTGCAGGGTGTGTGTTTTTGTCCAATTGCTGTTGCCACATTCTCTTTTCCTGGTTCCGAATGGTGCGGTCAGAATAATCCTCATTTCCTGCAGTAGGATATAATCCTTATGGCACTGAATCTCTTGGTGCAGTCAGTGCTAAACCTCATGGTGCGGTTAGTGCTAAATTTTATGGTGCGGTTAGTGCTAAAACCATGGTGCTGTCAGTGTTAAATTTTATGGTGCAGTCAGTGCTAAACTTCATGGTGCAGTCAGTGCTAAACCTCATCGTGCAGTCAGTGCTAAATTTCATGGTGCAATCAGTGCTAAACTGCATGACGCAATTAGTGCTAAACTTCATGGTGTGTTTATAACTAAACTGCTTGATACGGTCTGGTCGAAATATCATCGTTGGGTAAGGGTCAGGTCAAACCCTCATGGTGCGGTTATAGCAGTAACAAGTTGAATCCGTTTTACCAGATCCCATCTAGAATGTACATCATTAACTTTATGATAGCAGACTTTGTTGTTCTAGTCTACAGCTTGTAATTCCCCATACTCTGCTAGTATCGAGCCATATGTCTTCCCTGTTGACATCTAACTAGACACGTTCATTAGCAGACAAGTACCTTGATATTTTACTCTTCTAAATGTCCAGACCGATGTTATAGTCCTTAATTATCTCTTCTTTGTTCACTCCGTCTGTATTTATTATTCTCAATTCCACTTCATTACCAGCAGTTTTATGTCACTTGTTTTCCGTACCGCCAACTAGCATGTATTGTCTGCGGTCTGTATACTTTATGTTCGTGCCCCTGCATAATGTACCGTATGTATATTCATTGATATTGAAAGAATAGGGAAACAGAAATGCAGCCTACAGCACACTTCTCAATGTTTCCAGGTCTAATATTTTTCACCAAAAATATATGTTTAAACTTTTTTGTTCCTGGGCACGCAGGAGTTATGGGTAATGAACGAGCTGATAGATTGGTTGGCTTGTTTACAATATCAGAGGGAGCTGCCATGGATCGAAATGACATTCTTCATGCATTGAGAGAGGTTTTCCGAACCGGAGTTTCAGTTCTGTGCATCCCACACGCCAACCAGATTGAGAGAGATGGGTGTCAATATTGGTGCAGCCTGAAAAGAACGACAAATCAAATACGCAAAGAGAGTGATTAACTAATGAACATCGAACTGGCGTGTTGGCCCACTGGACGCTGCATGATTTGTTGAGGCGGAGATCGGAGCACCTGTAAGCGTGTCCGGACTGCTATGATGATAGTCCTCAAATAACTGAGATGTTTATATAATATAAAACATATGTTATAACAATCCTCCTCTCTATAGATCTGAGATTTGGAAAATATATAAACAAAATAGAAGGTATGTTAAGGTAGGAAACCTCGCCCGAGTGGTTACCGGGGTCCATATTTGGGCTTTAAAAAATAGAACCACTGTTACCTGCCACGCATGTCGTAAGAGGCGACTAAGGAGGTTTAGCTGAAATCGGATGCACGTGTCCTAAACGTGTAGAAGTCTACACGTTTTGGGGCCTACCAAACCAATGTGCAACGTATACACGTTCTTGGCAAAGATCAGACATATCACAAAGAGTGATTAAAATTGGTAGTAAAGAACGAACGCGAAGAAGAAGAAGCAGGAGACCCACCAACAACAAGGGTTGTCTTTTTAAAAATTAACAGAGAAAAAAAAACTTACAAAATAAATCGTCGTAAAATGTGGCCACATGTCGCAAAAGACATTGTTTTTGATGATAAACAACGTCTAGTGTATGCATTGTAATTATTTATTTTAAAAATAATTAATTTTCTTAAAAATATATTGTACACCCCCAACCCCGACCCTCCGTCCCTTCATCGTGCAGTGAATTTCATAAATATAAGAAGTTCAAAGAATGTTAAATTAGCATATGATATACATATCACACATAGTTATAGCATGAACCTCTAAAAAATATCTAACTCAATTGGTTTTGTAGATATGGTTTTTGCAATGTAACCCTTTCCAAATAAAAACAAACTTTCAAATTAGAACAGCAATATCTCTACTTATATACAGTTTAGACAAAAGTAGAGGTTCACGTTATAGCTGTACATAATATGCTATATAGTTTGACATTCTTTGCACCTCTTATATTTGTGAAATCCACTGCACGATGAAGGACGGGTTTTTTACAATATATTTTTAAAATAGATTATTAATTAGAAAATTAATTATAGTTTAAATAAATAATTACAATGCATGCAATAAATGCTGTTTATCATCACAAACAATGTGTTTTACAACAGGTAGCCAAATTGTATGACAATATGTTTGTTAGTTTTTTTTCCTTTTAAATGTGTACAAAATCAACCCTTATTCTGGGTTCGTCTCCCGCCTTAAGAGGATTCAAATGAAGACTTCTTAGAAGATAACTTGGGTATACCTGAAAGGATAAGATTAGCAATATCAGACTTCAAGAACTAACTTGTCTGGAAGACATAAATGCAGAGATAGAAGGTAGACGATGGCGATAGTTTGAGCATGTTCTTTTGGATGAGAATATAAATATGGCTAAGACATGCAATGCAGTAGATAACACATAAATAGCATATGGACAGGACCGTGCCGTGAAATGATACAGAGAGGCGGCCGCATCAGGCGCCACCCGAAAGGGGGCGGCATAAGCAGCGAATTTAAAATTAAAATTGAAGATTATTTAAAATAAAAAACACTTAAGGGGCGGCATTTCAAAGACATCATACTGAGAAAATATACCGCATGACCCTGCATATGGACACTTGGAGGAGAACACTTGAGGCAGAGCTAACAGACATGTATATGACTATGTGTGGGGTGGAAAGTAAAATGCAAGATCGAATTAAGTTGTTATATGATCTGTTGACAACACGAGAGAAGTCAAGAAGAAGAAAACATAACAACATTTTCGACAGCATGGGATATCACAATAACAGCTGTAACACATTTGGCATAACAATGATAACTTGAACTTTACTCGACGCTTTACAGAACATATTTTACACTGGTATACTAATTGATTGATATGATAATCATTATAGCACTTCAGTGAGTAGCCATGTATGCTCTGATGACTTTCTTACACAGGAAGATCTCAGCGACAGTGCACGAACTTCGTAGCATCGGCGAGGGTCACCGATGTATTTTTTTAAGATGACAAAGATATGTAGTAGAAATTTTATCTTTAATCTTTTATAATGAATGTTGCCAGGGCAGTGGCTTAAATGGAACATGCGACCTACCATTTATCGTCCGTCTCCGATAAGACTATGAACACAATCTCACCTACACTGAGATTATGGATCTCTCCAAAAATATCCAGATCATTCCACGAGCAAGCGAACCGAATACCTTCAGAACTAAAGGCGAGCATTTAACCAATACACTACAGAGATTTCATTTAGATCTTGTGCAACGTTTTTCTAGTAAAAATCTCTGTTAGATTGTACTTGCCAAACCGCCCGTGTGTTGCCGAGGCTCGAAAGGGGAGCAAAGAATAGTACCGCTGCGACCTACAAGACATATCGTAAGAGGCGACTGAGGTAGGGGCCTAAGAAAGCTACCCTAGTAAATTTTAAAAAAAGTCGCAGAAATCCTATGTGCTGGCTTACTTGTAGGAGCATAACTGGCGCAACGTACAAATGCCATTAGACTCAGATCACATACAGCTCACAAAGAGTGTTCGATATGAAGCGTTCGGAGAGGAAGTACTTGTCAAACGACTTCGTTTACATCTTAGTTCTCAGACGCTATTTCTCATTATAATTGCATTTTTCTTTACCGAAAATCATTTCATTATTTCAATAATAATAATTTTTCAAAGCTCTATCAAGTTGTGTAACCAACGCTAGAAAGAAATGGTTCGATACTCACATTAATAAGCCAGGTGATTCATATTGATCCTGTTGGTAACGTCACGGAGCGAGCATACAAACAGATCAATGAACACATGCGAGATTAGAGTTGACGGTAAACTTATATGAAAGGTGGAATCACTTTATGTTTTGTTTGTCAATTAATGTTGTTGCTGTTGATGTTGCTGTTGATGTGCTGTTGCTGTGATGTGCTGTTGATGCTTGCTGCTGATGTTGCTGTTGATGTTGCTGTTGATGTGCTGCTGATGCTGCTGCTGATGCTGCTGTGATGCTGCTGCTGATGCTGCTGCTGATGCTGATGCTGATGCTGCTGCTGATGCTGCTGCTGATGCTGCTGCTGATGCTGCTGCTGATGCTGCTGCTGCTGCTGCTGCTGATGCTGCTGCTGATGCTTGCTGCTGATGTTGATGCTGATGTTGTTGTTGATGCTGTAGTTGGTCTTGCTTGCTGCATATGATCTGTCTATATTGTGTTGTGTGGTCTTCTTCTTCTTCTTCTTTCGATCATCCTTTAAGGCCGTTTTTTATCAGTCTAATGTGATATATAAACATCTCAACACCAAGGACGGGTGTACGTTCACAACCTTCAGTAACTTCGGAGCTCTGGTGCTTATTCTTAGGTGGTGTGTTCGATTTCAACCAGCGTTTACTGGGTTCGCTCTCCGTTAGCCTTTGCTGTCCCCAGTCAACCTACAAGGCAGTAGGTTGTGTTGTGTGGTCTGATGTCTCAATCAATGTAATGTATAATCTCTATTTCACATTGTATTACCTCTCACTCTCGCGATCACTGTCCAGACCAATGTACCAGATTTCCCTATAAATTCTATTCATGTGGAAATCAGATTCATGCAGCCTTAGCATTGGGTGTTTTATGTCACATCTTCAGCACCATTTGCTTATCCTGTGGCGATATGTTCGGTTTCAGTCAGCGTTTACTCGGTTCGCTCTCCGTTCTGTAGCCATCTAGTCTTTTTAACGCTGTGGAGTAGCTAGCCCCACGTCCTACCTTCTTAGACGCCTCTTACGACATACATGGCAGGTAACAGTGGTTCTATTCGTTACACTCCAATGTACCTCCGGCAAGCACTCGGACGATTGCATTGTCTAATCTCTATTTAACATTGTATTCTATAATCTCTCTGTACCATTGTATTCTCTAATCTCTCTGTACCATTGTATTATCATCTTCTTCTGTGCTCTCCTCTTCCAACGCTTCCTATCGACCACTTGTTAACCCTCTGTGTGATTTGTATGTGATCTGTGCCTAAGAGCGATTGTACGTTGTGCCAGTTTTGCACTGAAAAGGAGGTAAGCACATCGAATTCTTCCATGCTTTTTATTTACTAGGGTAGCTTCCCTAGGTCCTACATTAGTAGCCTCTTACGACATACTTTGTAGGTCGCAGTGGTGCTATTCTTTGCTTCCCTTGTAGGCCCCGGCACCACACGCACTGTGCAGGGCATCTGTTTTATTGTCTCTACAACAGACAAACTATTCTTTGACTTTGCTGAAGGATCAAACATGGGATATACCTGGTAGGAAACCCCACTACGTTTCTAATAATAAGTACACCATAAACTACACAGCATTCAACCGAAGGGCAAGTGCTCCAGAACCGCTTGATAATTAAATCAGAAGAGTTATGTAGCTGTCCATTGTATTATCGGTATAAGAGAAGACTGCAGCAAAACTATGTAGCATCGGCTAAGCACGTAAAATCTTTTCTAGAGCCGTTATGGATGTATTGTCTGATTGTATATGTTATGTCTGCAGCAGTGACCGTTCGTCATTAAGGGCCTATGGGGCCGGGACCCACCAGAAGTTATGTGTAATTGGTATTTATTATTGTATAAATTCAAATATAACCTAACCCAAAACCATGATTTTTACGAAAATGTGTGTCTGGCCCCCACCAACAAAAATGATCACGAGCCGCCACTGGTCTGCCGCATAAGAAGTCTGCGAGCGCTGTAGCTTAAACGGTAATGAGCCTGATCACAACCCTGGCTCAAACTCCGCGGTAAGAAAGTTTGGAAGCAAATTAGTTCCCTTCGATCTTTACAAACGGTAAAAGTAGACCTCACCGTTCAGAAAGCAAATGACAAACTACTGAACGTGTAAGTGGTGCCTATAAAATATACGACTTGTTTACTGTTCTTGATGGCTACCTCTTGTAAAGAATATACCACCACAAACTTCATTTTCATAAGATGTCTGACTTTCTTAGCTTCGGGTATATCCGTTGCTTGATACTTTTGGTGGAAACTTTATTGTATATTGTTTTTGTACTTTGTCAAACTACAGTACTTTGTTGTTATGTGTTTCACCACAGTGGTCCATTGTAAAACTACTGTAATTTGTGTTTTGTTTAACTTTTACCATTCCCATTAACAACCTGTTCCCTAGTAATTAGTTAGAATGTCGATAAAGCATGCATGAGCTTGAAATATATCAGCATTTTGGTTTAACAAGCTGACAGCTACATACATGGAACGCATCATTGCAATATTGATTGGTTTTAACCAAACGCTGTGCCAGCACGCGAGAACACGTGTGACACTCACAGCAGTTGTACTTTTTATTTAGTATCCGAGGGTCGGTTACGTTCAGGAGTGTGAGCTCAGATGTTGAAACAGGTAGTTCGTGAAATATTCATATGCTTTCAAGCGTGATTGGATTGTTAGCTGTTTATTTCTCTCATACAGGTAAGCATATTTACCTGTCGCTTTCTTTTGTTCCACAGTTAAGAAAAATTACCTGTTTGTTTTTATAAATATTTAGGTAGATTTACCTGTTTTTGTTTACTTCTCTCACATCGATATGTTTATCTACACGGTTATCTACCTGTATTATTAGCTCACAAAGGTAAGTTTATCTACCTATTTTATTAGCTCACATAGGTAAGTTTATCTACCTATTTTATTAGCTCACATAGGTAAGTTTATATACCATTTGTTTGACTTTCTTACATAGGTAAGTTACATTTTCTGTTGTTAGATTCAGACATAGGTAACCACCCGAGTGGTTACCGGGGTCCAAATTAGGGGTGTAAAGAATAGAACCCCTGTTATCTGTCACGCATGTCGTTAGAAGCGATTAAGGAGGCTGGACGTGGGGCTAGCTACCCAACACCGTTAAAAACACTAGATGGCTACAGAACGGAGAGCGAACCGAGTAAACGCTGGCTGAAGCCGGACACATCGCCAAAGCTCCAAATGGTGCTAAAGATGTGACGTAAAACACCCAATGCCAAGGCTGCATGAATCAGATTTCCACATGAACAGAATTTATGGGGAAGCTTGGTACATCGTCTGGGCGGTGATCGCGAGAGAGAGAGTAGCATAGGTACGGTAATCTACCTGTTGTTTGATTCTCTTGCACAGGAAAGTTAATTTACTTGTTGTCTTATTTCTATGAAATACGAAAGTTAATCTTTGTTATGTAAACCAAAGCCAACTATACACATGGGCCTGCGGACTCATGGGGAACCCCATACCTAGTTTTAGTATGGGGGAAGGCTGGAATTTATATATGTTTGATATAACACTGCAAGGATTTTTTACAATATTACTCAATTCTGTGAGTCTATGGTTATTTATTGGTGAAAACTCTTCATAATATTGATATTCCTTATTGTTAAACTAAACTTGTTCATAATATAACTTTGATTTAGTATTTTGTGTTGATTTTACAATTAATTCGTTTATATACAATAATACTGGAACGCGAGGTCGCGTAACCGGTTGTGGTCTGATTTCGCACAATTTGTACCTAAGTCCGCAGGCCTATGAGTTTATAGTTGGCTGTGGGTTAAAAAACATCTTTCTAGGTTTTGTTACTGTGAAAAACTGATACTCAAATCTTATTAAAAAAACTCACTTAATTCTTTAATTAAGAAATACTATATAAAAACGAATCTTAATGTCGTGTGTAACATGCACTGTGGCAGAACATCATTCTCATCACAGCTGTGCCGAAAACTGCTTCTTACAAGTTTATCCATAGAGGAGATCCGCCGCTGTCAACTTTCTCTGCTCTGTATTGTATGAAATAAAACGATTAATCGCTAAAATAATGCAACTGTGATGTAATCGCTAAAGTAAAATAATCCCCAGCTAAAGTGTTCATTTAGCTTAGTAGTTGTGGATATAGAACGCTTCACAGGGAAGACGTGCAAGGTACTCTGCAGTGCCTGATATAGAACGCTTCACAGGGAAGACGTGCAAGGTACTCTGCAGTGCCTGATATAGAACGCTTCACAGGAAGACGTCAAGGTACTCTGCAGTGCCTGATATAGAACGCTTCACAGGGAAGACGCGCAAGGTTCTCTGCAGTGCCTGATATAGAACACTTCACAGGGAAGACGCGCAAGGTTCTCTGCAGTGCCTGATATAGAACGCTTCACAGGGAAGACTCGCAAGGTACTCTGCAGTGCCTGATATAGAACGCTTCACAGGGAAGACGCGCAAGGTTCTCTGCAGTGCCTGATATAGAACACTTCACAGGGAAGACGCGCAAGGTTCTCTGCAGTGCCTGATATAGAACGCTTCACAGGGAAGACGTGCAAGGTACTCTGCAGTGCCTGATATAGAACGCTTCACAGGGAAGACGTGCAAGGTACTCTGCAGTGCCTGATATAGAACGCTTCACAGGGAAGACGTGCAAGGTACTCTGCAGTGCCTGATATAGAACGCTTCACAGGGAAGACGCGCAAGGTTCTCTGCAGTGCCTGATATAGAACACTTCAC